>JARQOD010000004.1:314933103-314980896 GCA_033576555.1 Oophaga sylvatica
CTCCCTGCTGAAACTCCACGGCCACGACCACGTGCCTTACTCCCTGCCTTCTTCATCTTGGTAGATTGATAAAGAAAGTCAGAAAAGTTATAAGGCCTAAGTGTGGTTATTACGCAGAGACTGAAGTGAACACTGAAACACAACTGTTCACAATCTGTGAAAGGCTACTCCTTTGTCTACTTCTATAGTGTTTGCAACCAATGTATTGGATATGGATGGAAGCGCGTCACACTAATAGATTATATTTATTTTAAATGGAATGGAGCAGAACCAATTGGAGAGAAATGAAAAGGATGAGGCACTGAGACACGCTCAGCAGAGTACAAGCAGCAGTGCTTGAACAAGTAACTGGAGCGTGATGTGCACTCAAAAAATAAAAAACACAGACTGAAGTGAACACTGAAACACAACTGTTCACAATCTGTGAAAGGCTACTCCTTTGTCTACTTCTATAGTGTTTGCAACCAATGTATTGGATACGGATGGAAGCGCGACACATTAATAGATTATATTTATTTTAAATGGAATGGAGCAGAACCAATTGGAGAGATATGAAAAGGATGAGGCACTGAGACACGCTCAGCAGAGTACAAGCAGCAGTGCTTGAACAAGTAACTGGAGCGTGATGTGCACTCAAAAAATAAAAAACACAGACTGAAGTGAACACTGAAACACAACTGTTCACAATCTGTGAAAGGCTACTCCTTTGTCTACTTCTATAGTGTTTGCAACCAATGTATTGGATACGGATGGAAGCGCGTCACACTAAAATTTAAATTGCATGGAGCAGCAAGAATTACACTGAAGAAAAAAAAAAAGAGTCTGTGAGTGACACGTGCAGATGCCTACAGACAGCGTTGCATGCAGAGCAAACTGCAGCGTCACCTGCACTCACACACACCTTGCAGAGCTGTTAAAACAACACTGCAGGCAAAAGGAAGCTTTACACAGCAGTTGGTGCTAGCCTGCCTAAAGCACACTACACTAAATCGCAATCTCTAACTGTCCCTCAGAGTCAGCACAGCAGCGTTCTGTCCCTTACTGAATTCACAGCACAGTGACGCTAAAATGGCGGCGGCGCCTTTTATAGTGCATTCTGACATAATTTCAGCATCCAATCACAGCCATGCCATTAGTTAACATGACCGCAGCAGTACAGGATGTGCCCACACTTCTTAGGATTCCTCATTGGCTGACTAAAATCACATTGCCTCTCAAAGAATTATGGGAACTTCCGATTCCGGTATACGATATATGGAAAATATCGGAACAAAGTATCGAAAGGCCGATACAGCTAATATCGGCCGATACCCGATACTTGCGGTATCGTATCGCTCAACACTACTCACAACATGTCTCCGAATTTCCAAGCAATAAATTTTGTATTTATTTTCAGAAAATGAGAAATGGTCAGAATAAAAAAAAAATGCAGTGTTTGCAGACCTCAAATAATGCTAAGAAAGTTCATAATCATTTAGAAACAACAATACTAATGTTTCAACTCAGGAAGAGTTCAGAAATCAATATTTTGTGGAATAACCATGATTTTTAGTCACAGCTTTCATGCGTCTTGGCATGCTTTCCACCAGTCTTTCACACTGCTTTTGGGTGACCTTATGCCACTTCTGGTACAAAAATGTAAGCAATTCTTTGTTTGATGGCTTGTGACTATCCATCTTCCTCTTGATTACATTCCAGAGGTTTTCAATGGTGTTCAGGTCTGGAGATTGGGCTGGCCATAACAGGGATTTGATGTGGTGGTCCTTCATCCACACATTGATTGACCTAGCTGTGTGGTATGGCACATTGTCCTGCTGGAAAAACCAGTCCTCAGAGTTGGGGAACATTGCCTGAGCAGAAGGAATTAACTGTTTTTCCAGGATAACCTTGTGTGCGGCTTGATTCATACGTCCTTCGCAAAGATTAACCTGCCCAATTCCAACCTTGCTGAAGCATACCCAGATCATCACCGATACCCCACCAAATTTCACAGTGGGTGCAAGACACTGTGGCTTGTACACCTCTCCAGGTCTCCGTCTAACCATTAGATGACCTGGTGTTGGGCAAAGCAGAAAATTAAACTCATCAGAGAAGATCACCTTACTTTAGTCCTCTATGGTCCAATCCTTATGGTCTTTGGCAAACTTCAGCCTGGCTCTCCTTTGCTTCTCATTGATGAAAGGATTTTTTCTAGCTTCACATGACTTGAGCACTGCCTCTAGGAGCCTGTTACGAACTGTTCTTGCCATGCACTTCACCCCAGCTGCCATTTGCCATTCCTTTTGTAGGTCACTTGATGTCATCCTGCAGTTGCTGAGTGACATTTGAATAAAATGACGGTCATCCTGGTCAGTGGAGAGTCATTTTTGCCCTCTGCCGGTCTGTAGCTTTGTTGTCCCCAATATCTGCTGATTGACCTTGTTGTAGTGGACAGCCGTCTTAGAAATTTTAAGGATGGAGGCAACATGACGCTCACTGTATCTCTCTGCTAGTAAAGCCAGAATTGAGCCCTTAATAATTTCCTCACTTTTCTTTTCAACTCCTTTGGCATGGGTAAAAGTTATTTTTTCATTTCTATTACTTTTGGGATATTACTAGCACTTGATTTGCCAACCAGCTTGTCCTATTGCAAGAGGATTGTGAACACCACAACAGTGTTTTTTATACTTTCCTTCGTTAAATAAGATTTGGTTCAGATGATCACCTAATCAGAAGCACATTAAATAGAATGAGGTGTACTCTGGTTGGAATTCAACTGACACTGGAATGGAATGGCTGTCAGACATGTAGAGAAGCTGATTTTTATAAAACTGTGCAGTGGTCTCTTAATTTTTGCCAGAGCTGTATCTATTCTGTTCTAACCAATCAGTATGATTTTACTTTATGCGGCTTTTCAAAGGACATGGGTGCGTAAAAATCAGATGGCACTAGCATGGTCCATGTGCTGTGTGACACCATAGGCTTGGTTAGTCTCGACGTCAATCGCAGCCTGCTGCGATTTTACACGCACGTGAAATATGCCTGAGAAAAAAGACGCTGATGTGAGCTGCCCCATAGATTAACACTGGTCTGAGTTCTATGCGATGTTTTCTTGCGTAGCACTGGGCTGTATTCTACGGTAGTGTGACTCCGGCCTAACAGTCTTTGTAGGATCTTTAGTGTTATTTTTCTGGCATGTGGTACAGGTGCTTCTCACAAAATTAGAATATTATCAATAAGTTAATTTATTTCAGTACTTCAATACAAAAAGTGAAACTCATATAGTAGATAGAGTCATTACAAACAGAGTGATCTATTTCAAGTGTTTATTTCTGTTAATGTTGATGCTTATGGCTTACAGCCAATGAAAACCCAAAAGTCATTATCTCAGTAAATTAGAATACTTTATAACACCTGCTTGAAAAATTATTTTAAAATCCAAAATGTTGGACTACTGAAATGTATATTCAGTAAATGCACTCAATACTTGGTCAGGGCTCCTTTTGCATCAATTACTGCATCAATGCGGTGTGGCATAGAGGCGATCAGCCTGTGGCACTGCTGAGGTGTCGTGGAAGCCAGGTTGCTTTGATAGCAGCCTTCAGTTCGTCTGCATTGTTGGGTCTGGTGTCTCTCATCTTCCTCTTGACAAGGTCAGGTGAGTTTGCAGGCCAACCAAGAACAGTGATACTATTGTTTTTCAACCAGGTATTGGTACTTCGGGCAGTGTGGATAGGCGCAAAGTCCTGCTAGAGAATGAAATTTCGATCTCCAAAAAGCTTGTCAGCTGAGAGAAGCATGAAGTGCTCTAAAATTTCCGGGTAGACAGCTGCACTGACTTTGGTCTTGATAAAACACAGTGGACCTACAATAATTGCAGATGACATGGCTCCCTAAACCATCACTGATTGTGTAAACTTCACACTAGACCTCAACAGCTTGGATTGTGTGCCTCTCCACTCTTCCTCCAGACTCTGGGCCCTTGATTTCCAAATGAAATGCAACATTTACTTTTATCTGAAAACAACACCTTGGACCAATGAGCAACAGTTCTGTTCTTTTTCTCCTTGGCCCAGGTAACACGCTTCTGGCGTTGTCTTTTGGTCATGAGTGGCTTGATACAAGGAATGCGACACTTGTAGCCCATGTCCTGGATATGTCTGTGTGTGGTGTCTCTTGAAGCAATGATTCCAGCAGCAGTCCACTCCTTGTGAATCTCCCCCAAATTTTTGAATGGCCGTTTCTTATCAATCATTTCAAGGCTGCGGTTATCCCGATTGCTTGTGCACCTTTTTCTACCACACTTTTTCCTTCCACTCAACTTCCCATTTATATGCTTAGATACAGCACTCTGTGATCAGCCAGATTCTTTAGCAATGACCTTTTGTGGCTTACCCTCCCTGTGGAGTGTGTCAATGACTGCCTTCTGGACATCTGTCAACTCAGCAGTCTTCCCCATGATTGTGGAGCCTACTGAATCAGACTAAAGTACCTTTTCAAACACTTAGGAAGCCATTGCAGGTGTTTTTTTTATTAATTATTCTAATTTACTGAGATAATGACTTTTGGGTTTGCATTGGCTGAAAGCCATAATTATCAACAGTAACAGAAATAAACACTTGAAATAGATCACTCTGTTTGTAATAACTCTATATATGAGTTTCACTTTTTGCAATGCAATGCACTTGTATATGCACAAAGCACACGCTCATACAGTTAAGGGTACTGTAGCTCCAACTTGGCCCCTCAGAGCACGGGGCCCAGGTCATCACACTCTTTCCCCCCCATAAGCTACTGTATGTTACTAGTCTGATTTTCAGGCAGTAACCCTTTTTCGGAACAGAGACAAACATGGATCTTGTGCAGTCTTTGGGCCATTTATCAGTTGTCCATATCTGTTGACACAGGTGTGTGATGATAATAACTGCTGATCCAGAAGACTGTATTAGCTCTATTGGAATAGTCATATCCAGGACCTTTGTTGTTTGACATAAGCTTTATCACAGCAATGACTTTGTCTTTCAAGATGCTCAGCTCTCTATCATTTCAAAATGACCTCAACATGAATAAGGGCCTAGCAGGAGTGTGGCTTAACTGTGAACACCTAGCAATAGTAAGCTATAAAACATATTGCTAGCTCAAAAAAGGGAGGCCATGCCCTTGCATGCACTGCGTGCAAAAACGTAAAGCAAAACTGAAATTAACTGGAGTATAATTTGGTATACATGTAATGTGTAGGAGCATGTGGCCATTAAACAGACACATCACTATCTGTGCACTCTTAGTGTGAGATCAGTGGCCCAAAGTCATTTAACCCCTTAAAATCATCAGTTACTTATTCAAATCTGTGAAAATGGTCTGTTTGCCCACTATGATGCCAATTATGATGCCCAGAACCCAGTTGGGCCAGGCTGGAGGGACCTGGGTTTGATGCAGGGCATCACTATCTACCGTATTTTTCGGACTATAAGACGCACCGGACTATAAGACGCACCCAGGTTTTAGAGGTGGAAAATAGGGAAAAATATATTTGAAGCAAAAAATGTGGTAAAATATTTAATAACATACTATTATATGTGGTGTTATTATATAGTATGTTATTATGTTGGAAGCTACGGGTAGGAGATGGTGCTGCGGGACCAGTGTGGTGTCTGTAAACTACTATGTGAAGACGCTGGAGGGTGAGTATAAGGCCGGGGTCACACATGCGAGAAACTCGCACGATTTCGTGTGAGTCTCTCGCATGAACACCCGGAACTGCCGCCGGCACTCAGACTGGATCGTGCGGCTGCATAGAAATACATGCTGCATAGAAATAGAGACAGATGATAGAGACAAAGTTGATAGAGATAGATGATAGAGACAGAGATGATAGAGACAGAGATGATAGAGACAGATGATAGAGACAGATGATAGAGATGATAGAGACAGAGATGATAGAGACAGAGATGATAGAGACAGAGTTGATAGAAATGTGACACGTATGCGTTTCATGTGCGCATGATGCGCTGCACAAAAAAACGCAAGTGTGAAAGTAGCCTAACCTTTTAATTAATTCTCTGTTGTACAGTGTGTCTGAAGGACCTGTGATGACATCATGAAGAGGCAGGGCTTTGGTCATGTGATGCTCCAGCCAGCCCTCTTCATGACCTCATCACAGGTCCTTCACAGGAGCATTCAGCCTCCCATCAGCATTCAGCACAGCCCCAGGCTGTCAGGTATGCCAGCTGCTCCTGCTGCCTCCTTCTCCTTCAGACACCAATCTGCCCAGCTGCTGCAGGAATCAGGCACTGGGGAAACTGTGTGGCTCTGTGATCTGCTGCTCCCTGCTCAGCTGATAGGTGGGCGGGGAAGCGGCTGATTAATATTCACTGCACTTAAGTAGGGACCAGGGGTTTCCCCAGCGCTTGTTTCCTGCAGCAGAGGGGATATTTTCTTGCCTCCTGCTGATCCCACTTGCTGCCCACTGCCTCCCTCCCCACATGTTACATTCCGACCATAAGACGCACCCACACTTTCCTCCCAAATTTGGAGGAAAAAAAGTGCGTCTTATGGTCCAAAAAATATGGTATGTATTCTTAGTGTGAGATCAGTGGCCCAAAGTCATGTAACCCCTTAAAAATATCAGTTACTTATTCAAATCTGTGAAAATGGGCTATTTGCCCAATTTGCTGCCAATTGTGATGCCCACAACCCATTTGGGCCAGGCAGGACGGACCTGGGTTTGATGCAGGGCATCACTATCTGTGTATTCATAGTGTGAGATCAGTGGTGCAAAGTCATTTTAACCCTTAAAAACATCAGTTACTTATTCAAATCTGTGAAAATCGGCTGTCTGCCCACTTTGCTGCCAATTGTGATGCCCACAACCCATTTGGGCCAGGCTGGAGGGTCCTAGGTTTGATGCGCGGCATCACTATCTGTGTATACTTAGTGTGAAATCAGTGGAACAAAGTAATTTAACCCCTTAAAAACACCAGTTACTTATTCAAATGGCCAAAATCGACTTCCCACTTTGATGACAGTTCTGATGACCAGAACCCATTTGGACCAGGCTTGAGACCTGGTTTTGAGGTGGGGCTCCCTGTTCTATATGTCTGCAGCATGATATCAGTGGCCCAAAGTAATTTAACCCTTTCATTAACGCCCTTCGGTGCCCACTTTGATGCCCATTTTTGTGCCAGTTTTAAAATTTTTGTAGCTGTTTTTAAGTGCATTCACATCAGGTCTCCTCACTGCATTGTATGTTATTATTGTGCTGCTTAGTTTTTATTGTTAAACCTATTAAAACAGAAAATAAAAAATTGCCAAATAAGAAACTTTCGAAGAAACCAACTTCAGCCTCATACTGCACAATGTATATAGTACTTGTGTATACTGTACCCTGTATATACTGCACCCTGTATATAGTACCTGTGTATACTGCACCCGTTCTACACTCAAGTGCTACTACAGAAGACCCAAGGCTTAAGATGGGCTGCGGCCCGCGTCACAGTGGGCCACTGCATTGTGCTTGCCCCCCCAGGCTAAAACAACTGTTCAGAACATTCAACTCTCTCCTCCGCCCACCACTGCCACCTCCAACTCCCCTCATCTCTGCCGAGGACTTTGCCACCTAGTTCAAAAATAAGATCGACCAAACAAGGCAAACCTTTACTGTTCCACCACTCCATATACCAGACCTCTGCCCTTCCCTAATAACCTCCCTCTCCAACATCAATGAAGGAGAGCTTACTCATCTCCTTTTCAAATAACACCTCACCACCTGTGCACTTGGCCCCATCCCTTCCCACCTGCTCCCCAACCTCACTAACACTTATTCCAGCCCTAACCCATCTCTTCAACCTATCGCTATCTTCTGGTACCTTCCCTCTGCCTTCAAACATGCCACCATCACACCCATCCTCAAAAAAACAAACCTTTACCCAACTGCTATGCCCAGCTATCGCCCCATATCACTGCTCCCGTTTGCTTCCAAACTCCTTGAGCAGCATGTCCATGCTCAACTTTCCTCCCACCTCTCTTCTTGACAACCTCCAATCTGGCTTTCTCCCCCACCACTCCATCGAAACTGCCCGGACCAAAATTACTAATGACTTACAGCCAAAGCTAACAGACAGTTCTCCATCCTCCTCCTCCCCGACTGTCCTCTGTCTTCGACAGTCGACCACTGCCTACGGCTACAGATTCTTTCTTCCCTTGGCATCAAAGACCTTGCCCTGGATCACCTTTTACCTTTCCAACCGCACATTTAGCGTTTTCCACTCCCACACTACCTCCTCATCCCTCCCTCTCTGTTGGAGTCCCTCAAGGCTTTGTCCTGGGGCCCCTACTTTTTTCCATCTATACCCTTGGCCTACGACAACTCAGTCCCATGGCTTCCAGTACCACCTGTATGCGGACGACACTCAGCTCTACCTCTCTGGCCCAGATGTCACCTCTGCAGTCCAGAATCCCGGAGTGTCTATCAGCCATATTCTCCTTCACCACTCGCTTCCTAAAACTCAACGTAGACAAAACCAAACTCATCATCTTCCCTACCGGATCTATCTATTATGGTAAACGGCATCACGCTCTTTCCCGCACCTGAAATCCGCTGATTCGGAGTAACTCTCGACTCTGCCCTGTCCGTCAAAACACACGTCCAAACTCTTGCCACCTCCTGTCGCCTCAAACTCAAAAATATTTCCAGAATCCGTCCCTTCCTCAGCCCTCAATCTACTAAAACTCTTGTGCATGCCCTCATCTTCTGCCTTGATTACTACAACACCCTCCTCTGTGGCCTCCCCAACACTCTTGCACCACTCCAGTCTGTCCTCAACTCTGCTGCCCGACTAATCCACCTCACTCCTCGCTACTCCCCTCAGCAAATCCCTCCACTGGCTCCCAATTCCCCAACGAATCCAGTTCAAACTACTAACACTGACCTACAAAGCCATCCACAACCTGTCCCCTCCCTATATCTCTGAACTAATCTCCCAAGATCTTGCCTCACGTAATCTTCGATCTTCAGACCTCATACTCTCCTCCACACTTATTTGTTCCTCACACAACCGCCTCCAAGATTTCTCCCGAATATCCTCCATCCTCTGGAATTCCACACCTCAACATGTCCGATTATCCACCATCCTCCGATCGTTCAGACGGAACCTGAAAACCCATCTCTTCAGGAAAGCCTACAGCCTGCAATAACCATTCTGCTGCCTCACCACCACCAGAGCTGCTACACCCCCGACCTTCTGTCTCTTCCCCATTATCCCATAGAATTTAAGTCCGCAAGGACAGGGTCCTCTCTCCTCTTTACCAGTCTCTCATTGTAAAATTGTTTACTGTAAATGATATCTATAACTTTGTATGTTACCCCTTCTCATGTACAGCACCATGGAATCAATGGCGCTATATAATTTCACTCGCACGTATATGACTGAGAAAAAAAACGGTGATGGGAGCTGCCCCATAGATTAATACTGGTCCGAGTGCTATGCGATGTTTTCTCACATAGCACTCGTCCATATTCCTCTCTACAGTCATGGCCAAAAGTTTTGAGAATGACACAAATATTAATTTTTACAAAGTCTACTGCTTCACTTTTTCTAATGGCAATTTGCATATACTCCAGAATGATATAAAGAGTGATCAGCTTAACAGCAATTACTTGCAAAGTCAATATTTGGCTAGAAAGTGAACGTTATCCCCCAAAACACATTTCAACATCATTGCAGCCCTGCCTTAAAAGGACCAGCTAACCTCTTTTCAGTGATTGCTCCATTAACACAGGTGTGGGTGTTGATGAGGACATGGCTGGAGATCAATCTGTCATGATTAAGTAAGAATGACACCACTGGACACTTTAAAAGGAGGCTGGTGCTTGGCATCATTGTTTCTCTTCTGTTAACCATGGTTATCTCTTAAGAAACACGTGCAGTCATCATTGCAATGCACAAAAATGGCCTAACAGGGAAGAGTATCGCAGCTAGAAAGATTGCACCTCAGTCAACAATCTATTGCATCATCAAGAACTTCAAGGAGAGAGGTTCCATTGTTGCCAAAAAGGCTCCAGGGCGCCCAAGAAAGACCAGCAAGCGTCAGGACCGTCTCTTAAAAGTGTGTCCTCCAAGAGCAACTTCTCCCAACCCTCCAAGAGCAGTTTGGCGATCAACAATGCCTTTTCAAGCATGATGGAGCACCTTGCCATAAAGCAAAGGTGATAACTAAATGGCTCAGGGAACAAAACTTAGAGATTTTGGGTCCATGGCCTGGAAACTCACTAGATCTTAATCCCATTGATAACTTGTGGTCAATCATCAAGAGACGGGTGGACAAACAAAAACCTAAAAATTCTGACAAAATGAAAGCATTGATTGTGCAAGAATGGACTGCTATCAGTCAGGATTTGGTCCAGAAGTTGATTGAGAGCATGCCAGGGAGAATCGCAGAGGTCCTGAAGAAGAAGGGTGAACACTGCAAATATTGACTTGCTGCATTAACTCATTCTGTCAATATAAGCTTTTGTTACTCATATGTTTGCAATTATATTTCTGTCTGTGATAAAAACATCTGTCAAACACACACATAAAAACCAGAGGGCAGCATATCATGTGAAAATATAATATTTGTGTTATTCTCAAAACTTTTGGCCATGACTGTAGTGTGACTCCAGCTTAAGTCTTATTTAGGCATCTTGTCGATCTCCTCTTGAACTTTATCGTAAAATAGTTCAATATCCATGGCACCTGTTGTTGATTTGGTGAGCAGACATGTATAATTGTGACATAGATTGACGCTCCTTGTAGTCGTATCGTGATGACTATCACAGACTATATTGTAGATTAGGACAGTGCTGGCTAATCATTGGTTGAGAAAAAAGTAATGTTTCATCTTCAGTTATCGTTGCCAGAATAGTAGACCCAATGTCCGTTTTACTGGAAGTGTCCGGATTCAGTATTACACCTACATATTGGGGTAGGATCTTGGAAATGGGACTACACCTTTTGATGACTTTACTATAGTTGGGAATAGAA
The DNA here is from genome assembly GCA_033576555.1 of Oophaga sylvatica. Lineage (NCBI taxonomy): Eukaryota > Metazoa > Chordata > Amphibia > Anura > Dendrobatidae > Oophaga > Oophaga sylvatica. The sequence goes on from JARQOD010000004.1 coordinate 314,944,104, forward strand.
TATAATGAATTAAGGCTACGGGCGTTTAACATGCCAGAAATGTGTCAGTTTTTCTCTATTACCATTACATAGAATTTTATTTATCCATTAAAAAAATGATAAAATACATATTTAATGGAGTGGATGTGCCATGAACTGGACCCTCGTTCTCTCTGAAGTTATCCTGTTCAACACCAGCGGGATTTGGCACTCTGTGCTATTAGGCTTTTCAATACCACTTTAACTCATTCACACTCCATGATAGATGTGTACATCATGGCACCTACCAGGGACTTTTGAGCAGGCCCAGAAGCAAACATTTCTGCCTAAGTCCGGGATCACACATGAGAGAAACTCGCACGATTCTCGTGCGAGTCTCTCGCATGAACACCCGGTACTGCCGCAGGCACTTGGACCAGAGTGTGCGGCTGCATGTAATTCTATGCAGCCGCATGCTCCGGTCCGAGTGCAAGCAGCAGCACCGGGTGTTCATGCGGCAGCACCGGGTGTTCATGCGAGACTCGCACGAGAATCGTGCGAGTTTCTCGCATTTGTGATCCTGGCCTAATAAGGAAATACTGATGAAGATCACCTAGGGTCTTAAAAACAAGAAAATTGAATGATGGATGTACAGCCATGAATTTATAAAGTGAAATCCATAGGATTCTACTTTTTCTCTTAAGGTCAATGGCACTGAATATGTTAATTTGTAATAAATCATTAAAAAACCAAGATCTAGACCACATTGCAGTATAAAGACATGGTTCTTCATATTCATAATTAGAGACAAAGCAAGATTTCTAAAAACTTGTAAATCTGTAACATTTAGGTCCTAGTAGTGAACCCAATTAAATACTTTATTCCCCAGCATAACATACGACCTTACACTCACCTCCCGTGCTGCTGCCGCTTCAGCACTGGTACTCCCAAGGCTCTGTAGCCAATCAGTGTCTGTGAGCTGCTGTGCTCTCATTTCCTTCGAACGAACCTCCGAAATCCGAATGATGCGAGAGTGCAGCAGCCTTTAAGCGACTGCCGATTGGCTGCACTCACTTGACATAATGTCACATAAGCCTCGGAACCGGCAATGCTGAAATGGCTTCGGTATGGGATGTGAGCATAGAACATTTTTACATTAGAGGAACAGAGTTTTAACAAATGGTTGGCTGAGCAGTGAAAAACACTAATACAGTGATTTAAGAAAAGTTTGGCAGATAATTCCAGCAAATAACTTCCTAATATGTTGAATTTCACTAGACAAAGTCTGAGCAGAATTAGGCGACCCCATTTGATGATAGCTGACAATTACTGGAGACTTCAATTACTGGTCACAAACTTATCTATTACTCTCCAATAATTGCAAAATAAAAAGCATCATGTAACAAATATTATATATACATATTGATCTATATACCATCTTCTGCAATCTTTACATCATATGAGCAGCCAAAGCCAAGTTTGGAGAAGCTAATACAATTTCTAGGTAGTTAAAGGGGTATTCCCATCTCCAAGATCCTATCCCAAAATGTATTATTATAATAATAGGAAATACCTTCAATTAGAAATGTAGCATAGTTTCTGATTTGTTGAGTCCCTTTCCTCATGTGCAGGCATTGCAGGACCTGAAGTATCCTTGATTATGACCACTTAGCAACTGTCACAATATCAGTGGTCGTAACCATGGATAGCCAAGGTCCTGCAATGCCTGCAAATAACAAAAGACACAAATCAGAAAAACTATACTACATTTCTAATAGGAGGAATTTGCTAATATTATTACTATGCCTATTACATATTGGGATAGGATCTTAGAGATGATAATACCCATTTAATCATATGAGAATTATGGCAGAAAACAACAGATAAGGAAAATGTAGAAAGCATGCTCTGATGTGCACTAGTCACAATGCAAAGGCAAGCGGTGCCACTAAACTGACTCAATCTATTGTCAAAGGTGTGATCCCGTATTATCTGTACCCAGATTTATAAATAATAGAAATAAAGGGGTCACCTTGTATTATAATCCTCACTAAGGGAATAAGATAACTGTACCCAGACCCCAGTGTACATAACACAAGACAGACCACTGTGTGCTTACTGGTCACTGTGAAAGATCAGAATCTTTTTTTTCTTGGTGATAATAGACCATGACATCAAAATAGAAAGATATAAGTACTTAACACTTGAGGTTCCTGTCACATGTCCAGTCAAAACCACTAACCAATAGCTCAGCGTGCACCCCTATTATGTCTGGGAAAATGAGGGCCAACCAGATGGATCCCACTACGATCAATGGAGACCGTTGGATGCTGCTGCTGTCATTTGTGTTAAAGGAAAGCCATTGGGTCAAGTGAAGGAAGGGCAGTCTAGTGCTTGTATCTGTCATGAACCTAAAGGCAGGACGTCAGTTAAGCTAACAGTAGCCATGATTGGAAGTGCTCAGTACGGCACCACGCCTAGATGAAGGGAACGGAGCAAGCGACGAGGGATTCTAAAGCTATTTTCTGCTTTCACCATAGACTGATGCTTACAACACAACAGCATTTGGAAGGTAATTACGAGCCCTACATTGTGCTAGATATGAAACTCTGACGTGTGCTCTTTTTAAGTAACCGGTACCTCTGTTTAATCATAGAAGCAGAAATGCAAAATTAACAGAAAACATTAATACAGATGTAATCAGAGACCTACGTGTACAAAACCAGAGGAGTGGCTTTTACTACAAAGTACAGTTTTAAACGGAAAAAAAATGGTGGATTTGTTTCAGAAATCTATTTGGATATATGCAACTGTATTCCAGATGTGGAAATTTCCGTTACAAACCTGCAGCATGCGAATATATCCCAAGTCATTATCCCAAAGTAACAAAGGAAATTATAGGCATAAACATTATAAACATTAAAAGAAACACTTTGTCTTCCCCATCCCTACACCTCCACCCGTTTGTCACAATCTGCTCAGCTCACGTCTCTCATAGGAAGCTAAACTACAAGGAGTAAGTACAGTTTGTTTTCTACTCTTCAGCCTCCAACTTGATTCCCAGCTCTCATCCTGTAATCTATTCCTCTCAGAGCCATCAATCCCACGAGGTGTAAACACAGCATTGAGTGACCAGCCAGCCAGCGCAATAGGAGAGCACGGCACTCATAGTTAGGGTGGGTGCTCTGATAGGGTCCCAATCCATTTATACCATGTAGAAAAGAATCTAGTACTCGCCGATAGAGGACTCTGAAACAAAAAATATCGTTTGTAGACTGAATTTGGATGACGTTATTAAAGAGACGTTAGGGTCATTTAGAACTTTATTAAACACAAACTGAAGTACGGACCACAGCATTAAATGCAGAGAGACAGCACTGGAAAAAGTGCGGCTTCCCCTGTGCATTCTAGCCGCAGTTTCTCCAGGGCTGATATTTTCTGTTTCAAAATCATCTATCAGTGAGAGTCAGATTCTTTTCAATATAGCCAAAACCAGTACCAGCTCTGCCGGCTGAGGGGACACTATGATTATCCTGCCCTTTAGATTCTTCTAAATAAACTAACAAATTATAAATATACACCTATGGATAGCTGGAGTGATCTTCAACACTGTAGCGTAGGAGCTGTGTAGTCATCATCATTAACTCTGATAACAGTTTCTGTTCCTACATTCTTCCAGAACTTCAGTAGTAAAGGCCATGCAACAGCAAGTTCTGGTGATAGAGATGGTGACCCCTCTTCAGAGAACATAAGGCTATGTAATTCTCAGGGGGTCACCATGAATTCACATTACCCAAATGAGTAGAAGAATACCATTCATTTTCAGCTAAAACAGGAACAACTAATACGAGCTAAATAATACATTCTGGGAGACTACTGATTAAATTAAAAAGAGACCAACCAAGTGTTACTTTAATGTGAACAGGGTGCTGCAAGCAAGACATTTTACAACAATTTCTGCAACAAAATCCAATAAAACATAGAAATGACAGCAGACTGCAGGTTTTAGACACACCTTTAATATATACAAAACATACTTACAGATGAAAGATAACACATCATCAATGCTGCTATAAGCTGCAGTGTAAAATAAGCCGACACAAAAGCACATAGCTGGGATTTACACAAATATTCTCGTCTCATGTCCTAATTGGGAATCTGCACCCAGGTCAGTGCAAAAGGCTAAGGGACTATGAATCCAATAAATGTCAAGCATGTGCACACTGATGTATAGACATATGGTTTATTTAAAAAAAAAATCTAAAATATATTACAAATACAAATAATGGGCAGGAAAGAAGTGGACAGCATAGAAACATTTTTCTTTAAAAATATATATCTTTCACAAAGCAGGGATCATTTATTTATTCTAGAACAAAAGGAAACAAACAAAAAACATGAAGTTGAAAAAGCAGATTTATATATTTTTATAACAAAATATGAACTTGACACATGTATTGGTACGGGAATAGTACAGATTTTTATACAATTATCATCCAGTACAGCGAATATGTTCAAAGCGAAATGGGTGAAGTCCCATCAGAGTCTTTTTACCTTTAGTTTTAAAAATCATTCACTCCATTTTACAGATTATTTATCAAATAGGCTACAAGTTCAACTTGTGGAGATGAAGTACATCTATCATACAGGGAAAATAGCGCTGGCATGGAAATTGAAGAAAGATTGCAGCGCACTGTCTATCCGTGACTTGTGGTGGAGCTTCACGTGGATGTTCTAGATTTTACTCCAAGACCTACTACTTGCGTCACCGTGCAAAAGGAAGCATGACCAAGCAGTAAGCTCCTCCAGTAGATGCACAGACAATTTAAGCCCCAAAAAACGGTCCCTGAAAGTCTCAGTGAGCTTTGTGCTTCCTTTTTTTGTGCTTTTTATCTTTCTTCTTGCTGTCACACTTTGTACAAAACCATTGATCTACTTCTGGCTCTGCCGTTAATCCAACACAAGGCCTGAAAAAGAAACAGATTGAAAAACTAAGAACAAGATAGAAGAGTGAGACTACACAATACAGAGCGCATAAGCACTCGAGAGAAGAAATGAGCAGCCGAAGTAGTAAAAGATTTCATGAAGGTAAGGAATAGGCAGACATTATAGGGATAATTTATTGATTAAACCAAAACCATGGGTAATAGTAATATACATAGTCCAATACTTAGGACAGAGCAACTCCTGCCATATATTGATATACAAAAGCACAACCGAGCATCCAGCTCACCATGAAACAGTAACACAATAATATAAAAAAGCATACATTTTTATTAAAGAATTCATTACACATAATACAAGTCAAACAGTATACATATGCAAAAATGAATGAATGAGAGAACAAGAAAAAACACCTGGAGTATATCTACAATATCCAATTAAAGCTCCATGTAATTACTATAGACCCTAATGCCAGTGGCTAAAACCTATGGGTTATACTCAACCCCATTATGTGGTGGATGGGAGGAATAGGGCTAAGTAACAGCACATGTGAAAAAGACTTGGGTATACTAATTGATCACAGACTTAACATGAGTCAACAGTGTGATGCAGCAGCAAAAAAGGCAAATGCAATTCTAGGATGTATCAACAGAAGCATACAGTCTAGATCACGTGAGGTCATTATTACCCTCTACTCCTCTTTGGTCAGACCTCATCTGGAATACTGTGTCCAGTTTTGGGCACCACATTTTAAAAAAGACATCAACAAACTGGAGCAAGTTCAGAGAAGAGCCACCAGAATGGTGACCGGTCTGCAAACCATGTCCTATGAGGAACGGTTGCAGGATTTGGGAATGTTTAGCTTGCAAAAAAGAAGACTGAGAGGAGACTTAATAGCTGTCTACAAATATCTCAAGGGCTGTCACATTGTAGAAGGATCATCTTTATTCTCATTTGCACAAGGAAAGACTAGAAGCAATGGGATGAAACTGAATGGGAGGAGACACAGATTAGATATTAGAAAAAACTTTTTGACAGTTAGGGTGATCAATGAGTGGAACAGGCTGCCACAAGAGGTGGTGAGTTCTCATTCAATGGAAGTCTTCAAACAGAGGCTGGATAGACATCTGTCTGGGATGATTTAGAGAATCCTGCTTTGAGCAGGGGGTTGGACCAGAAGGCCCAGGAGGTCCCTTCCAACTCTACCATTCTATGATTCTATGTATAGGTTCAGTATCAAAATAAAGTGACCACCTAGTCCCAATGTGAATGCACGGAACCTGGTTACCCGGGTCTGAGCAGGAATCAAAAATTGATTCCAAAAACGGGGCTTAGAAGAGGTACTCAGCACAACTACCAGTGTTGCCCAAGCCTGACAAGCGAAACGTGCGTCGGGGCACGCACCTGGCAGCATATTCTATCCCACATGGGTAAGCATACCGCACTTAACTCTGCACACCCCATGGGTCACTATGGGCAACACTGGTAGTTGTGCTGAGTACCTCTTCTAAGCCCCGTTTTTGGAATAAATTTTTGATTCCTGCTCAGACCCGGGTAACCAGGTTCCGTGCATTCACATTGGGACTAGGTGGTCACTTTATTTTGATACTGAACCTATACATAATGGGGTTGAGTATAACCCATAGGTTTTAGCCACTGGCATTAGGGTCTATAGTAATTACATGGAGCTTTAATTGGATATTGTGGATATACTCCAGGTGTTTTTTCTTGTTCTCTCATTCATTCATTTTTGCATATGTATACTGTTTGACTTGTATTATGTGTAATGAATTCTTTAATAAAAATTTATACTTTTTTATATTATTGTGTTACTGTTTCATGGTGAGACATTATAGGGATAAGTGGACGTTCACCAGCCAAGATTATCAATACATTATTCAGATGGCAGATACTCAATAAGCAGCTGAATTTTAGGGCCCACACAGAGGAACCAACAGCAGCAGTTCAATGAATGTCAACTGTCAGTGCAATCATGGACAGGGGGGTACGATCATTATTGCTGAAGCCATGTGGGGCCCAAATGTATTTGTGATCAAATGGAATTTGTCAGGAAGCTTTGCCATTTAAACAGAGAGCAGCATAATGAAGAGGGAGAGAGCCTGATTCCTGTGATGTGTCACTTACTAGGCTGTGTGCTGTAGTTTCAATACAATCAGTGTTTTAAAACAACAGGAGATTATCACTGGATGACTAGGTGTTGTGGAAAATACCAGTAGATGAAGGATATTTCTGTGTGGGTTATCGTCAACGCGCCTCCAAGTCATCAAACTCCTTCATCGGCCATCGGGTTTGTCCTGATGAAGAGGTTTGTTGACAATAAACCGCACAGAAATATCCTTGGTCTAATGGATTCATTTACTGGTCTCCTGGGCAGTGCAGTGAACCCCATTTCTCCATTGGTTCTTCTCCTCTGATTATCTTGTGGGTCTGCAGAAGCCGACATTTTCAAGCTGTTTGAGTTATGCCTCATACAACTCCATCAGGTAATTCCCCTTATACACCGGATAAGATCCTATTGCGCCATTGGTTTTATCCACCTTTTCTTCATTTATCCTTGCAAAGTAGAAACTACTCAAAAATACATAAAACATGCACTGATCAGACCTTGTATCTGTATGGTCAGACACGGCCATAACAGTACACAGCAGGGGAACATATATAAGATCATCTCAGCACAGGAACATTTTATTTAAGCCCATCCAATTGTAGAAATTATTATTATTCCAAGATCTATTGATTAAAATAAACTTAAAAATTAACTTTGTTGGTGGGAAAACCCCTTTAAGGTTCTCTCTGCAATCTTTTTTTATTCTATACTGTCAGTGACTGTGGGCATATCAAGGACCCCGAAGTGCACACATACTAACCGGTAGTGTTCGTCTCATGTATGTAATCTAGTCATGATAACTAAGAGGGCGTGATTCTCAAGAAGATGCCAACAGAAAGAAAAAAAAAATAAAAAAATCATTATTTTTGTGAAGTGACAGGACCTCTTTAAGCACAAGCCCTAGTATACTGCACTCAGGGTAATGCTCTTCACTAGCCCTGAACAGCAGCACATTGCGCTATACCGACTGCAGAATTAAAATAGGAGGCGGCTGATCTCTGGTCAATCTCGGCAAGTTGAAGTTTCCTGTCAATCAGTATTACTTCGGTTTGCACAGTGCAGATAAACAAAGCCTCTTAGCTTCCTGACCATTATCAGTATATTTTAAGGTGCAGAATAAGCATCGTGTTTATAAATGCAAAGTCTGACCAAGAGATTTTCAGGTATCTCGACTCTGAACAAGCTCTTTACTTGGGATATTTGCACATATGGGGAGCAATTCTCAATTCACAGTATACTAGTTAAGGGAAAAGAAGAAAACTTCATTAAAACATGCATTTCATAGCAAATTAGTTATCAAAAGCGGAGGACGAATTACCCAGTTAGGTAAAAAAGGAAAAATGCTACCTATTATACCTTCACCTGTCGAGGACATATCTCATACACCTATGCAGGTTGGCAATTCAGTAGTCAAAGATGTACGAGTTGGTCCTGACTACGAATGGCCATCTCAGCTAGAGATGTGATCCAGGGCTCATTCTGAGATATGTCCTGGCTACTGATAGCCATCTCACTTCTACAGACATGATCCAGGGCTCATTCTGAGATATGTCCTGGCTACCGATAGCTATCTCTCTTCTACAGACATGATCCAGGGCTCATTCTGAGATATGTCCTGGCTACTGATAGCCATGCGTCACCTACAGAAACGAACCAAAGCTTATTATTAGATGTGCCCTGGCTACTAATGGTTATCTCTTAGCTATAGAAGCGATCCATGGCTCTTTTTGATTCTCCACTTCAAAACGAGTCTTGAGCAGGGTCGTAACTACAGCGAAGAATCTGGTCTCATTTTGAAGATCTGGATCACTACTTTAGCTTCGATACGACCATTAGTGGCCAGGATGTATCTCATCATCAGCCCTGGATCGCTTTTGTAGCTTGCGATTAATCCTGAGATACAACCTTTTAAAATGCCCTTTCCGCCAGTGTGCAGTAGGAAAGATGAGGCTGCGGGGGAGCGAATAGGCTGCAAGAAGGACAGGACAGAGATTATATGTGACCCCCCTCCTGTCCATGTGTAACGCTAGGTGTGTATCACATCAGCAAAGTAGTAACAAAAAGTTATATATATATACACATATATATATATATATATCCCTTTTTTTGTGGGAAAAAAAAACATACACTTCACATAATTTGCATTTCCCCATCTGTAATATCCCAAACTACAAAAGTTGTCAATTACCTCTTCCAGTTAAAAAAAAAAAAAAAAAAAATTAAATAGGGATTTTGTGAGTACTCACCGTAATTTTTTTTTTCTCCGAGACGCTCATTGGGGGACACAGGACCATGAGTGTTATGCTGCTGCCACTAGGAGGCTGACACTAAGTTAATACAAAAAAAGTTAGCTCCTCCTCTGCAGTATACACCCTCGTGCTGTCTCTAAGAGACCCAGTTCGGTGGAAAAGCAGTAGGAAAAAACATTAACAACATACAAAAGTACAACATTGCGCACATATAGGTAGTTGATACATGAAGCCTAATCTTTTATGTTGCTATCCCACCCAGGGACTGCTTTGGGACGTCCCATCGTCCTGTGTCCCCCAATGAGGCGAAGGAGAAATAGGGATTTTTGTGAGTACTCACCGCAAAATCCTTTTCTCCGAGATGCTCATTGGGGAGACAGCACCCACCGTTAGCCTAATAGGTTGGCCTGTTCTTTGGCTTGCCATGTTGCCATGACAGAGCAGCCAGCTCCGAGACTCGCCGGATAGAAGTGATTGCCACAAGGAAGGCGACCTTCCAGGACAAGGTGGTCAGCGAAACGTCCTGGAGTGGTTCAAAGGGGGGTTCTAGTAGGACATCCAGTACCAAGTTGAGGTCCCAAGGCTCTAAAGGCATGCGATAGGGTGGTTCCAGGTGTGAAACCCCCTGCATGAAGGTTTTCACCTGAAGTCTAGTCGAGATCTTCCTTTGGAATAAGACAAATAGGGCGGAGATCTGACCCTTGAAAGAGCTGAGCGCCAGGCCCGAGTCTAGACCGGCCTGTAGGAACTGTAAAATGGTGGAAATAGAGAAGACGAGAGGGGGGAGACCCCAATCACTGCACCAAGCAAACAATGTCTTCCAAATTCGATGATAGACGCATATCGACGCTGGCTTACGAGCACTGACCATTGTGGAAACAACCTGTTTAGAAAAACCAGCCTGGGTCAGAATCCAGAATTCAACGGCCACGCCGTGAAACAGAGCCCCTGAGTTCTGGTGGCAAATCGGACCCTGGGAGAGCAGATCTGGACTCTCTGGCAGTCACCAGGGGACATCGGCGATGAGATGCACCAACTCCGCAAACCACGCGCGATCAGAATCACAGGGACTCCCTCTGCCTTGATCTTCCTAATGACTCTCGGAAATAAAGGTAGCGGGGGAAAAATGTATGCGAGTCGGAACTGTCGCCACGGAAGAACTAGAGCATCTGCTCCGATAGCTCTTGGGTCTCGAGACCGAGCTATGAACTGGGGAACTTTGGCATTCAGTCTGGACGCCATCAGATCTACGTCCGGAGTCCCCCAATGATGACAGATCTGCTGGAACACTTCCGGATGAAGTTCCCATTCCCCCGAGGCGAGACCTTGGCGACTGAGGAAGTCTGCCGTCCAGTTTTCTACGCCTGTTTTGTGTACCGCTGAAATTACCAAATGGTTTTTCTCTGCCCATCGGAGAATGTGAGAGACCTCGGACATGGCCGCCCTGCTGCGGGTACCCCCTTGGTGGTTGATGTAGGCCACGGCCGTGGCATTGTCCGATCGAATTCGGATGCGGTGGCCCGCTAGGAGATAATGGAAATGCAGCAGGGCAAGCCATATAGCACGGATCTAGGACGTTGATTAGGAGCTTCGATTCTCAAATCGACCAGCGGCCCTGAACGGTGTGATGATGAAAGACTGCTCCCCGGCCCAGAAGACTGGCATCGGTAATCACCACTAGCCATTGAACCGGGAGAAAAGACTTCCCCCTGATTGAGAGGAGCTCAATGTCCACCATCTGAGGGCCTGCCTGACCCGCAAGGATAAACGGCACTGTCGGTCGAGGGAGAACGGGTTCCTGTCCCAAACCACCAGAACAGCATGCTGCAGGGGACGAAGGTGCAGCTGCTCAAAAGGGAACCGCTTCCATTGCTGCCACCATTTTTCCCAGTACCCTCATGGCAAACCGGATGGAATGAGGGGATGATTGACAGAGGGCATGGGCTCCTTGTTGAAGGGTTAGGACTTTGTCTCGAGGAAGAATTACCAACCCTCGAGAGGTGTCCAGGGTCATCCCTAAAAAGGATATCTGCTGGGCTGGGATGGGGGAGGATTTGCTAAAGTTTTTCAGCCAGCCCAGGCGAGAAAGGGTATCGCAAGTAAAGCGAACGGAGTCCTCGCAGTCGTGGAAAGATGGCCCTCTGACCAATAGGTCATCCAGGTAGGGCAGAACGACCACGATCCGAAAATGTAAGATGGACATGACGGCCGCCATCACCTTATCACCTTTGTGAACACTCTGGGGGCAGTGGTAAGACAGAAAAGCAGGGCTGTAAATTTGAGGTGATGGTCTAGAATGGCGAAACGCAGGAATCTCTGGTGAGGAGGAAAAATTGGGTTATGCAGGTAAGCATCTCGGATGTCGATGGATGCCAAGAACTCTCTTTCTTCCATAGAAGCGATGACTGAACGTAGAGATTCCATGCGAAAATGACGGACCTTGACAAACTTGTTTAGAAGTTTGAGGTTTAGAATGGGTCTCACCTTTCCGTCCTTTTTTGGGACAACAAAAAGGTTCGAGTAGAAACCCTGAAACTTTTTGTTTTCTGGGACGGTAACCATGACGCCGTTGCGACACAATGCGTCTATGGCTTGAGAAAAAGACTTTGCCCTTGCCTCTGATGATGGAGGACGGGAAGGGAAGAAACGTGTTGGGGGGGCGCAAAGAAAAATCTTGTATTCGGAGGACACCAGAACTCTGACCCATTCGTCGTGGACGACGGAAAGCCAGACCTGACTGAACAGAAGTAGGCGTTCGCCTACCCTTCTGGTGTCGACCGGACAACTCCAGGAGTCAGCGGACAGGGAATCTCTGAGACCTAGGTCCTCTAGCTCTCGAGGGCTTGGGGGCGAGATTTCCATTGCCGGCTAGGTTTGTAGGAGGGCTGAGAACCTCCATCACTGCGTGGAGAGCACCCTGATCCAGGAGAGGTAGTGGACCAGCCCGGGTTGGAGCGAAAGGATCGGAAACGGAATTGTTGTTGTCTCCGAAAAGGACGCCTAAGCCTCTGTTGGGGAAGAAATTTGCTCTTTCCTCCCATGGCATCAGAAATAAGCTGATCCAGCTTCTCACCGAATAAGCGGCCACTCTGATAGGGAAGAGAAGTTAGGGACTTTTTCTCCAAGCCATAATGCTCTTCTGATTGTGATGGAATTCGCTGCTGACAGGGCAGAGCAGCCAGCTGCATCCAAAGAAGCATGTACTAGGTAATCTGCAGCCTGGGAAATTTGACTGGCAAGATGTACTGCCTCCGGGGAAAGATTACAGCCCTGAATGGTTTGGGCTAGGGTATCTGCCCAGAAGACTATTGCCTTAGCAACAAATGCTGCAGCGAATGAAGGGCAGAGGGCCGACACTGAGGCCTCAAAGACAGATACAGCCAAATGTTCTATTTGATGGTCTGTGGGATTTTTAATGGATGACCAATCAGGCACAGATAGTAGGGTCTTGGATGCCAGGCGAGACACTGGAGGGTCTAAGACCGGGGATTCAGCTCAATCCTTCCTCTGCTCAGCTGAAAAGGGATATTTCACTTCAAAAGGTTTTTTTTCCTGTGAAGCGTTTGTCCCGTCGCTCCCTGTGCCGATTAACTATGGCCGTGAACTCAGGGTGAACGGCAAATGCCCTGTGAGGGCGTTAAGTCCTCTTAAAGGAAGCGGCTTGATCTGGAATGGAGTCTGATTGTTCTTCAACTTTTAGAGTCAGGTTGACCGCCTTAATCAATAGATCCACCGTTTTCTGGAAGTCTGGCAAATCCAGGTTCTAAGAGCCGTCCGATTCGTACTCAGAATCGCGTTCGCTACTGACCCCTGGAGAGGGAGAGCCTTACCCAGGTCCTGAGTCCCGGTTCCGTCTGTGGCACTTCAACTCCCGGAGAGTAGCGGTTAAGTCCCCTCCACGATGAGACAGTGACCGCTGCCAGATGCCTGCCTGAGTCCGGAGGGTCCGTGAAAGGAAGGGAGATGGCCGCCGAGAGTTAGAAAGGCGCTTCTCGTCCTGCATGAGAAGTGCCAGAAAAGTGGGCGGAGCCGCCGGGAAGCCTCATCGTGGGGGCGGAGTAAAGGGATGTGGCCTACAGTAAGGCCGAAGCCGGGAGCTAAATTTTTTGGCGTCGATGCCAGAAGGAACAGGGAGCGCCTCGCCGCCAGGAGAAGCCCCCTTCTATCCAGCGCGGCTCCAGACCGCCTGCCCTGAGCCCTCCAGCCCCGGCACTTACCCGGAGAAGCTGGCGGGCGGCAGATAATCCAGCGATATGCGGCGGGTACATGTCCTCCTGCTGCAGCTGCTGGTCTTGGACGGTGCAGGGATAAAGAGATCATCCTCAATTATTATTATTTATTTATATAGCACCATTGATTCCATGGTGCTGTACATGAGAAGGGGTTACAAATTACAGATATCACTTACAGTAAACAAACTATCAATGACAGACTGATACAGAGGGAAGAGGACCCTGCCCTTTCGGGCTTACATTCTACCGGATGGTGGGGAAGGAGACAGCAGGTTGGTGGGATGCAGCAGTTCTGGTGTTGGTTGAGGCGATATCTACGGTAGTGGTGAGGAGGTAGCGGGGTCATTGCAGGCTGTAAGCTTTCCGGAAGAGGTGGGTTTTCAGGTTCCATCTCAAAGATCCGAATGTGGTTGATAGTCGGACGTGTTGGGACAAAGAATTCCAGAGGATGGGGGATATTCGGGAGAAGTCTTGGAAGCGGTTGGGTGAGGAGCGAATAAGTGTGGAGGAGAGAAGGAGGTCTTGGGAGGACCGGAGATTACGTGAGGGAAGGTATCGGGAGATTAGTTCAGAGACATATGGGGGAGACAGGTTATAGTTGGCCTTGTAGGTCAGTATTAGTAATTTGAACTGGATACGCTGAGGGAATGGGAGCCAGTGAAGAGATCTGCAGAGGGGAGAAGCGGAGGAGTAGGGAGGAGAGAGATAAATTAGTCGGGCAGCAGAGTTAAGGATGGACTGGAGAGGTGTGAGGGTGTTAGCAGGGAGGCCACAGAAAAGGATGTTGCAGTAGTCGAGGCGGGAGATGATGAGGGCATGCACAATCATTTTAGTAGATTGAGGAAAGGATGGATTCTGGAAATATTTTTGAGCTGGAGGTGACAGGAGGTAGAAAGAGCTTGGATGTGCGGTTTGAAGGACAGGGCAGAGTCAAGGGTTACTCCAAGGCAGCGGACTTCCGATATGGGGGAAAGCGTGATGTCGAGTGCACAGGTTGTGAAGTGTGATTTGGAGAGGAGAGAATTAAGATCCCTTTCAGTGATGTTGGAGAGGGAGGTTATGGGTTTGGGCATTGGTCTGGTATACAAAGGGGTTGTGGTGGTTGAACAACGAAGACTTGCCTTGTTTGGTCGATCTTATTTTTGAAGTGTGTGGCAAAGTCCTCAGCAGAGATTAGAGAGGTAGGAGGGGGCAGTGGTGGGCGGAGGAGGGAGTTAAAAGTTTTGAATAACTGTTTGGGGTTGTAGGATAGGGAAGATACGAGGGTTGTGAAGTAGGCCTGTTTAGCAGAGGTGAGGGCAGTTTTGAAAGCGAGTGTTGCCTGTTTAAATGCAGTGAAGTTGTCTTGCGAATTTGTTTTCTTCCAACGCCGCTCTGCAATCCTGGACACTCGCCGGAGCTTTTTAGTGGTATTATTGTGCCAGTTTTGTCTGTTGGAACGTCGCACTCTGCCATGAACGAGAGGGGCGACCGTGTCAATAGCTGATGCGAGAGTGGCATTGTAGAAAGCAGTGGCACTGTGTGTCATGGAGTGAGGATATGGATGCCAGTGGTAGAATAGAGTCAGAGAGTTTGTGGGTGTCTAGGTGTACAAGGTTTCCGCGCATGTTGCTGGACATGGGTGACTGGAGAGGAGGACAGGGATGAGAAAGTGAGTAGATGGTGGTCGGATAGATGGAGAGGTGAGTTGGTGAAGTTAGATAGAGAGCAGAGGCGGGTGAAGATCAGGTCTAATGTATGTCTGTCTGCAGGGCCGGCTCCAGGTTTTTATGGGCCCCGGGCGAAAGAGTCTCAATGAGCCCCTTTAACACAGACCACGATTCATGATGCACAGATACTGCAGAGAAATATGGGTATAGTACAGTGCCAAAGATTTCACTTCTTACATTACAGCACAGAGCACGGTGCAGACCGGACAGTACAGTCCTCCATACAATATTATGGGCACCACATGGTCTCCCCCTCATCACCCATATAATACCCCATGCAGGATGTCAGCTCCCCATCACCCATATAATGCTCCTTACAGAATATTGGACCCAATATAATGCTCCATACAGAATACTGGACCACATAAATTGCTCCATACAGGATGCTGGTCCCCATATAATGCTCCATACAAAATATGGAGCTCTCCTCTGCACTGCGCTCTGCACTGTTACGGCTCAGGAGAGGCCGTATCACCTCCCCATCACCTCCATCATGGCCTTCTCCCCATCACCTCCATCAATGCCTTCTCCCCATCATCCCCATCATTGCCTTCTCTCACCCCATCATGGCCTTCTCCCCATCACCTCCATCAATGCCTTCTCCCCATCACCCCCATCATTGCCTTCTCCCCATCACCTCCATCAATGCCTTCTCCCCATCACCTTTATCAATGCCTTCTCCCCATCACCCCCATCATTGCCTTCTCCCCATCACCTCCATCAATGCCTTCTCCCCATCACCTCCATCAATGCCTTCTCCCCATCACCTCCATCAATGCCTTCTCCCCATCACCTCCATCAATGCCTTCTCCCCATCACCTTCATCAATGCCTTCTCCCCATCACCTCCATCAATGCCTTCTCCCCAACACCTCCATCAATGCCTTCTCCCCATCACCCCCCATCATTGCCTTCTCCCCATCACCTCCATCAATGCCTTCTCCCCATCACCTTTATCAATGCTTTCTCCCCATCACCCCCATCATTGCCTTCTCCCATCACCTCCATCAATGCCTTCTCCCCATCACCTCCATCAATGCCTTCTCCCCATCACCTCCATCAATGCCTTCACCCCATCACCTCCATCAATGCCTTCTCCCCATCACCTCCATCAATGCCTTCTCCCCATCACCTCCATCAATGCCTTCTCCCCATCACCTCCATCAATGCCTTCTC
Organism: Oophaga sylvatica; assembly: GCA_033576555.1. Classification (NCBI taxonomy): domain Eukaryota; kingdom Metazoa; phylum Chordata; class Amphibia; order Anura; family Dendrobatidae; genus Oophaga; species Oophaga sylvatica. Next base: position 314,960,499 of record JARQOD010000004.1, read on the forward strand.
CCCATCACCTCCATCAATGCCTTCTCCCCATCACCCCCATCATTGCCTTCTCCCCAACACCTCCATAATGGCCTTCTCCCCATCATTGCCCTCTCCTCCACCTACACACACACAAACAGCAACACTCACCTGTCTACACACACACACACCACATCTCACCTGTCCGGCGTCCGCACCGCAGGCACGACTCCCGCAGCATCACCGGCGCCCGCGCTTTCTCTCTCTGCCACAGCCGGCCGCTGAATTATGACAACATCCAGCGGCGCTGCTGTGAGAGGAAGCGCGGGTGCCCTGCAGGGGCCCCCTGAAGAATGGAGCTGCGGAGGCACGGGGACAGGTAAGTATTGTGCCGGCTGCCCTGAGCAAGCTGTCCGTCTGTGTGGGTGGATGTGGAAGACCACGGAGTAAGTCTAAAGGATGAAGTAAGGGACAGGAGTTTGGAGGCTGCTGACTGAAGTGTATCAGTGGGGACGTTGAAGTCACCCATGATGATAGTGAGGATGTCAATGGAAAGAAAGTGAAGAAGCCAGGTAGAGAATTGGTCAATGAAGGCAGTGGTCGGGCCTAGAGGTCGGTATATGACGGCCACTCGGAGGGAGAGTAGAAGTGGACAGAGTGGACTTCAAAGGGGAGGATTAGGGAGGGAAGAGGTGGGATTGGATAAAAGGTGCAGTTAGAGGAAAGGAGAAGACCCACTCCTCCACAGTGTCTGTTGCCAGGGCGAGGAGTGTGAGTGAAGTGGAGGCCGCCGTAACACAGCACAGCAGGGAAGGCGGTGTCAGGGGTATCAGCCATGTTTCTGTGAGGGCAAGGAAGGCAAGATTACGAGAGAGAAAGAGGTCTTGAATCACATGAAGCTTATTGCAGATGGAGCGGGCATTCCTAAGAGAGGGTGGGTGTCAATGGCATGGGTTTTACATTGGAAAGATTGCGGTAGTTCTTATTAGATAGGGAGCGGTAGGAAGGGGTAGTAATGGGGGGGTATGAGCTGCGGGGGTCCAGGACTGGTAGATATGTCACTAGCAGTGAGGAGAAAGAGAGAGGGAGAACAGGTGGGAGAAGGAGAGTGGGCGGCTTGTTTTAAGTTGTATTAGGACAGATTTGAGGTTGAGGAGCAGGTCAGCAGAGGAGGTCAGGTGGGGAGGTAAGAGGGAAGGGGAGATGATTATCTGGTTAGAGGGTGCTGGGGTTTGGGGATAGCGAAGGAGAGTGAAGATTAACGGAGCAAACACTGTGAGAGCATATGTAAACATGGTGAAGGAGTAAAAGGGTTAATAGAAAAGCTAGATAAAAGTAATAAGAAGTACTTACTCAGCAGACATACCCAAGAGACATACATAGTGTGGGGTCCCCAATCCACCATCCTTTTAATAGGGAGGTGGAGAGGGACTGTCCGCCTCTTTGCACCATCCGCTTTAACAGTGGTGGTGCAGTGGGGGGCTGCACGGACGCCATAAAGGGCCCTCTGTACATCCAAGGGGTTATGTCAGGCATTAGGCCTGGCTGCGGAAGAGGATACATGGAGGCGACACTCCATGTGCTCGTCCATAAGGGTGTGGGGAGATAGGTGCCCTTTAAGGGACCCGTCACCCCTAAAAAGCAGCCCAGGCATGGCATCCCACGTCACAGGAGAGGATATGGGGAGGCGACACTCCCCGTGCTCACCTGTTGATGGTTCGGGGAGATCGGAACCTTGTAAAGAATCCGTCGGCCCATTCGTCCATGAAAAATAGAAATCAAAAAGGTAAAAAGTTAAAAATTGAAAAATAAAATAAAAGAAGTTTTGGTCTGAAGACCAGAACCATGTGCCTTCTACGGACATTAAGCAAGAACTGGGTCTCTTGGAGACTGTAAGAGGGTGTATACTGCAGAGGAGGTATCAGCCTCCTAGTGGCAGCAGCATAACACCCATGGTCCTGTGTCCCCCAATGCGACGAAGGAGAAAATGAACTTTTGTGTTGTCAAAGTGTTTGCATTGCGCAGAGTAAAGTATGAGTAAAACAATATAAATTTGGAATCTTGGTAATTGCAGTGACCACAGAATAAAGTTGATAAACCAAACAGCCGTTGATGAAAAAATAGACCTTCATTAGCAGAAAAAACAAACAAAAAAAAAAAAACAGCAATTTTAAATTTTTGCCATCAGCAGCACATTAATTTCTTGAAGATACTTTTGGGGTAAAAATGAATTGATGGTTAGAGTTTCCAAAACGGTAACGCTTTTTTTTTTTTTTTTTTTTGGGGGGGGGGGGGAGGGGGTTAATGGGTTCTTCAGAATTAATACCTCCAGGGGCTCTGCAAATGCAATCTTGTGACTGACAATAATTCCTGCAACGTTTGTGTTCCACATGGCGCTCCTTCTCTGCTAACCCTCGCCATGTGCCCAGTTTATGACCAGATATAGTTCTTAAAAAAATTTTTTAAACTTCATTACTCAATTTTCTCTATTACTGCTTGTAGAAATGAAATTTTTTTAGTTAAATCTACATGAAGGAAGTAAACTTATTTTTCTTTTTTTAATTTTCACAGGCCAATGGTTAAAGAGGTTGTCCACTACCTTACTATTGATGATCTCTCCTTAGCATGGGTCATCAATGTCTGATCTGTTGGAGTCTTGACACCCGGCACCCCCGCTGATCAGCTGCTGTGTCGGCATACCTTCGGTCAGCGGCCACTGCCCCCAATAACAGCTGAACGACAGGGGTGCCAAGCTCCAACAGATCAGACTGATGACTTATTCTAAGGAGAGGTTATCAATGCTAAACTAGTGGATCTCTTTATAGCCGTAGTTGGCAGAAATAAGGTAACAAATTGTGGGGTATTTTACTCCTATTTCACCTTGTGGAAAAATACGTCACTTTATATACGCAGGCACCTTGATGGTATTTTGCGTCAAAGTGCCAAGTGGCATTTTGACAATTTGCCAAGGGTCTAGTTTCAGTAAACAAAGGTAAGGGGGTTTAATATTAAATTATTATTTTGTAATTTAGATTTTATTTGTTCATTTCAAAAGTTCTAAATCTTGTCTTGGATACCAGAGGCACAAAAATGTCGAAACCCCTGAGCTGTGAAATGGTTAAACACAATAGTAAAAGGACCTATTATTCACAAGCAGTGGAAGATGCCTACACAGTCTATGAAAAACACCAAGAGATTCAGTAATAGATAAATGCTTCTAGTGAGTACACCTATCCTCATATTATATCGAGTACCCCTCTAATGTTTGGACAGCTTTTCCCAAAATCTATGTTACCATGGCAAAATCCATATGGCAAAAAGCATAAAATATAATTAGCTTACCAATGATACCAGTCATCGCATCCATCACATCCAATCATTGGACTCCCATCATCGAGCTTATTACAACCTGGACAGATCCATATCTGATTCCCCCACTCATCGCGGATCTGCAAAAAGATTAACAGGTGCACAAGTATCCGGTCATATTACCATTCCAGTTGAGACAAAACACAACACGTGAAAAAAAAATAAATATAGGCGATCTGTACTAACTTTCTCGTTAATTGGAGGTAGAGAAGGGTGATAGCTGGGATCCCCGATGAAGAGTTAAAGGGTATATCTGGGACTTTATGGAAAAATAAAAAATGTGCCCAAGCACTAACAGGCAGGAAAATCTAAGTTACTTACCGTTAATGGGATTTTACAGAGCCCATGACAGCACCACCTGAGAGAGGGTCTCCGCCCACCAGGACAGGAAACCTACTGAATAAAAGGGCGGTACCTCTCCTTTGCATCAGTTCGGTTCCAGAGCACGAGAGAACCTCCAGACAAATTAGTTAGCATAACTTCCACCAAATACATTTTACTTAACACCCCTAATTAGTGCACACCATAAGTGACAGAAGCGAGGGAGGGAATTCAAGGGTGCTGTCATAGGCTCTGTAAAATCCCGTTAACGGTAAGTAACTTAGATTTTTCCCCTCTCCCATGACAGCACCACCTGAGAAATTTATATAGACTGAAGCACCCTAGGGAGGGATAGCCGCTTCCAGCACCTTCCTACCGAAAGACAGGTTAGCAGAGGAGGACAGATCAAGTCGGTAATGTTTATAAAAAGTAGTAGGGGTAGACCATGTGGCCGCCTTACATATTTCTTCGATGGAAACCTCCGCCCTCTCGGCCCAGGAGGTCGCCACGGCCCTGGTGGAATGGGCTCTCAGATCCTGTGGTATCGGTGTCTTACTAGATGTGTAGGCTAAGCTAAAGGCCGGGTCTAACATAGCAATACACCAGCGATCCCGACAACGATCAGGATCGCTGGTATGTCGCTACATGATTGCTGCTGAGCTGCCAAACAGGCAGCGATCAGCACAGCGACACTGCGGGTAATATCGCTTAGTTACCCGCAGTGTACATTGGATACCAGCGCTCTGATGCAGGGAGCTGGTAACCAAGGTACACGTCGGGTTTCCAGGCACAGCCCCGCACCTGGAAACCCGCTGTGTACCTTGGTTACCAGCGGATCGCTGGTCTCCCGCCTGTCACACGCAGCGATGCGTTCTGGCCAGCGGGAGACCAGCGATCAAAAAAATCTCCAGGACATTCAGCGATACCCAGCAGGGGGGCTGATCGTCGCTGAATGTCACACAGCGATATCGCTGGGGAGATCGCTGTTGCGTCACAAAACTAGTGACTCAGCAGCGATCTCGCTAGCGAGATCGCTGTGTGAGACGGGGGCTTAATGGCATCCCTAATCCATCTAGCTAAAGATCCCTTTGTGATACTACACCCTTTCCTTCCACCTTAAAAAGACACAAATAAGGACTTGCTCTTCCTATCTTGACTGGTCCTATCTAGATAGTGTAGAAGGGTTCTCCTTACATCTAATGTGTGGAGTTTACATTCTTCCTCTGATGTTGGCTCACTGAAGAAGGAGGGCAGTATAACCTCTTGACTCCTGTGAAATCTAGAGGCCACCTTTGGGAGATAGGCCGGATCAGGTCTCAATACGACCCTATCCTCTAATATCTGCATGAACGGCGGATCTATGGACAGAGCCTGTAGATCACTAACTCTACGTGCTGACATCAAAGCTATCAGGATCACCGTTTTGAGAGTCAGGTTTTTGTTAGAAATTTCCTGTAGGGGTTCAAAGGGAGATTTTGTCAGCGCTTCCAATAAATTTAGATCCCAAGGGGGAAATCTTTGGCCTGGCGCTGGTCTAGATCTCTGACAGTCTTTAATGAACCTGACTACCCATCTGTTTGACGCTAGATTGTGGTTAAACAGGGCACTTAATGCTGATACCTGCACCTTAAGGGTGCTAGTGGCTAGCCCCATTTCCATTCCTTTGTGGAGGAATTCCAAGATTAGCTTAATCGAGATTGGACCTCCCAATCGGTGTCCTGAAAAGCTTAGAAACTTTGCCCATATTCTGCCATAAATTCTCGTGGTTATGGATTTTCTGCTCTGCATTAACGTATTGATCAGTCCCGGTGAAAACCCCTTCTGTATCAATAATGACCTCTCAAATTCCAGGCCGTCAAGTGAAGGCCTGGTCTCTGAGGGTGAACTACTGGGCCCAGCTTGAGGAGACCTGGAATATCCGGGAGAACACAGGGGTCTGTCAGGGACATCTTCCTCAGCCATGAGAACCAAGGCCTTTTCGGCCAGAAGGGAGCTATGAGTATGATCCTCGCCTTCTCCTCCCGAATCTTCCTGAGTACTGTCGGGATCAGCATCATTGGGGGGAAAGCGTAAGCTAGGTAAAAGTCCCAAGGGATCTGCAGCGCATCCTACAGCATAAGGTCTCTCCTTCGGGTCTAGGGAACAGAATCTGCTGGTTTTCTTGTTTTTCCTGTTCGCAAAAATGTCTATCTCTGGTTGCCCCCAGAGACTCACAATCTGCTGGAACACTGATTAATTTAGTTCCCATTCCCCTTGTTTCAGAGTCGTTCTGCTGAGGAAATCTGCCTCCTCGTTGTCCTTCCCCCTTATGTGTGAGGCTGAAATCTGGAACTGGCGTCTCTCCATCACTTGTAGAATCTGCCCGATTAATGTCATCAAGGGTCTGGATCTTGTGCCTCCCTAATGATTTATGTAGGCTACTGAGGTTCTGTTGTCCGACAGGATACGGACGTGATTGCCTCTTAGTCTGGGAAGGAATTCCAATACTGCTTCCTTGATGGCAAGTAACTCCCTGTAGTTTGAGGAATTTGCTGCTTGTGCTTCGGTCCAGATTCCCTGTATCACATTGTCCCTTAGATGTGCTCCCCACCCTTCCGCACTCGCATCCGTTATTATGACATCAGATACCGGAAGAGACCATGGGACACCACGTGACAGATTTCCTGGATCCAGCCACAATGCCATGGTGCTTAAGGTTTCTTGGGATAGTGTCATCTTCCCTTCCAGATGTCCTGATAGTCTTATCTCCCCTTCTAGGACATCTTGCTGTACCTGGAATGGTACTGGGCCCATTGCACCGCTGGAATGCATGAAGTCATGGAGCCCAAGAGGGACTTGGCCTGTCTGAGGGACATAGTTGGTCTGGATAATGCTGCTGATATTAATGTCATCATCTTCCTCTTCTTTTCCTCTGGAAGGAGGCACAGTTGTTTCTCCGAATCTATAGTAAGACCCAAGAAGGATTGAACCCTCCTGGGTTGGAGTCTTGATTTTTCTATATTTATTATCCAGCCTAGATCGGACATGGTGTTTTGAATGAATCTTAGATTGGATCTGCACTCATGCTCCGATCTGCCGATTATTAAGAAATCGTCTAAGTAAGGTATAATTAGAATGTCCTGTTGTGAATGGACTTGAAATGAGTTCTGAGCAGAGGCTCCCTTGGTGGTTACAAGCGGTACTGGACTGTCCAGTGAAGATTGTGAGGAGTGGGAATCAGGTGTTACTGACTGGTCTTATATAAGGGAGTCGCCTTCCCATCAGGGTTGCCGGTGATCAATTGTTCTGGTCTCACTCCATGATTCCTGTTTCCCTTGTAGCCTGCTGTGTCGTGTCTGCATCTCCTGCTAACAGATAAGACATTTTCTTCTTTTTGTTTTTGTGCTTTATTTTTGCATTTTGTCCTGCACTTCTGTGGGGGCCTTCAGGGTCCCCTCCGGGGGCTTTTGCCCTCTCAGTTTAGTTCAGCCACTGATGTTTGTACTTTTGCTTTTTCCCGTTTCTTCAGTGGCTGCTGTTTTGATTTTGTTACACCAGAGAACTAATTTAGGTGGTAGAGGTCGTGTGATCTCAGGTGTTTTTGAAATTAGTAGAGTTGGTGCTTTGCAGGTTTTTTGGGATTGCAGTAAGTACCCTTCCTATCCTTTTCTATTTAGTTAGTTTGGGCCCCAACGTTTGCTCATACTATTTTCTGTCTGTGTCAGTATTTCTTCTTGTCTAACAGCCATTACATGTTTGGGGGCTTTCTGTGTTCTTTGGGGATCTGCTCCGGGGCAGATAGCTTTCCTATTTCTATCTTTAGGTGTAGTTAGTTTCTCAGGCTGTGACGAGGCGTCTAGGACCAACGTAGGAACGCTCCACGGCTGCCTCTAGTTGTGGTGGTTAGTCAGGGTACTGCAATCTCATAGATTCCAACTGCTCTGGTATATTGCCTTTTTTACCTGCACTCCTCAGTTACCGAAACATAACAGTATCACCGGCCTAAAATTTAAAGTTGTATGGTACTCACAGAAGGGAAAAATATTGTGAAAGAAAAAACGGTTGTCAGAGTTGTCAGAGATATTTCTCTGTTTGTTGCATTTTTTTTTTTTCCCCTCTGTATCTCTGGGTGCTGGGGAGGATTTTTTTCTCTCAATGGAGTTTGCACAGTTGTCTGGCCGTGTGGATCAGCTTGCCACTGAGGTTCGGAGTATTGCTACATATCTTGCTAGGTTGCCTGTTGTGGAACCTAGGATTCCCATGCCAGATTTGTTTTTGGGGGATCGAGCTAAGTTTCAGAATTTCAAAAATAATTGTAAATTGTTTTTTGCCTTAAAATCTAAGTCCTCAGGGAACGCAGCGCAGCAGGTTCAAATTGTCACCTCTCTCCTGCGCGGCGATCCTCAGGATTGGGCTTTTTCCCTGACACCTGGGGATCCTGTTTTGAGTGATATTGATGCATTTTTTCAGGCTTTGGGGTTATTGTACGATGAGCCTAATGTCACTGATCAAGCTGAAAAAGCCTTGTTGGCATTAAATCAGGGGCTTGATGACGCTGAGTTATACTGTCAGAGATTCCGTAGGTGGGCAGTCCTGACGAAGTGGAATGACGACGCTTTGGCGGCCCTTTTTCGGAAGGGTCTGTCAGATAATGTAAAGGATGTTATGGTGGGATTCCCTGTCCCCTCTGGTCTCAATGATTCTATGTCATTAGCAATTCAAATTGACAGACGTTTGCGTGAGCGGAGAAGTATGCGTGGAATAGTGTTGCCTTGTGAACCTGCTTCTGAATCCATGCAGTGTGATAGAGTGGTGTCTGGGGCACAGCGTCATGAGTTTCGAAAGCGCAATGGGTTATGTTTCTACTGTGGTAATGCCTCTCATGCTATTTCAGTCTGCCCTAAGCGGGGAAGACGTTTTGCACGCTCAGTTGTCTTGGGTAGTGTTCAGACTAAGTTTTTATTAACTGTCACTCTGATATGCTCTCTGTCCTCATTTTCTGCTCAGGCTTTCGTTGATTCTGGAGCAGCTATTAACCTGATGGATTATGATTTTGCTAAACGTTGTGGGTTTCCCTTGATACCCCTACAGAAGTCTATTCCCCTACTGGGGATCGATTCTACCCTTTGGCCGAGAATAAACCTCAGTTCTCTACTCAGGTGATAATGAGGGTTGAACCTGATCATCAGGAGTGCTGCAAATTTTTGGTTCTGTATAATCTGCATGATATTATCGTACTGGGTTTCCCTTGGTTGCAGTCTCATAATCCTGTTTTGGATTGGAAAACTGTGTCTGTAACCAGTTGGGGCTGCCAATGTGTTAATACCAACACTCCTGTTTTTTCTGCCTCCCCCCCCTAGGCTCAGGATGTTCCTGACTTTTTGATTGATTTTTCTGATGTGTTTAGCGAAAGTAAATCTGCATCCTTGCCTCCCCATAGGAGCTATGACTGCGCTATTGAATTAGTGCCTGGTAGTAAATTCCCTAAAGGTCGCCTTTTTAACTTGTCTGTACCTGAACATGACGCTATGTGGTCTTATATCAAGGAGTCATTGGAGAAGGGTCATATCAGACCATCCTCTTCACCCTTAGGTGCCGGTTTTTTCTTTGTGGCCAAAAAGGATGGTTCATTAAGGCCGTGTATTGATTATCGTCTTTTGAACAATATTACTGTGAAATATCAATATCCGTTACCCTTGATTTCTGACCTGTTTTCCAGGGTGAAAAATGCTACTTGGTTTACCAAGCTTGACCTCAGGGGGGCATATAACCTTATTCACATTAAGCACGGGGATGAATGGAAGACGGCATTTAATACCCCTGAGGGGCATTTTGAGTACCTTGTGATGCCCTTTGGGCTCACTAATGCTCCTTCTGTCTTCCAGTCCTTCATGAAAGACATTTTCAGGGATTTTGTGGATAAATTTCTGATTGTTTATTTGGATGATATCTTGATTTTTTCCAATGACTGGGACTCTCATGTGAAACATGTTCGAACTGTATTCCAGATTTTGAGAGAGAATGCTCTGTATGTGAAGGGATCAAAGTGTCTTTTTGGCGTACAGAGGATCTCATTTTTGGGATTCATTTTGTCCCCATCTGTTATTGAAATGGACCCGGTCAAGGTTCAGGCCATCTGTGACTGGGTCCAACCTACTTCATTAAAGGCTCTTCAAAGATTTTTGGGTTTTGCCAATTTTTATTGTAAATTTATTGGTAATTTCTCGGTTATTGTTAAACCTTTAACTGATTTGACCAAAAAGGGTTCTGATGTGGTGAATTGGCCTCCTGAGGCAGTCTCTGCATTTCAGGAACTTAAGCAGAGATTCACTTCTGCTCCTGTTCTACGGCAGCCTGATGTTTCTCTACCATTTCAGGTGGAGGTTGATGCCTCTGAAATTGGGGCAGGTGCCGTTTTGTCCCAAAGAGATCCAGAGACCTCTAAAAGTAACCCTTGTGCCTTTTTCTCTCGAAAATTTTCTCCTACTGAACGTAATTATGACGTGGGTAATCGGGAGTTATTGGCCATGAAGTGGGCTTTTGAAGAGTGGAGACATTGGCTGGAGGGAGCCAAACATCAGGTGGTGGTCCTTACGGACCATAAGAATCTGGTTTATCTGGAATCTGCCAAGCGACTTAATCCTAGACAGGCCAGGTGGGCCTTGTTTTTCACACGTTTTAATTTTGTGGTTTCATTTCTTCCTGGCACTAAGAATGTTAAGGCGGATGCCCTCTCGAGGAGTTTCCTGGCGGACTCTCCTGAGTTATCTGATCCTTCTGTTATTTTGAAAGAGGGTATAGTTCTTTCCGCCGTCTCGCCCAATTTGAGACTGGCTCTGGAGGGGTGTCAGGAGGATAAGCCCGAGCGCTGCCTGTTGGGAAATTGTTTGTCCCGGACCAGTGGAAAAAGAGTGTGATGTCTGAGATTCATTGTTCCGCGCTGGCCGGTCATCCCGGAATTTTTGGTACCAGAGACTTGGTTAGTCGGTCCTTTTGGTGGCCTACCTTGTCTCGTGATGTCAGGGAATTTGTGCAGTCCTGCGGGACTTGCTCTCGCTCCAAGCCTTGCTCTCGCTCTAATGGTTTGTTGATGCCATTGCCTGTGCCCAAGAGACCATGGACCCATATCTCTATGGATTTCATTTCCGACCTCCCTGTTTCTCAGAGAATGACCGTCATCTGGGTGATTTGTGATAGGTTTTCCAAGATGATACATCTTGTGCCATTACCTAAGTTGCCTTCCTCCTCTGAATTGATGCCTTTGTTCATTCAGCACGTGGTTTGTTTACACGGCATTCCTGAGAACATTGTGTCTGACAGAGGAGTCCAGTTTGTTTCAAGATTTTGGAGGACCTTTTGTTCTAAACTTGGTGTTCAATTGTCTTTCTCCTCGGCGTTTCATCCTCAGACCAATGGTCAAACTGAGAGAACAAACCAGACATTGGAGACTTATCTAAGATGCTTTGTGTCTGCTGATCAGGATGACTGGGTCTCTTTTTTTGCCTTTGGCTGAGTTTGCTCTTAATAATAGGGCTAGCTCTGCCACTTTGATGACTCCATTTTTCTGTAATTCTGGGTTTCACCCTCGATTTTCTTCAGGACAGACGGAGGCTTCTGTCTGTCCAGGTGTTGACTCTGTTGTGGAGCGTATGCAACAGATTTGGGACCAGGTAGTGGAGAGGTTGTCCCTCTCTCAGGAGAGGGCCCAGCGGTTTGCTAACCGGCATAGGACTGATGGTCCTCGGTTTAAAGTGGGGGACTTGGTCTGGTTGTCCTCAAAAAATATTCCTATGAGAGTGGCATCTCCTAAATTTAAGCCTAGGTTCATTGGACCTTATAAGATCATGGAGATTCTTAATCCTGTTTCTTTTCGTTTGCTTCTTCCAGGGACATTTAAGATCCATAACGTGTTCCACAAGTCCTTGTTGAAGAGGTTTGTTGAGCCAGTGGTTCCTACTACTGTGCCTCCTGACCCTGTTTTGGTTGAGGGCAATCTGGAGTATGTGGTTGAGAAAATTTTGAATTCTCGTTTTTCTAGACGGAAACTCCAGTATTTGGTTAAGTGGAGAGGTTACGGTCAGGAAGACAATTCTTGGGTGTTTGCTTCGGACATCCATGCTAGGAGACTCATCCGTGCGTATCATAGAACTCATCCTGACCGACCTGGTTGCTCAAGTGAGGGTTCGGTGACCCCTCCTCAAGGGGGGGGTACTGTTGTGAATGGACTTGAAATGAGTTCTGAGCAGAGGCTCCCTCTGGTGGTTACAAGCGGTACTGGACTGTCCAGTGAAGATTGTGAGGATTGGGAATCAGGTGTTACTGACTGGTCTTATATAAGGGAGTCGCCTTCCCATCAGGGTTGCCGGTGATCAATTGTTCTGGTCTCACTCCATGATTCCTGTTTCCCTTGTAGCCTGCTGTGTCGTGTCTGCATCTCCTGCTAACAGATAAGACATTTTCTTCTTTTTGTTTTTGTGCTTTATTTTTGCATTTTGTCCTGCACTTCTGTGGGGGCCTTCAGGGTCCCCTCCGGGGGCTTTTGCCCTCTCAGTTTAGTTCAGCCACTGATGTTTGTACTTTTGCTTTTTCCAGTTTCTTCAGTGGCTGCTGTTTTGATTTTGTTACACCAGAGAACTAATTTAGGTGGTAGAGGTCGTGTGATCTCAGGTGTTTTTGAAATTAGTAGAGTTGGTGCTTTGCAGGGTTTTTTGGGATTGCAGTAAGTACCCTTCCTATCCTTTTCTATTTAGTTAGTTTGGGCCCCAACGTTTGCTCATACTATTTTCTGTCTGTGTCAGTATTTCTTCTTGTCTAACAGCCATTACATGTTTGGGGGCTTTCTGTGTTCTTTGGGGATCTGCTCCGGGGCAGATAGCTTTCCTATTTCTATCTTTAGGTGTAGTTAGTTTCTCAGGCTGTGACGAGGCGTCTAGGACCAACGTAGGAACGCTCCACGGCTGCCTCTAGTTGTGGTGGTTAGTCAGGGTACTGCAATCTCATAGATTCCAACTGCTCTGGTGTATTGCCTTTTTTACCTGCACTCCTCAGTTACCGAAACATAACAATGTCCTTTTCCCGCAGGCATGCTGTTACTGCGAGAATTATTTTGGTAAATATTCTCGGGGCCATGAATAGGCCGAAGGGCAGTACCCTGTATTGAAAATGCCTTAGCCGACCTTTTAGACGTACTGCCACTCTTAAGTATTGCTGGTGTTCCTGATGGATAGGAACATGATAATAGGCATCTTTGAGGTCTAAGATGCTCATAAAACAACCTGGAAACAACACCTTGATTGCCGTCTTTACGTATTCCATCTTGAATGGCCTGTAGGCCAAGAATTTGTTGAGGCCTCTCAGGTTGACTATTGTCCTGTAAGATTGGTCTGGTTTTTTGATCAGAAACAGGGGAGAGTAAAATCCCCTCCCCTCCTGCTGAACTGGCACCTCTATCAACACCTTCTTTTGAATTAATGAAAATACTTCGGCCTCCAGAGCTTGCTGTTCTTTCTCGGATCTGGGGGACGAGATCTTGAACCTGTGCCTGGGTACTGAAGCAAACTCCAATCTGAGTCCTGATTTTATAATGCCGAGGATCCAGCTGTTGACCAACATCTTCTCCCAGGCGGTTAGGAAGTAGGACAGCCTTCCTCCCAACCTGGGGCAGCCCATCACTTGGCGCTTTTTCTGCTCTTTGAAGAGGACTCTCCGAACATGAAGCCTCTATTAAAGGGCCTTCTCGCTCTCCAGCTTTGTGTATCCTTGGATGGCTTGTTTCTGCTATAACGCCTTCTCCGAAAGGAGCTTTTGAACTGCGGTCTCGACACTGTCGGAAATCCCTTCTTCTTGTCCGCTGCTTTCTACAAAATGTCATCCAAGGTCTTCCCAAAAAGAAATTTTCCGTCACAAGGAATAGAGCACAGCTTGGTCTTAGACTGAGCATCTCCTGGCCAGCTCTTAAGCCATAGGGCTCTATGCGCTGCATTAGCCAGATTCGCTGACCTAGCCGCTAGTCTTACTGAGTCCGCTGAGGCGTCCGATAAGTAAGAAGCTGCGCCCTGTAAAAACGGTAGCTCCACTAAAATCTCTTTCCTGGGGGTGTAATCTCTAAGATGATCACCGAGCTGTTCCAACCATATCATCAATGACCTTGCGGTGCATGTGGCTGCAATGGCTGGTTTTAATGATCCGGCTGAGGACTTCCATTCCTGCTTGAGGAATGTTTCGGCCTTCCTGTCTAGCGGATCTTTGAGGGTACCTAAATCCTCAAATGGCAGTGTAGAATTTTTAACCGCTTTGTCTACTGCCACATCAATTTTTGGGGCCTTGTCCCATATTAAGGTGTTCTCTTCCTCAAAAGGGTATCTTATCTTTGAAGAGGATGGTAGTGGCCCCTTTCTCTCCGGCTTCCTCCATTCTCTATCAATGTCAATGAACAATTGAATATTCTCATTGACCGGAAAACAACGCCTCTTCTTCTGACTCAGGCCTCCGAACATAATATCCTGGAGGGATCTAGCCTGCTTGGGGTCTGATATGCCCATGACAGTTTTAATAGATTTAACTAGTTTGTCCGTTTCTTCTGTAGAAAAACAGGGCTTTCCTCCCATCTCATTATCAGAGGAGGAAGAAGATAGTGATCCTGAATTTGAACTATTGCTGCTGAACAGTTTCTTCCGGTTCAGAGTCTACAGACTCCGGTCTGACCGGTGGTTTGTCGGTTATCAGACCTTTTAAGGACTCCTGAACTTCAGACCTAATAATGGTCCTGAGGTCCATAGCAAACCCTGGTGTTTCCTCTGCTATGGTCTGTTGAATGCACTGCCTGCAGAGTGGCTTGCTACTAGCTTCTGGTAAAGCCTGCTTACATATGGCACACTCCCTATTCTTTTGTTTGGAGGTGTGCTTTCGGGGCCTTTCCTATGAAGGTAATAGAGAGAAAGAAGGTGTCCTTTAATACTAGTCACATTCACATAGATCACTCACCACCCGTGGATCAATCTACGGTACCGGAGACGCAGGCTTAGAAGGTTCTGAAGAACGCTTGTCCTGGTGGAGGATTTCTGACTTGACTTAGGGTATGTCTCCACTATCAAGAAACAGTCCGGATTAGCTACGTGTTTGACGCTGTGCGTTGGCGCAGCGTCAAACATGCAGCGTCCAGATGTTACAGCATAGTGGAGGGGATTTCAAGAAATCCCGTCTCCACTATGCTGCAAAACACGCAGGCGGAAGACCTGCGTTTCCGGACATGCGGCGCGTCTTTTCAGACCGCAGCATGTCCTAGTCCCTTGCGGCGACGCTGCATCGCCGCAAGGGAAATAACACTGGGCTATGCAGCCCTGCAATCATTCCGGATGTGTTCCGGAGGTGTCCTGAACACATCCGGAATGAGTGCGCGTTCAGAAGGGGGCGGGGCTTTGGGCGGAGCGGAATTTCCGCTCCGTCCAAAGCGCTGTGTTTCCGTACCATGGAAACACAGCCTTAGACTTCTGACTCGCTCCATCAGTTGAATGGTCAGACTTGTGCTTATGGCCTTGCAATGTCGCCTGCTGCTGCGACGACTGGCGCTGCTGCTGTGGAGGCTGCTGCTGTTGTGACTCCATGCCTGAAGTACCTACAGCGATTGCCACCATTATTGTGGAGCCACCCCTTTAAATACTGGGTGGCTCCTCCTCCGTCATGACTTCCTTCTCCCTTTTTTTTTTAAAATTTTACGACGCATACAAGGATCCCAAGCCCTGCACACGCCCTCCTCTTGCGTCACCGGCTAGTCCACGTCGCAGGACCGCCCCTCCTGTTCGGCGTCCTGCGCCGGAAATGACGCGCCTGGCGCGCAACGTCGGACACGCCGGAAGTTCGGCCGCCCGCACATGCGCCAACCCCAGGCCCCGCTTACCGGTGCGCTCAGTTCACCGAGCGCAGACCCGGTGAGTTCGTCCTTTCCACGCACCGGCGCACTCCGGTGCCTGTGCGCAGTCCCGGGCACACCACGGGGGGGGGTGGGAAGGGGGAGGGCCATCTCCCGGTCTTAGGTTTTGTAGTCTTCTGGGAGGAGGTCCAGCAAAAAACCTGTCGGCTCTTCTCCCCTCCCACCCCCCCCGTGCGCGCAGCCCCGGGAATCCAGCTGGCAGGGACATTTTACAAAGAGGTCCCCTGCCGCAGCTGCATCGGTCCGATGGCCGCCTCACACCCCCGGACGGTATCCCGATCCTCCTGGACACCATCCTGGGTAAGTGTACCGCACCTGCTGTAGGCTTCCACGAGCACAGGAAACCTAACTGATGCGAAGGAGAGGTACCGCCCTTTTATTCAGTAGGTTTCCTGTCCTGGTGGGCGGAGACCCTCTCTCAGGTGGTGCTGTCATGGGAGAGGGGAAAATTGAAACTTTCCTGCCTGTTGTGGCCAGCACCGTTCTTCCATGGCACGCTCCTGCTGGGGAATCAGCTGTCTCTGCTGACGCGACTTCAGATGTCATTCTGATTGACAGCCGGCTCCCCCAATTAGGCAGCGGGGAGCTGGCTGTCAATCAGAATGACGTTAAAATTCCTGCCCAGTCGATAGAGTGGAGCTAAAAAGAAACCTCCGCTCTGTACATGTGACGTCAGCAGAAGCTTCTGGATCCCTGATAGGAGCGTCTGTGACCGCTCTGCGCCGGGGAAGAACAGCGCCGGATAGAACAAGCAGGTAAGCTGCAATTACTGTTAGTGCTTAGGTACATTTTTAGTTTTTCATAAAGTCCCGGATAGCCACCTTTAAGACCCCCATATATATTAGATTAACGTCAGCTGCACCAGTTGATGACAGGTTCGACCAATAATCTAATGTGTATGGGGGTGCCGGCCGGCTGATGGTCGGAGGAGACACAAAGTTGCATGTCTGATGTTGGACTGCTGATCGAAATGTTCTCCAAGAGATAGTGCCAACTGACACATCAGCCAGCAGCTTTTCTCGGGAGAACACAAGAAAGCTTGGCCAAACAATTGCTCCAGTGTATAGGAGAGTCAGCTGACATGGCTTTCGGCTGAACGATCGGCCAAGGGATCGAGCGGATAACAACCATCTAAAGTGTATGGGGGCCATTATTGTCATCACTGTGGACATGCCTTTTTTGGATTTATTTAAAAGAACATTCCTTAGAAATGTCATGTTTCTCTTGGAAATTTATGAATTGACACCTGGGCGTTAGGGTATGTTTCCACTATCAGGAAACAGTCCGGATTAGCTGCGTGTTTGACGCTGTGCATTGGCGCAGCGTCAAACACGCAGCGTCCAGATGTTACAGCATAGTGGAGGGGATTTCAAGAAATCCCGTCTCCACTATGCTGCAAAACACGCAGGCGGAAGACCTGCGTTTCCGGACATGCGGCGCGTCTTTTCAGACCGCAGCATGTCCTAGTCCCTTGCGGCGACGCTGCGTCGCCGCAAGGGAAATAACACAGGGCTATGCAGCCCTGCGGTCATTCCGCATGTGTTCCGGAGGTGTCTTGAACACATCCGGAATGAGCGCGTGTTCAGAAGGGGGCGGGGCTTTGGGCGGTGCGGAATTTCCGCTCCGTCCAAAGCGCTGTGTTTCCGGACCATGGAAACACAGCCTTACCTTTCGGAGGCAAGGCCTGTAAACGGACACTGTCAACATAGATTGCTCGGTGTCAGACAATAGGAATACATTCTATCAACAGAATGCAAGACCCAGTTGTAAGTTCATTCATTGCAGGAGGAATAATTAAGCAATAGCACAAGGAAATCAGGAAAACTGCTTTAGCACATAGTATTTGGTCAGACAGCTGTGCCAGGAGAGATGCCAGATCTCCTTAAAAGGCTTTCATTCAATTTGTGTCACATTACCTACAAAGTGTCAGCTAATATTTAGCAAATTCGTATTGATCATTTGTCTGCCCTCCCCATGGACAAGCCCAGTTCCATTGAGTTCTACAGTAGCCAGCTTGTACAGCAATACAGCTGTAAATCCTCAGACTTGACTGCCCCTGAATGTAAACATCCCAGCAGACATGCGAGACCATCGGCAGAAATGTGTATATTCATGAACTTATACTAGACATTATATTTGCATGAAAATGGATCCACATACTTCAGTTTTTTTATTGAAGAAGAAATAAGCAAGACTGAGACTCAAGCTCTCTTCTGTCTGCAGGAGCACACAGCTCCCCAGCCTCCCAGTTTCTCAATGACTGGTGGATGGATGTTCCTCACCGATTGGCAGCTTCCAACAATCTGGTGATACTGTACAAGACAGCTTTTCGTCTGTAGTGTTGAATGTGCAATGGAGCTGGAGCTGGCTAGGATCAGGAGCTAACAGTGGGCTCTACAGATCATGGCTAGTCTCAAGTAATGCATATAAGCTCACTATAGATAAGTACTCGGCCTGTTTGGCCACCGCTGGTAGACAGCAGCGGTGGATGTTCACCGACACAATAAGTAGTAAAGAATACAAATATAAGATTTCTGGAGAACAGCCCAAATAAAATTATAAACTTGCCTGGTTTCACAAGCACCTTGCAAATTTAAGCATCATAAAATATGGGAATAACTGTTTAAAAGGTTTTGTGTAGATTTGCTTACAGAACATCTGCCTTAGATTACAGTATCATCCACGTACATGAGATATGAACAAACCGTTACATGTTCAGGAATTTATGTGCATTGATAGACTTGTGGTGAGGGTTTTTAAATCTGCAGCATGACAACATCAGTTTGGGATTATTTACTGTAGATTTCACCCCTTTAAATGTAATGGGATGAAATCTGCAGCCAGATTCATGTGTTACACTTGCAGATTTTCATGTGAATATTCTATGGATTATTCCACCCAGTGTGCACCCACTTTACAGTAACCTGATGAGAGGGTCAGCCTAGACGTACAGAAGTTACCCCACAGTCCTAGCAATGACATACGCACAAGACTTTCAGTTTTATTGCATCCTTACTTATTAGCTAAAGTCTCCAGTTCAACTTGCTGATAAGATCAAGGGTAGAACATGCTGTTACTCAGTAACTTTCCATTTACTTATGACATCTCTGTCACTCAGAATGAAAATCCAAGTGAAACAAAACCAGAAGCCAAGTCCCATTCACATTGGATAATTGACCAGATCCAGTCGGCTAAACACTGCTCTGCCACCTAGAATTAACATTTCCAGTGTTGTAACTGGAGATGAGGGCTGAGACAGCGCATACTACAAGCTGGACTACACTAGGGGGCAAGTCACCACAAATAAGTGCTGAAAACAACAATTATTTTGAAAGGCACTCAGAGCCCTCGGTGGTTTTTAAGCTTTATGCACAATGAGTCAAACGGAACCTGTCACCAGGTTTGGCGGATAAGAGTTACAGCCACCACCTTTCAGGCCTGATATACATCATTCTCTAATGCTGTATATCGGCCCCCAACCCGACATGTAAGGGTAGAAAAAGAGCTTTTATTATACTCACCTGCGGGGTGGTCCGGTCCAAAGGGTGTCGATGTTCTTGGTCCTCCTCGTTTTGTGTGGATGACACGTCCCTACGTCATCCACACATGATCCCCAGCATCGTGCTCCTGCACAGACGTACTTCTCTGCCCTAAGCAGGGAAGAGTAAAGTACTGCAGTGTGCAGGCACCGGGAAAGGTGAACGAGCACCAGCACCGGCGCACTGAAGTACTCAACTCTGCGCTAGTCAGGGCAGAGAAGTACGTGTCACACAGACGCTAAGGCATCTTTCACACTTCAGTCGTGCGACGCAAGTCAAAATCAGCCAAAGTGTGATTTTTCCCCATTGAGTTTCATTAGTGACGGATTTTGACGGATGGTCGTCCGTTTCATCCGTCATATGACGGATCCGTCAAAAATTTGGCATCCGTTGTGTTTTGAAAACGTACACTCTCTCTCTCTCTCCAGAACTGCACTTCTCGCCTTCAAACCTTCATTTTTACATTGATAACGGATCCGTCAAAAAAAAAGGGATCAGTTGCCTCCGTTTTCTTACAAATGCAACGGATCCGTTACTTTCAGTCGTCTGGCGTCAGTCACAGTCCGCCAGACGACTGAAAGTAACTGAAGTGTGAAAAAGGCCTAAGTAGGGAGATGGCATCGCAATAAGAAGAAAGGCTCCGATCCGAGACCAGCAAAAACGGAGGGTAAAGGTGCAGGACTGGCCAAGCATGTCTCCAGACCTAAACCTATTGAGCATCTGTGGAGCATCCTCAAAACGGAAGGTGGAGGAGCGCAAGGTCTCCAGAATCCACCAGCTCTGTGATGTCGTCATGGAGGAGTGAAGAGGATTCCAGTCGCAACCTGTGAAGCTCTAGTGAACTCCGTGCCCAAGAGAGTCAAAGCAATACTGGAAATTAATGGTGACCACACAAAATAGTGACACTTTGTGCACAATTTGGTCATTTTCACTTAGGGGTGTACTCTGTTTAGTTTCTAGCAGTTTAGACATTACTGGCTGTGTGTTGTGTTACTTACAGGGAACACCAAATTTACACTGGTATACAAGCTGTACACCGACTACTTTACATTGTATCAGTGTAGTATCTTCAGTGTTGTCCCATGAAAAGATATAATAAAATCTTTACTATAATGTGAGGGGTGTACTCACTTTTGTGACATACTGTATATAGCAGCAGCTTTTTAGGGGTAAACACGAAAGACATATTGGAAGATCAATTAGGACCAACATGACAATGTTATTTTTGCTCCATGTCAATAGCCCCATTTCTTGGATTTTCTTTTCTTTCCCATCCCATGATAATACTAAGGAAAAGGACTAC
>JARQOD010000004.1:314980996-315002486 GCA_033576555.1 Oophaga sylvatica
GTAATTGGACAAATGACTTCAAGGCTATTTCATGGACAGGTGTGGGCAATCCCTTTGTTATGTCATTCTCAATTAAGCAGATGAAAGGGCCGGAGTTGATTTGAGGTGTGGTGTTTGCATTTGGAAGGTTTTGCTGTGAAGGAAACATGCGGTCACAGGAGCTCTCCATGCAGGTGAAACAAGCCATCCTTAAGCTGCAAGAACAGAAAAAACCCATCCAAGAAATTGCTACAACATTAGAAGTGGCAAAATCTACAATTTGGTACATCCTGAGAAAGAAAGAAAGCACTGGTGAACTCATCAATCCAAAAAGACCTGGGAGCCCACGGAAGACAACAGTGGTGGATGATCGCAGAATACTCTCCATGGTGAAGAAGAACCCGTTCACAACATCAACTGAAGTCCAGTACACTCTCAGTGAAGTAGGTGTATCTGTCTCTAAGTCAACAGTAAAGAGAAGACTCCATGAAAGTAAATACAAAGGGTTCACATCTAGATGCAAACCATTCATCAATTCCAAAAATAGACAGGCCAGAGTTAAATTTGCTGAAAAACACCTCCAGAAGCCAGCTCAGTTCTGGAAAAGTATTCTATGGACAGATGAGACAAAGATCAACCTGTACCAGAATGATGGGAAGCCAAAAGTTTGGAGAAGAAAGGGAACGGCACATGATCCAAGGCACACCACATCCTCTGTAAAACATGGTGGAGGCAACGTGATGGCATGGGCATGCATGGCTTTCAATGGCACTGGGTCACTTGTGTTTGTTGATGACATAACAGCAGATAAGAGTAGCCGGATGAATTCTGAAGTGTACCGGGATATACTTTCAGCCCAGATTCAGCCAAATGCTGCAAACTTGATTGGACGGCGCTTCATAGTACAGATGGATAATGACCCCAAGCATACAGCCAAAGCTACACAGGAGTTCATGAGTGCAAAAAAGTGGAACATTCTTCAATGGCCAAGTCAATCACCAGATCTTAACCCAATTGAGCATGCATTTCACTTGCTGAAATCCAGACTTAAGAGGGAAAGACCCACAAACAAGCAAGACCTGAACGCTGCGGCTGTAAAGGCCTGGCAAAGCATTAAGAAGGAGAAACCCAGCGTTTGGTGATGTCCATGGGTTCCAGACTTAAGGCAGTGATTGCCTCCAAAGGATTGGCCACAAAATTTTGAAAATAAAAATATTTTGTTTGGGTTATGTTTATTTGTCCAATTACTTTTGACCTCCTAAAATGTGGAGTGTTTGTAAAGAAATGTGTACAATTCCTACATTTTCTAACACATATTTTTGTTCAACCCTTCAAATTAAACGTTACAATCTGCACTTGAATTCTGTTGTAGAGGTTTCATTTCAAATCCAATGTGGTGGCATGCAGAGCCCAACTCGCGAAAATTGTGTCACTGTCCAAATATTTCTGGCCCTGACTGTATTATTAAAAAGAGATAATCTTCTATTCTTCATCTATTACGTCCCCCGTTCATGCTGTCTAACGGTGCAAATGGCACTAAATGATGTTACATTCGCCCTGGAGTGACCACTGTAGTGGGAAATGGATAGCCAACAGCCTCACCCTGTAAACCCGCTGTTTGCCATGGTTGTGAACCGCTAGGCACTGATCACCCAGATCACTCCAATGGTCTTGGTTACGTCGTCTTCCATGGAGTATTGGTTCAGCATCATGCTGAGAATGCACACTTTGGCTCATTGTTACGTGTACGTTTTTTTGTGATTTGAAAAAGTTGCGAATTCTCCGTGATCATAGAGGCCGCGTGCACACACGGCTTACATGCAGCTTGTCCTAATTCACATGCTTAGATGCTACACAAATTAATAACAATAAAATGCAATAAAGAACATGCAGAATGAGAAAAAACTCCCCAAAACAACTTTCTCCTTTCTGTAGATTTTTTTTCTCTCAATTTCCTTTGGTGGAAAGGTCATAAAAAGTTTACACAAACTTTATCGAATCCTCGCTGGTAAGCGTAATTGTTAGCGGTACGTTGTAACGTGATCACTGGTTTACATTTATTTAAACAGTATGTCCAGTGCCCTGACAATTCTAATTAAGCCGGCTTTAATTATAACCTCTTGTTACACCGAGCAGTGCCTACCCCACAGACACACATTGACTTGGCCTCTGAGTGCTTGTTAACCCTTACGCTTTCTTAGGGTTCAGAACCCTTTTTTTGGAATCAAAATATATGTACCACCAACGCTACTATAGCTCGCTTTCACATATGTTCACCTTTAGACGCTGCAGCGTAAGCTGGACATACGCGTGAGATAAAGGCTACCTTTCCAGACTCCCTCCATACACATGGATGATTTCATTGGGGAAAGAGGACGGAGAGGATTAGCGTATGGTTATGGTGGCAGCTCTGGCAGTGACTTATCCACTAGAAATTCCAACTGCTTGATCCTTCTATCCCTCAACGTGGGAAGTAATGTTTAACTGGATCGAAAACCCAGAGAGTTGTGGTGAATGGATGGTCTCTGGTTAAGTGATGTACCCCAAGGTTATGTATTGTTAATATTGAATAAGGGATTAATAGTGTTTCTAATTTTGCAGACGACCCCAAATTATGCAGTTCACGGAGGCTGTTCGTCAGTTACAGGTTGACTTGGACAAACTGAGTGTTTGAGCCTCATCTGCCAAATGGATACCCAATGTGGAGAAATGTAGATTTATGCACATGAGCAGTAATATGCAGACACCACATGTTCTGGGTGCGGTGGGTGGAACTAGGATAGTCACTTATAGTGAAGGATCTGGGTGTACTTGTAGATACAGACTAACCGCATGCTATGTCAATCAGTAACTTGTAGAACCAGCAAGATACTGTCATGTATTAAAGGGAATCTGTCATGTGATTTTTGTGTAGTATCCGAACATAGGACTTGGGCAGCCCTTCCAGGATATCTAACTATTAGTTCTCTACGTGGCTCCATTGTGCCCCGAACAAATTTATTGTCTCGCCACCAAATCACGCATATGTAAATAGCAAATGAATATTCCCTCCTTCCCCGCCATAATCCCGCCCACCCCTCTGCATCGGCGTCACTGATTTAGTCTGACTGCCGTATCCCCGAGGATCGCATACCAGTCCTCGGACTGACCGTCTGCTCTCCTGACTTGAGTGACGCCAGGCGGGATTATGGGCGGGGAAGAGATGAATATTCAGTTTGCATTTACATAGCCTTGACATGTAAATGTGAAATATTCACTCTTTCCCCCACATAATCCCGTCCACTCCTCCCGGCCAGCGTCACTGATTGGATACAGTCAGACTTCTGAATGCTTTAGGATCGCATCACAATCCTCAGACTGACCGTCTGCTCTCCTGACTTAAGAGTGACGCCAGGCGAGATTATGGGTGGGGAAGAGGTGAACATTCATTTTGCATTTACATAGCCTTGACATGTAAATGTGAAATATTCACTCCTTCCCCCTCCCATAATCCCGTCCACTCCTTCCGGCCAGCGTCACTGATTGGATACAGTCAGACTTCTGAATGCTTTAGGATCGCATCACAATCCTCAGACTGGCCGTCTGATCTCCTGACATGAGCGTGACAGCATGTATTTCTTTGCAGCTGTCAGGTCAGAAGAGCAGACGGCCAGTCCAAGGCTTGCAATGCGATCCTCAAGCATTCAGAAGTATGACTCAATAACGCAGGTGCAGAGGGAGGGATGGGTGGGGGAAGGGGTGAATATTCATTTGTTATTTACATATGCTAGATTTGACGTCCGTGAGACAATACGTTTGTCCGGGGCTTAGAGGAACACAACGGGGCTACGTAGAGAAATAAAGGTTACATATCCTGAAAGGGCTGCCCAAGCCCTATGTTAGGGTACTATTAAGATACTACACAAAAATCACATGACTGGTTCCCTTTAAGAGGCATGGACTCAAGGCACAGAGGTGTAATTACTACTACTTTACAAAGCATTAGTGCGACCTCCTCTGGAATACGCAGTTCAGGATTGGGCCACAGTTCATAGAAGAGATACGTTGGAGTCAGAAAAGGTACCAAGAACCACAAAACTAATAAGGGCTTGGATGAGAAAAGATTTAAAATAATGAAATTTAGAAGAGAGAGGGAACATGATTTACTTCCATAAAAAAAAAAAAACTCAAAAGACGAGCGGCTGCTCTCTCCACCCAGAGAAAGTAGTTTCAGTCTCCATAGGATAAAGGTCCTCTACCGCAGATGTCCATGCAAATCAGTCCAAGCATGGATCACTATTGCACTGACTGGTCACGGCTCTCCCGACCCAAGCAGGACTGCCTCCTAGAAATATATGGAGCTGGCATGCGCTGGTCCGGAGAGCCATTGCTAGTCCATGCATTGCACTGACATCTCTGTGCCCTAAGAACTATTATTCTAATATTAAGACTAGTCTGGCTCAGGAGCTGGTCACAGCGAGACATTGATGGTTATATAAAAGATGTTTTCTTAAGAGGAAATCGCATAAATAATTGTGTAAATGTGTAAAATTATTTTCTGAATGTTTAATCCAGTGGATGGACATTTGGGATCAGGAGGGAAAGATTAATTCTTTTGGAGCAAACTGGATCGTGCATTATTGTGTACATATAACGCTTCCTTTTATCCTTCTCTCGTCCCTCGGTTAAATTTGATGGACACTTGTATTTTTCCAACCGTATTAACTATGTCGGGGAGCATCAGGAGACTCTTATACACATAAGCTGCTTGATCAGTTTCTTTTGAAATTGTCTGACTTTCATCAAATGTCCATTGTGGTCTTTACAAAAAGAAGGCTTTCTGAGTGTGCTGTTCATAGGCAGAAAGCTGCTGATCAGTGGTGGGGCGTGGTTATACAGTGGCCATAAAATGTAGGACTACATGTCTTTACTAGTCCTCTAGTTATGATCTGCTGATTAAAACCGTAATGCTCAGTAAATGGCTGATGGCTGGAGTTGGGCTCTCAGTCTTGACATTATGCTGCTTCCAGATTAGGTGTTGCAAAAACCTTGTAGCAGCTTCCCTTTAAGCTAATGCCTTGCATGGTCTTTCTTTTTAAGCTTAACAAGTGCCATACATGTACAAGGCTGTCCTAACTGCCCATATCCCTTCATCCACCCTTCAATGAACTGCCATGACGGCCAGGGGCCTGCTCAAGACCCCTGTGTTTGTCATGATGCTACTCCTTGGACGC
Organism: Oophaga sylvatica; assembly: GCA_033576555.1. NCBI lineage: Eukaryota > Metazoa > Chordata > Amphibia > Anura > Dendrobatidae > Oophaga > Oophaga sylvatica. Next base: position 314,986,189 of record JARQOD010000004.1, read on the forward strand.
CGTACTGGATTATTGCTGTATATAATAAGTGATCAGATGATCCTAAGAGGATTAAAAACACAGTAAGTAAGTGTTGTGAACACGTTGGAGGCTGGGTCTCCCTCCGGTGGTTGCTGAGGGTAATGAACCAATTGCTGAATGGCTTTCAGCTGGGTCCGAATGGTCTGATATAAGTGACCTGAACTCCCATCAGCCTTGCCGGTAATCAATTGTTCTTCCAGTTCTTGGTTGGAACTCAGCTTGCATTCCTGCTTTCATACAGATAAGTGATTTGCTGTTTTTTTTCCTCTGGTTGGATTTTCCTTGCTGGTTTGCTGCCTTGCAGTGGACTTCAGCCTGGTCCCCTTTTGGGGCCTGGTGCTGCATTTGTGCTCAGTTGTGTTTGCACTTTTGCTCTGTTCCTGTGTCACTTTTTATTTGCTGAATTGCTGTGTGTTACACCAGAGATCTGATTTAGGTTGTAGAGATCGTGTGATCTCACGTTTTTTTGTTAATCAGAAGTGTTGGTATTTTTATCAGGGTTTTTTGGGTTGCAGTCAGAATTCTTTCCTTTACTTTTCTATCTAGACAGAATTGGGCCCCAGCATTTGCTCATTCTATTTTCTGTCTGTGTTCATATTTTCTTCTTGTCTAACCGCCATTACATGTTTGGGGGCTTCCTATTTCTTTGGGGGTTCTGCTACGGGGCACTTAGCTTTCATCTTTCTGTCTTTAGGTGTAGCTATCTCTCCGGCTGTGACGAGGCGTCTAGGATCACCGTAGGTACGCTCCACGGCTACTTCTAGTGTTGCGGTTAGTTTAGAGTTCTGCAACCCAGTAGTTTCCAGCCTCTCTGGTGTATTGCTACTTTGGCTATTTTTGCTATTTCTCCTCAGCTACCGAAACATAACAATAAGTAAAATAAATAATTAAGCAAAATAATGAAAAGAATAAAGAAACATAAAAATTCGGATTGCACCTTTTTTTCCCCTTAAAAATAAAGATATTAGAAAAATAAAGAAATATTTGGCATCAATAAAAGTCTATTCAATCAAAATAAATGTTGAATTGACTGCATTAGTTAAAAAAAAATCTAAATGCCAGACTTGATTTTTTTTATTTTTAGTGGTCGTCACAGGAGCAATCGAAATGTTGTATATTCCAAGAATGACAGCTCATCATGCAAAGAAAGCAATCTTTTCCGTGATGCCATCTGAAAAATGAAAATGTTAAAAATGGCGGCACAAATAATTATTTTCACAAATTTTCAGGTTTTTTTGCTCATTATCATTAATTTAAAAAATGCATGTTTAGTGTTGCCATAATCAAATCATACTGACCTGGAGAATCATATTTCCAAGTGATTTTTACTTCACAACGAACATATCCCAAAAAATCACTACGCAATTGCGTTTTTTTTTTTTTGTTGTTTCACTCAATTTCACCATACTTGGATTTTTTTCCCCTTTAACCAGTACACCGAATGTTGACATTTGGCCATGAAAAAACACGTCCTCCATATGGCTTGTTGGCGAAAAAAAAAATTATGGCTCTTGGAAGAAGGGAAGTCAAAAATGAAAGCACACAAAAAAATGAAAAATCGCCTCGTCCTTTTAGTGGTTAAAGAGTGCTTATAATCAATATTAGACTGTCTTTATTATTAGAGAGTCGCCAGCCCAGACTGGAGTTTTTATTCAATGTAAGTTGCTATCAAACCTGCTCATAATTGCTCCTTATACCCCCTGAAAGGATCAGACTTTCTAACAAAATTGGGCCAAACTTCCGGGTTGCGATCCTGGCATACAGAGCGAGATCACACGAGCCGCTGCGGCTGTTCTTACTGAAAGAGCTGTTGCTGCGGTGTGTGGAATCACTGCATGCCAGGATCCCACAACCTGAGTTTGGTAGAAATTCGGATCCTTTTTCGGGACAGTAGGAGCACTTATGACACAAAGGCTACACTCATAAGTATAAAGCGCAGCTGCGCATTGGTGACAGGTACTCCTTAATGCTAACCTACATTCCCTCCCCCTCTAAATATGTGGAGCAATTTCTCCCCACACCATTCTGTCTGGTGAGGATATTTGGTTCTCCCTTAAAGGGAATCTGTCACCCCATTTTTCGACCATACGCTGATGCACACGCCATCAGGGTCTTATCTACAGCATTCTGTAATGCTGTACATAAGCCCCCGATGTAACCTGAAAGAAGAAAAACGAGTTATATTATACTCACCCGGGGGCGTTCCGCCGTCCTGTCCGGTCCGATGGGCATTGCGGTCCGGCACCTCCCATCTTCTAGCGAAGCCCTCCTCTTCTTAGCTTCCCGTCGCTTCTCCGGCGCAGGCGCACTGCTCTGCCCTGGTGAGGGCAGAGAGGAGTACTGCAGTGCGGAGGCGCCGGGAAAGGTCAGAGAGGTCTGGCGCCTGCGCACTGCAGTACTCTGCTCTGCCCTCACCAGGGCAAAGCAGTGCGCCGGAGCCGCGACGGGAAGGAAAGAAGAGGAGGGCTTCACTAGAAGATGGGAGGCACCGGACCGCAATGCCCATCGGACCGGACGGCGGACCGCCCCTGGGTGAGTATAATATAACTCGTTTTTCTTCTCTTTCAGGTGACATCGGGGGCTTGTCTACAGCATTACAGAATGCTGTAGATAAGCCCCTGATGGAGGTGGCTACTGCTGATGGTCGAAAAATGGGGTGACAGATTCCCTTTAACTTTAGGGAAAGTGCTACCGACACACAATTTGTCTGATAAACTTTCTTTACCTTGTGTGATTTTTGTGCTGGTGAAGGATCTATTCCTTGGCACTTTGTAAGCCTTTATGCCTGTCTAATAAGCTTTTGAAAACAATTAGTGCATCTTTCAAACGAAGTAAACTTGATGAAATAATTACACTAATAATGACCAGTAATGGAATACGAAGGGTTATCTCAAAGCTAATCCTGAAGTAATGCAGTTGGTGTATCTCTGATTTTTCTCCTTGCCATTCCAGTGTGCAGAGGAACGAGACAAGCGGTTATGGGAAATAAGGGGGAGCCACTGGAGGCCAGCGAAGAAAACGAGACCTTATCTGAAGCAATTAATCAAGAAACTCCTATTGTGGGACAATTATTCAAAGCTAATTCTAAAATAGCTTTAGAGCCCCAGGTCCTGAGATATTTTTCCAGAATTTTGTCAAGGTCATTGAGAGCAGTGGGGCAAGTCCTGCATTAGAATGAAGGCATCCGCTCAGCTAGTTAATAGTCTTATATTCCTGTTTACTGCAAACGAGAGCGACGAGAAGGAGCCGGCGAGTATTTGTGCAGTAGCTCCTATGGCGGGGCGGAAATTTAATCTTTGAGAAATCGTTCATAGATTTGCTTTGTGTTCAACAAATACGTTGTCAAAGCTGGAAAACGTCTAAAATATTCTGACCGCTGCATCGAAGACATCTAACACCAGTGTAATTTTAATTTGCCACTCAGATTTTTTCAGAAACAGAAATGTAAAGTTTAGTTTCTGTAATAGGTCATGTTCATACGTTGCATTTTACTCTACCAGCAAAGTGAATACGTTTCTGAAATCTCGTGCACATGTTGCTTAGTTTTTTCCTTGCACCTTGTCAATTCTTTCACCATTTTTTCACCTATTCAAATGAATGGGGAAAAAAAACCTCCTTAAAAACCACATATGTTACGCTGCGTTTTTTCTGCCAACACGCCCGCTTTTGCAGCAGGTTTATCTGCTCTACAATAGGTTTCCTATTTCATTCTTGATGTATAAATGAGCGTGTTCTGGCTATGCTTAAGGGACACACTATGATGTTATTGGGTTAACGCAATACTTTCCTAGAGCTCTAGCCCTTTGATATTACAATCTAAAAAACCTGCTTGAGAAAGACAAAAACATCAACCAGTTAGATGAATCTAAAGCAGGGGCCACATTGTCATCCTGAACCAATCCGGGGGCCACACTAAAGAGGTGTTCTTCTGTGACATTTATGGCATTTTGACATTGTATACTGACAGGTACTAGTGATGAGTGAGCGTGCTTGGATAAGTTGTCATCCAAGTACCCTTGTGTCCTTATCGAGTATTTTCGGCGTTCTTGGAAAAAATTGGTTGTCCCCATGCCTTCATGTCTCGTCGTTGTTCGACAGACGCAACGCTTGCAGGGATTGCCTAACAAACAAGCAATCCCTGCATGTGTTTAGGCTGTCGAATAACGACGAGACATGAAGGCGTGGTGTTTCAACTTTTTTTTTTTTTTTTTTTTCAAGCACGCCGAAAATACTCATGCTCAGATAACACCGTATCCAAGCACGCTCACTCATCACTAGTAGGTACAAATTCTACGTGCAGGACTCTTGCCTCTACCAGTCATCATCCAAAGGCTATGTGCTTACACAGATGTTTTTGCAGTTATTTTTTTGTGTATTTTTGATGCATTAAAAAGGCAGCGCCTTACAGTTCCAGCAATGTGGATGGGGTTTATAGAGATCTCATGGCCACTGATTTTTATTAATTTTTTTTTTTTATGTAGCATAAACTGACCTGTGTTTCGAATCCACACTAAGTCTGTTTCTCTTGCAATGTTTCAAAATTCCCAGATCCAAGGGGTAACATTTCTCCTTGCGGAGAGTGACATGTCAAGGTGAGGAGACTTTTAAGCTGCAATGCTCCTCTGCACTAGAGTTCTAGTCGTCTTCCTCTCTGAAGAGACAATTTGCAGAATTCCCAGAGACACGGAAGGCAACCTGTCAAATTCTCATACTCCTTTCTGGAGTGCCAAACTGGTTAAGAGACCCCATTCTCCTGATGTATGCAGCATCCAGAGAGGTCTCCTGATGTATGCGGCATCCAGAGAGGTCTCCTGATGTATGCGGCATCCAGAGAGGTCTCCTGATTTATGCGGCATCCAGAGAGGTCTCCTGATGTAAGCGGCATCCAGAGAGGTATCCTGATGTATGCGGCATCCAGAGAGGTCTCCTGATGTATGCGGCATCCAGAGGGGTCTCCTGATGTATGCGGCATCCAGAGAGGTCTCCTGATGTATGCGGCATCCAGAGAGGTCTCCTGATGTATGCGGCATCCAGAGAGGTCTCCTGATGTATGCGGCATCCAGAGAGGTCTCCTGATGTATGCGGCATCCAGAGAGGTCTCCTGATGTATGCGGCATCCAGAGGGTCTCCTGATGTATGCGGCATCCAGAGAGGTCTCCTGATGTATGCTGCATCCAGAGAGGTCTCCTGATGTATGCGGCATCCAGAGAGGTCTCCTGATGTATGCGGCATCCAGAGAGGTCTCCTGATGTATGCGGCATCCAGAGAGGTATCCTGATGTATGCGGCATCCAGAGAGGTCTCCTGATGTATGCGGCATCCAGAGAGGTCTCCTGATGTATGCGGCATCCAGAGAGGTATCCTGATGTATGCGGCATCCAGAGAGGTCTCCTGATGTATGCGGCATCCAGAGGGGTCTCCTGATGTATGCGGCATCCAGAGAGGTCTCCTGGTGTATGCGGCATCTAGAGAGGTCTCCTGATGTATGCGGCATCCAGAGAGGTCTCCTGATGTATGCGGCATCCAGAGAGGTCTCCTGATGTATGCTGCATCCAGAGAGGTCTCCTGATGTAAGCGGCATCCAGAGAGGTCTCCTGATGTATGCTGCATCCAGAGAGGTCTCCTGATGTATGCTGCATCCAGAGAGGTCTCCTGATGTATGCGGCATCCAGAGAGGTCTCCTGATGTATGCGGCATCCAGAGAGGTCTCCTGATTTATGCGGCATCCAGAGAGGTCTCCTGATGTAAGCGGCATCCAGAGAGGTATCCTGATGTATGCGGCATCCAGAGAGGTCTCCTGATGTATGCGGCATCCAGAGGGTCTCCTGATGTATGCGGCATCCAGAGAGGTCTCCTGATGTATGCGGCATCCAGAGAGGTCTCCTGATGTATGCGGCATCCAGAGAGGTCTCCTGATGTATGCGGCATCCAGAGAGGTCTCCTGATGTATGCAGCATCCAGAGAGGTCTCCTGATGTATGCGGCATCCAGAGAGGTCTCCTGATGTATGCGGCATCCAGAGAGGTCTCCTGATGTATGCGGCATCCAGAGGGTCTCCTGATGTATGCGGCATCCAGAGAGGTCTCCTGATGTATGCTGCATCCAGAGAGGTCTCCTGATGTATGCGGCATCCAGAGAGGTCTCCTGATGTATGCGGCATCCAGAGAGGTCTCCTGATGTATGCGGCATCCAGAGAGGTATCCTGATGTATGCGGCATCCAGAGAGGTCTCCTGATGTATGCGGCATCCAGAGAGGTCTCCTGATGTATGCGGCATCCAGAGAGGTATCCTGATGTATGCGGCATCCAAGAGGTCTCCTGATGTATGCGGCATCCAGAGGGGTCTCCTGATGTATGCGGCATCCAGAGAGGTCTCCTGGTGTATGCGGCATCCAGTAGAGGTCTCCTGATGTATGCGGCATCCAGAGAGGTCTCCTGATGTAAGCGGCATCCAGAGAGGTCTCCTGATGTATGCTGCATCCAGAGAGGTCTCCTGATGTAAGCGGCATCCAGAGAGGTCTCCTGATGTATGCTGCATCCAGAGAGGTCTCCTGATGTAAGCGGCATCCAGAGAGGTCTCCTGATGTATGCTGCATCCAGAGAGGTCTCCTGATGTAAGCGGCATCCAGAGAGGTCTCCTGATGTATGCGGCATCCAGAGAGGTCTCCTGATGTATGCGGCATCCAGAGAGGTCTCCTGATGTATGCGGCATCCAGAGAGGTCTCCTGATGTATGCGGCATCCAGAGAGGTCTCCTGATGTAAGCGGCATCCAGAGAGGTCTCCTGATGTATGCGGCATCCAGAGAGGTCTCCTGATGTAAGCGGCATCCAGAGAGGTCTCCTGATGTATGCTGCATCCAGAGAGGTCTCCTGATGTAAGCGGCATCCAGAGAGGTCTCCTGATGTATGCTGCATCCAGAGAGGTCTCCTGATGTATGCGGCATCCAGAGAGGTCTCCTGATGTATGCGGCATCCAGAGAGGTCTCCTGATGTATGCGGCATCCAGAGAGGTCTCCTGATGTAAGCGGCATCCAGAGAGGTCTCCTGATGTATGCGGCATCCAGAGAGGTCTCCTGATGTATGCGGCATCCAGAGAGGTCTCCTGATGTATGCGGCATCCAGAGAGGTCTCCTGATGTATTCGGCATCCAGAGAGGTCTCCTGATGTATGCGGCATCCAGAGAGGTCACCATTAGTACTGGCCAGTCCCTGCTCCTCAACATATTGGCACTCTCTCCCGTTTATGGCTGCTCATAAATAGTTAACCTGTCAGACAAACATTTTTCTGTCTGTATGGTTGCAGGCCACACAGAATGGCACTGACATCCGCATGTGGCCCCTGGGCTGCAGGTTGTTCACCCCTGATCTAAAGTATATTTCTCCCCAGCTTCATGACTCCGAGCTGCTTTGCATCCAATTGGACACTTCCATCACAGAGCGATCCCATCAGGTCCATTTAGGTTCTGGTATGCTTCTGACTGTGGGCGGTTGTTATCAATTTCTGGACTTTCTAATAGCACAAATAACCTGCATCTTTTAAAGAGCCATCATTTTTATAACCTCCTCTAAAGTGTAAAGATTGCCATGTATATAACATCAAAGATGGCCAAAATTTGCCAGGATCACCCAGTAATTGGCTGTGTATAGAGCGTGTGATTACACCATATGCTTGGGTAAAAGTATTGTATCCTTTGTTCTTCCCTAAAAGTCTGACAATAGCTTATCCCCCAGTGACAACACATGCGCAGTCAATCAGTGCGAGCGTGCATGTGTGAGCGGGGGGGAACAGTGTCGTCAGAGCGAACATCCTTCCAGCTATGGAACCTTTATGGAGTTATTAAAATCTATATTCACACATCAACAATTGTACATCTTCATTCTTTGCTTTTGGTCAGACTCAAATTCAGTTTCATCATGTACTATAAAAAATTAAAAAAAAGAAAAATGTTCCATCATTTTCCGCTTGCTGTATGTTACGGTCAACAGTATTGACACAGATGTGGTGATTTATGAGTCCAATTTATTGTATGTGACAGGCGGAGGGAATAGGTTGAGGTGTCCTTATCATAAACTATATCATAAATAACAAAGGCACCGCGGTCTGAAGCCGCTTGTGGTGTCTGCAGCGAGGCCCGGTAAACGGCGCGCGCTCGTATGTAGTCATAGAAACTGAGTCCTTGCATTATCAGGGCCCTCTGCAGTTATGTGATACAGCACTATTACCATATATATTAGGCCATTTATAATATCAGGTGTCAATGCTGCTCTGCTGTGTACACTGCTAGGGCATGCAAACATTTACATGTGCCAGCGCCCATAGGAGGACGAAAGTGCTACAGGAGATGTACAGATGATTTTACTTTGGATAAAGTCGTTCTAAACATATGTTGTTCTCAGTTGAATGACTTTTATTAGCTTTTTTTTTTTTTTTTTTACAAGCTCTTAGTTAAGGTGATTTTTTTTTTATTTGTGGCATATTGCTTAAAGGGTGTTTCCAAGGATATTTTTTTTTAAACAATTTAGACTGTTTCAAATTTAAGTTAATGCCTTCAATTTGCCTTATGACTTGTATCCTGTGAATAATTAACAAAAAGTACGCCATGGTGAACATACTCATACTCCACCTGTCTGTCGAGTGGCTTCTGCCACGGGTAGAAAAAGGCAAGATGAATGGAAGTGCTGACATGTCTTGTATCCTGTATTTTCAGCAGTTTCCCCCTCCTCCAGGCTCCATCTCTTACTTTGCAATTGACTCTGAGCTAGTGGGATGAGACAAGCTCACAGGGAATTCTGCACTTGCTTCCTTAGTTTGTATACAGATAAAAGGAGCAGCATGGAGAACATTATATAGCATTACTGAGAAGTGTATATGTGAATTCAGCTGTGGGGTGAGGTAAAAGACTTTTTAGAAAGCTCAAACGATCTTTGTCTCCTCTTCCTGTTTTCTCCTTACTCTTTCTCATCTTCTCACCTCATAGGGTACAATATACTGACACCTCATTCATTGTGTTGATCTTGTCTTGCTGCAAGCTGTTTTTATTCCAGACTGGATGACAAATTCAGCCGGCAGGGGTGATGAGAAGTGGCTCATAAGTGGAGAAAGAAGCAGAATTCTTTCTTATATTCACTTGTCCTATTTATTCATACTAAGTTTTTGCAAGTACAGTTCTCTTTTAATTATATATACTTAATGGGAATATGTAGTTCAAGAACGAAGTTATGATTAGGTGTTTAATACAGCTACAGATATGGTCAATGTCATTTTTGTGGTTAAGTTCAAAGTGATTGTAATTTTTTTTTTTTTTTTACAGAGGAAGAAGAGGAGCAAGTACCCACAGATGGTGGGACTTCAGCAGAAGCTATGCAAGTTCCTTATGAGGAAGGAGAGATGGAAGAAGATGAAACTATTAATGATGAGAACTATTTGAGTAAAAGGCCACTGGATAGTCCAGAGGCTGAAATGCCTTTTGCAAAGCGGCAACGATTAGCCAATAGTAAAGGAGATATTTTGGATGGAACATTGGAACCAAGGGAGCCACTTAGTTCAATAAATACTCAAAAGGTTTCCCCAATGCTTTCACCCACTCAAATACCGGACAATTCTGACTTGACTATTTCTTCTTCAGAACCAGTAATGCTTTCTCCTATTAAACCTCAGACTCCTTCAAAAACCTTAGACTCTAAAGCATTAACCTCTAAAACCAAATCAAAAAGTTCACCAGGACAGAAAACTAAATCCCCCAAATCCACGGCTCTAGGCAGTCCAATGCGGTCACCTAAAAATGCTCTAAAAGACAAAAAGTCTCCTGGACGTGCCAAAAGTCCTAAGAGTCCTAAAAGCCCCAAAACTTCTGCCCCTGCTAGCCAGTCAACTGTTAAGTCAGAAACCCCTAGCCGTACACCACTAGCTGCATTAAGTGACAAGATTGGGAGAGAGAATGTACAGGTAAAGCCAAGTCAAGCATCACAGGATTCTGAAAAAGTAAACCCTGAAAATCCCTCAAAAAAACCATCAGTGACTGATAATACAATTGAGGATTCGATTGATGCTGTTATTGCTCGGGCTTGTGCTGAGCAAGAACCCGATCCATTTGAGTTTTCCTCAGGTTGCGAATCTGAAGGTGATGTCTTTACTAGTCCAAAAAGACTGACCATAGCAGAACCCGGTACTCCTAAGATTTCAGCAGCCAACAGTAGTCTTGGTAAAATGTGTAGCACCCCACTGCCTGCTTCAGTAGGTACATCTAGTTCTGATATTTCATGGACAATGGATGACTCCATTAATGAAGTGATTCGAAAGGTCAACCAAGAAACTCCACCAAGTGTGTCTATAAGTCAGCCATGCTTTTCCTCTCCCTCTGCATCTCCTCCTACTCCAGAGCCCCTTGTAAAAACCTTTGAGGACAAGGCTAAACTAGCTTCACCAGTTGAGCTGAAGAAAAAGGCAAAGAAAGAACTGAAAACAAAGACGAAGAAAAAGGACAAAGAAAAGCAGAAAGATAAAAGTAAGGAAAAAAACAAGGACAAAAACAAGGAAAAAGATAAAGACAGTAACAAAGATTCCAAACTTCAGTGGAAGGACTCCATCAAGGATGATGACGGTGAGCTGCCTAGGCTCAAGTCAAAGGATTTGAATGACTCTGAACAGAAACCAAAACAAAAGGAGGGCAGTGGTAAGAAAGAAAAAGAAAAACATAAAGATAAGAAGAAAGATAAAGAAAAGGGTAAGAAGGATAAAGAGAAGAAGGAGAAAGGAAAAGATAAAAACAAAGAAGAAAAGCTAAAAAATTCTCAGTCAACTCCTGTTGTGTTACCTTCTAAAGACTTGTCACTGCCAATTCTAAGTACCCCCAATGCAGTTAGACTGCCATCTTTGATGCCTTCCATATCCCCACTAGTTCCGGAAAAATTAATTGATGACCGAGAGAAAACTAAAGAGAAAGACAAGAAAAAGGAGAAGAAAGAGAAGAAGAAAAAGAAGGACAAAGAGAAAGTGAAGGAGAAAGAAAAGGAGAAAAAAGAAAAGGAAAAGAAGGACAAAGACAAGGAAAAACACAAGCATGACAAAGTAAGGGTTTATAAATGTTCTCTATTATATTCTATATTGCAAATTTATGGTGACCATTGAATGAAATTAGCCAAGCCTGCTGACCATCTAATACATGGTGATGCCCCAACTCTCCTCTGACTGCACATGTAGGGTAGGAAAGACGGGCATGTTGGATTGTAACATGCCCGCTTATCATGCCTTAAAGGGTTATTCTCAGGATGTTATCTTCTGTTCTCAAAATTGGTGATGATTTGTGGATCAGTGTGGGTCAAACAGCTTGGCTCTTTACTGATCCTGAGAACCAGGTCGTTGTAATGGAGTGGTGGCCACACATGCACCCCACCACTATATTTATTCTCCGAGACTATAGGAGATGGCAATGCTCAGTGGTCTTTCTGGCATTCCTGTAGAGAATGTATAGAGCAGTGGCGTGCATGTGTGGCGAGACTTGCAGAGCCCCACCTTTTCAGGGGTGGTGGATGTCACCTCCATTGGACCCCTCTGGATTTTCAGCCTGTTGATTGGTAGGAATTTTTGATGCTGCCAATAACCCTTTGATATGATGTGTGCACAGGGTCTTTTTCAGGCTGGATTTTGCCCCGAATCCGCCTGCAAAAGCGCCCCATGAAATGTATATAATGCACAGCAATGTCAAAATGACAGTACTGTGCACGTGTCCCATCGTGTGTCACTTCTTTTATCCAGTTCAGGGTGTGGAAACCTTGATTTGATTAAAAGAAGTGATATGCTCATTCTTCAGCTGACATCCCACCCGCTGTCTATGCTTTGTAAGTATAGAGCAAGAGACCCTGGCAGCGGAGCCGCCGCAAGAACAATTATAAAACCACTGGTACAGCCACTTCAGGAAAGCGACGCCAGCGTTTGCCTGGGAAAACTCGGATGTGCACATAGCATAAGGGAGGTAAGCCGGCAGTATAGGTTTCTAGCTGCAGCTAACTCCCCTCTCCTCGTTGAGAACACAAGCACGCCATGAAGAATAGCTGTTTGTCAGCCAATGGCTACCTGACGTTTGTGGCCTGTTAAGGGTCACTGGCCAGGCAACGCAGCCACTTATAAATCAGGTAGTGAACTGAAATATTGTCACGCCCCAAATGGGAAACTTTTATTGTTCTTTATGTGGGTGACATGGCTTCTTAGGATTAAAGTGATGGAGACAAATGAAGAAGTGCTGTAATGCCAGATTAAATTGGCAGGGCTGGTCAGTAGCCATCAGGAAGTCCCAGCAAAGATAACCTGTAAAGCCTCCGGCACAAAGAATTCCCGAATAAATGGAATTGTCCAGCCAAGGGTTTCTGAAATCCACCTGACTCCTGCAAGTTAGCATGTTAAACTGGTCCCCCTTTAAATTGTTCTCATTCTCCCTGTCGTTTTTGTGCTCTGCCGGGGTTTAGGAGCAATATGGAGTTAAAGCTTTATCAGTTGGTGCCCCAAGGTATGTGGCAAAGCAGCTAAATCCTTAAAGATTAGCAAAAAATGCAGCACATGGCAGTAAAGGGTTTATAAGACTACCATTATTAGTTCAGGTGAAAGGAGAGTTGCTTATACATTAAACTGGACAAATCCACTAACAATGTATTTTCAGGCCCTTACAAAGGGATGTCTTATTGCAGTGCATTGCTTTTATGGCGATTTGGGAAGCTTAAAAGTGAAACCGCTCCTGGCCACAATTTTGTGCTTTCCCCAAAGGCCGGTTGTCCTTTTAACTCATAAGGTTCAGTTTCCACTTCTGCTAAAACAAAACAAACAAAAAAAGAAGGTAAAAAAAACCCTGGCAAGGAAATGCAGAATGTGATAAATTAAAATTACAGTCAAGCCAAGCAGTGATTGAATCTTAATGAAAATGGAGATAACACATTAACACAGCAGCAGCGCTAATGAAAATGTAAATGAGATTTTTGTTTTGTCTAAATGATTACATTGTCTTCTTTTTTTAATATCCCATCTACTACCAGAGGGCCAGACTATGCCCTGCTGAGCCAATCTAAATTACACACTCTGGAAGTGCACGCAGCCAGTGTGCTCCTCGGTGTTAAGGTACTGCCACACTACACGATCCCGCTAACGATCTCGTTAGCGTCGCATACTAATGAGATCGCTAGCGGGATCGTTTACAATATCGCTAGTGTCGGCCACATTTAGCGATGTCGTTAAGAACGCTATCGCGGTTAGCAATCTCCTTAACGACTTTAGCGGTACAAAAGTACCGCTAAATCGCTAAAAAAGGTGCCACACTCAGCGATATATACTTACCCAGCGGGACGCCGATGATCAGAATAGGGTCCGGAACGATCAGGACGACGGACGAGATCACAGCAGGGGCCACGTCGTTGCTGCATGCCGCACACAACAACATCGCTAACGGAATCGCTAAATAGTGACGTTTTTTAGCGATCCCATTAGCGATGTTGTTTAGTGTGGCATACCCTTTACACCAACTAGCGAGTAATAGGGCCCTCTCCTGCATGTGTGTCTGCTAGTGTGTAGTAAATAGTGGCCCACTTCTGCGTATATGTGTCTGCTAGTGTGTAGTAAATAGGGGCCCACTCCTGCGTATATGTGTCTGCTAGTGTGTAGTAAATAGGGGCCCTCTCCTGCGTATATGTGTCTGCTAGTGTGTAGTAAATAGTGGCCCACTCCTGCGTATATGTGTCTGCTAGTGTGTAGTAAATAGGGGCCCACTCCTGCGTATATGTGTCTGCTAGTGTGTAGTAAATAGGGGCCCTCTCCTGCATGTGTGTCTGCTAGTGTGTAGTAAATAGTGGCCCACTTCTGCGTATATGTGTCTGCTAGTGTGTAGTAAATAGGGCCCACTCCTGCGTATATGTGTCTGCTAGTGTGTAGTAAATAGGGGCCCTCTCCTGCGTATATGTGTCTGCTAGTGTGTAGTAAATAGTGGCCCACTCCTGCGTATATGTGTCTGCTAGTGTGTAGTAAATAGGGGCCCACTCCTGCGTATATGTGTTTCCTAGTGTGTAGTAAATAGTGGCCCACTCCTGCGTATATGTGTCTGCTAGTGTGTAGTAAATAGGGGCCCTCTCCTGCGTATATGTGTCTGCTAGTGTGTAGTAAATAGTGGCCCACTCCTGCGTATATGTGTCTGCTAGTGTGTAGTAAATAGGGGCCCTCTCCTGCGTATATGTGTTTGCTAGTGTGTAGTAAATAGTGGCCCACTCCTGCGTATATGTGTCTGCTAGTGTGTAGTAAATAGGGGCCCTCTCCTGCGTATATGTGTCTGCTAGTGTGTAGTAAATAGTGGCCCTCTCCTGCGTATATGTGTCTGCTAGTGTGTAGTAAATAGGGGCCCTCTCCTGCGTATATGTGTCTGCTAGTGTGTAGTAAATAGGGGCCCACTCCTGCGTATATGTGTCTGCTAGTGTGTAGTAAATAGGGGCCCTCTCCTGCGTATATGTGTCTGCTAGTGTGTAGTAAATAGGGGCCCTCTCCTGCATGTGTGTCTGCTAGTGTGTAGTAAATAGTGGCCCACTTCTGCGTATATGTGTCTGCTAGTGTGTAGTAAATAGGGGCCCTCTCCTGCGTATGTGTTTGCTAGTGTGTAGTAAATAGTGGCCCTCTCCTGCGTATATGTGTATGCTAGTGTGTAGTAAATAGGGCCCTCTCCTGCGTATGTGTTTGCTAGTGTGTAGTAAATAGTGGCCCTCTCCTGCATATATGTGTCTGCTATTGTGTAGTAAATAGGGCCCTCTCCTGCGTATATGTGTCTGCTAGTGTGTAGTAAATAGGGGCCCACTCCTGCGTATATGTGTCTGCTAGTGTGTAGTAAATAGGGGCCCTCTCCTGCGTATATGTGTCTGCTAGTGTGTAGTAAATAGGGGCCCTCTCCTGCGTATATGTGTCTGCTAGTGTGTAGTAAATAGGGGCCCACTCCTGCGTATATGTGTCTGCTAGTGTGTAGTAAATAGGGGCCCTCTCCTGCGTATATGTGTCTGCTAGTGTTGTAGTAAATAGGGGCCCCTCCTGCGTATAGTGTCTGCTAGTGTGTAGTAAATAGGGGCCCACTCCTGCGTATAGTGTCTGCTAGTGTGTAGTAAATAGGGCCCACTCCTGCGTATATGTGTCTGCTAGTGTTAGTAAAATAGGGCCCTCCTGCGTATATGTGTCTGCTAGTGTGTAGTAAATAGGGGCCCTCTCCTGCGTAATGTGTCTGCTAGTGTGTAGTAAATAGGGGCCCACTCCTGCGTATGTGTACTGCTAGTGTGTAGTAAATAGGGCCCACTCCTGCGTATATGTGTCTGCTAGTGTGTAGTAAATAGGGGCCCACCTCCTGCGTATATGTGTCTGCTAGTGTGTAGTAAATAGGGGCCCACTCCTGCGTAATGTGTCTGCTAGTGTGTAGTAAATAGGGCCCACTCCTGCGTATGTGTCTGCTAGTGTGTAGTAAATAGGGCCCCTCCTGCGTATATGTGTCTGCTAGTGTGTAGTAAATAGGGGCCCCTCCTGCGTATATGTGTCTGCTAGTGTGTAGTAAATAGGGCCCTACTCCTGCGTATATGTGTCTGCTAGTGTGTAGTAAATAGGGGCCCATCTCCTGCGTATATGTGTCTGCTAGTGTGTAGTAAATAGGGCCCACTCCTGCGTATATGTGTCTGCTAGTGTGTAGTAAATAGGGCCCTCTCCTGCGTATATGTGTCTGCTAGTGTGTAGTAAATAGGGGCCCACTCCCTGCTTATGTGTCTGCTAGTGTGTAGTAAATAGGGCCCCTCCTGCGTATATGTGTCTGCTAGTGTGTAGTAAATAGGGGCCCTCTCCTGGTATATGTGTCTGCTAGTGTGTAGTAAATAGGGGCCACTCCTGCGTATATGTGTCTGCTAGTGTGTAGTAAATAGGGGCCCACTCCTGCGTATGTGTCTGCTAGTGTGTAGTAAATAGGGGCCCACTCCTGCGTATATGTGTCTGCTAGTGTGTAGTAAATAGTGGCCCACTCCTGCGTATATGTGTCTGCTAGTGTGTAGTAAATAGGGGCCCACTCCTGCGTATATGTGTCCTGCTAGTGTGTAGTAAATAGGGGCCCACTCCTCGTATATGTTCTGCTAGTGTGTAGTAAATAGGGCCCCTCCTGCGTAATGTGTCTGCTAGTGTGTAGTAAATAGGGGCCCTCTCCTGCGTATATGTGTCTGCTAGTGTGTAGTAAAAGGGGCCCATCTCCTGCTTATGTGTCTACTAGTGTGTAGTAAATAGGGGCCCTCTCCTGC
>JARQOD010000004.1:315002586-315098450 GCA_033576555.1 Oophaga sylvatica
AATGCATTACTGAGGTGTGTCACCTCATGGATTGTATGTCTTGCAAGAAAAAATTGGGAGTAAAGTCCATACTTCCTAGTTAGACAAAATGAGTTGGGGACTCCCCAATGGGGAGGACTCGAGTACAAGTAATCCATCAGAATTCCTTTAAAAAATCAAGGAAAAAAAGAAGATGTACTTATCTTTGCCGAATATTAGATCTTCATCTTTCATCTCTTGGTCAGCCAGTCATAAGCTTTAGTAGGAGTGGTAAAGAAATGTGCCTAATCTCTGTCAAGCACTTGTAACTGAGTTGGGTATGCCATAGAATATGGTATCTAGAGATACCATACTGTAGATATCTTGTAGGCAACATTTGATGTTGATGAATGAGGCTTTTTGCTTCTGTATTTCAGCGGAAAAGTCCAGGAAAAAGGAAACTCTGTCATTGTAACACTAGATTTCTCCTTTACGTCTTTACAGTCACGGTAATTTAGGAATCTGGCTAAGACTGGTCTGGGCGTTGTCCCCAGACAAGGGGGTTTGGCAGGCACTCTATGTGCACATTCCGCAGCAAAGGCCAAGGAGAATTGTGCATCATGATATCACTTCTTGAGCAATTTCGAAACAAATTTGTCAGGTCGCTGTCCCTCTGCTGTTTTATGAAGTCAGAAAATGTGGAGATTGTTTTGGCGGAATCGATTTTCCAAGTCATCTGCCTTTTGACGCTAAAGCTCTGACCTCCCATTGAGGTCTCATATAGCATTAGGCATCCTTGCTTCAAGGTCAACTAGAGCCAATAACCTATCCTTCACCACCCTCAATCTCCCTTCTGCATATCGTATCTGAGTAGGCCAATGTAAATTTTGACTTCTTACACTTTCCCAGTCAAGGAGGCGGTACTAGATGTGTGTGGCCCAGCTACGCCAGGCACACATATTCCAGGAAAATGCACAAGAAGGTAACCGTGAAGCTTGATATTCATTCACGTCACTCACATTTCCCAACACGCCCACTAGGGGTATAAAAGGTAGTGACATGTAGCAGTTCAGTGTTCAGTGTTCAGTGTTCAGTCAGCTTCCTGTCTTAGGACAGTACAGTTCAGTCGAGGAGAGGAGAGGAGCAGACTGGTTCAGTATCACTTCAGTCTAGTCTTGGAGGAAGAGGAGTGCAGACTAGATTCTGGCAGAGCAAGTTCATGAAGTGGAGTCTGGTTTGAGTGAAAGGAGTCACTCTAGCCCAGTCAGAACTACAAAGCCAGTACCTCAGCACAAGCTACCTGTATTCCTTGGAAAGTAGAAGATGACTCTCGGAGCTACAGCGTGTACACAGTTTGACAGAGTTCCTGTGCGCTGCTCTGGACAGGGTCTGAGAAAGAAAGGAAAGAAGGAAGGTAATCACAGGAGCTGCGACAGTGAGTGTACTGAGAACTGTTCAGTGAGCTCTGAAGAAAGCTGATATTCACATCATCGCTACTTGTACTTATGTTAAGAGCAAGAGCAGGACGAGGGGCACAGTGGAGAAAGATAGAGACAAGTGCATCTGTGTCGACCCGCCACCACAATTGTGGGTTACCAGGGCAATGGGGTACTCAGAGCCGAGCCCGTAGAAGTCTATGGGATTGTCACAGGTAGCGGTGGCTCGGTCTGTGGCCCTGGCGGTCTGGCGTATGTTGGGGGAATATTTACAGGGGATAGATTTATATACAGTTCGTGACGCCACCTGTAGTCTCTGGTAATTTGTACCAGCGCTGCTGTAGATCTCTGAGGGGATGGTGAGGCAGCTAGATGTCGGGTCCCCTACAGGTGGGACTCTTCCCTCAGGTCGGTAGTTAAAGCAGGGTTGTGCAGGCATGCAAGTAAATAACTCAGTCTCACACGGTCAGCGTCTTTCCATACCTTTACTTGTAAGATGTTCAGGCAGGTCCCAGGGAGGCTGATCCAAGGAGAATGTATTTTGAGATAGCAGCTGGACAAGTTAGGGGCCTCCTTTACTTTCAGCACGATGAGTACAACCAGCCTGAAGCGTAGTTCCCTCTGTAACTCCAGCTATTCCATAGCTGTACTGCCCAGTCAGTTTTGTGGTAGGAGCCTTCCTGTGAGAGAGCTGAATTCCTATCTTGTCGTGCACTGACTCAAAGTCTTCACTCCCCCTGACCCCAGTTACGTACTGACTATTTGGGACTGTTTGCCGCGACCTAAGGTCCGGTAAATCTCTGGTTTTCTTACCACTATGCTTGAAGCTAATAGTGATCCTTCGGTCCCCAGTGACCGGTTACAATGTGCAGGACTTCTTCAATCCAAAAGCACTTTTCAAATAATCTTTCCACTGTGCCTTTCGCCTTGTCCTCGCTGGTAGCATAAACACTCACACTTGCAAAAAGTCATATAATCACTTCCTTCTTCTCTTCCTTTAGAGTTAGTTCCAGACTCTCAGTTATCCACTAGGCAGGAGCACGTCTCTGAACCTTTCACTGTCCTTTAGACAGGAGACTGAAGTAATTCTGTACTAAGCTCTTCTTTCTTAATCAGTGTCTTCAAGTGAGGTACAGCTCTGACCAGGCTGAGGTGATCTATATCTCGCCCTTACTGGCCTCCACTTGCTGAACTGCGGATAGAGCCAGGCTGGACTGCTTCCTCCCTCCAAGTCCCAGCTAGACTCCACACGTCTGCTCTGTCCGAAGACAGGAAACTGACTCTCTAATCACTCAAACAATACACCCTGACCACTCCCTCACAAGTGACTACACTACCCTAAGGGTGTGTCTAGTGTATGTTGAGTGAATGGGTATTGAGCATTAAACTGCTATCTCTCCACACATTCTCCAGGGTACTGCGTGTGCCTAACACCAGGGCTACACACATCAGGTACCGGAGTACCCGCACTAATTCACCGGACACCGGGGTCCGAAGCGTTGCTAGTGCTTCACGCCTAGTAATAAGAAAACCGGAGGTTTTCTGGACTACAAGTCGCAGAAGGTAGCCCTAAGTGCTGATACGTAAACGGAGTCAGGTAGAACAAGGACCTTGAGTGGGACGCTACAAAAGTAGGGACTCTGTTCTCACCAATTAGAAGGCTCTACCACAATGTCGGCCGGGCGTTGCAGCTATTGAACGAGCTGGAGACTGACAGAGTTAATTTGACTTCATGCAAGTTTGTACTCACACATATACAAGGTTAAAGGAGGCCTCTAACCTGCTCAGCGGTTATCCTGAATGTGCATTCTCCACCCCGACCAGCTTCCCGGGACCTGCCTGAAACATCTGCAAGTAAAGGTATGGAAAGAGATTGCCTTGTGTGAGACTGTTTCATTTACTACACCCTGCACCACCATAGACTTCCAGGGACCAGTCTCGCCTGTGGGAGACTTACCATCCAGCTGCCTCATAACATCCCCTAGGAAGATCCATATAGCAGCGCTGGTCAAATTGATCAGAAACCACAGGTGGCGTCACGAACTATTCTAATCTACAATTCCCCTGTAAATATCCCCCATTGCATGACCGCCAGGGCCACGGACCGAGTCCCGCTGCCAGTGACATCTCCCATAGAAATCAATGGGCTCGGTGCCGAGTACCCCATAGCCCTGGTACCACCTCAGTGTGGTGCGCGTCAGATGCAATAGTGAATAGTAGTTTATCGGATACCTGTTTCAGGGTTGGCTCAACCTCTTTCATCTGTTCCTGGTACAGGACATCACAATGGGCAGTGCTGCAGTTACTCAAAAGTTTCCTGCATCACCACACCCCTCTGAAAATGTCCTGAATCCTATGTGATGGATGCTGTGGCAGATTTGAGTGCAGCGATGGCACTCTGCTTATCTCCGCTGCCGTAGCCTCTGTGAAAGAAGAAGTCTTCAGGGGATGGATATAGGAGCAGTGAGTGACAGTGGCTGGTGTCATTGCTTCTATCTCCCCCCCCGCCACAGTTAACAGATGCAGTGGCAGAGATAGAAACAGAATACAGGCGCTGCATTCAACTTTCTCACACCGTCTATCACCCAGGATCCAGGACATCTTCAGAGGGTGGCAATGCAAGAAACTGCAGTGCTGCAACCTGGTGACGTTCTGTTCCAAGAGGGGTGATGGAGGATTCAGAGAAGTGAGTGCAGCCCCAGCCTCCTGTGTAGTCACATTTGAGCCTTCTCTTAAGGCAAAAGTCACAGGAAGTACATAACCGCCCAACATTTGCAGATAATATAAATAGGGAAAAGTACAGGGAATTGTGTAATAAAGAAAACTACAAAAGTGGTTAGGGAGTAAGAATAGATAGTTATAAAATACCATTAGGTACTGGACCACCCCTTTAAACTTAGTAAGAATCAGAATGCTTTAAGTGGTCATGCATAAGGAAGTTCCATATATCTGGTTCAAACTACATATTATATTAAAACCAGCATTCACTTAAAAAGTTAAAGGAATTAATTTAGCATTCAGCACACCAGACACAAATGTATACTGCAAGAAGCTGCTACCTCTGATGGTAAATCATTCCTTTGTACTAGAAAAATATTTAGACTTGAGAGTCCTCAGTGGTTGATACCTTTTAATGGCTAACTGAAAAGATGGTAACAAATTGCAAGCTTTCGAGACTACTCAGGTCTCTTCATCAGGCATAGACTAATACAACATCTGAAGAATCACATATTTATACACAAAATAGCACAGAAAAAATGCAATAGGTAGGACAAGTGACATGAAGCAGAACTGTCATTATGGCAGAGGGATTAACATAAATATGACTAGTTCATAGATAAGGAGTGAAGGTTTTATTACCCTCTGATTGGGGTCTGGTATTGTGTTGTGATGACCCTAAAAGGTCAGGGAGGCAGATTCCTTAATTGTTGTAGAACGACATAAAACTCTGGGATATATTCATCCCAGCACTAAGAGTGTCAAAGGTCATCATAAGTTTATATTCCCAGACTTTTCTATCCTTCTCAGATTTGAAGTTAGATTTTAATACAAGTAATTCCATATCTGTCATGCTATGACCGGGCATACAAAAGTGTTTGGCCACAGGTAAATCCATTCTTTTTTCTCTTATCGTGTGGCGATGAGAATTCATCCTTGTTCTCAGTTTTTGCCCGGTCTCCCCCACATACAGACCCCCAGTTGGACATTTAGTACATATAATTAGGTACACCACATTAGATGTGATGCAGCTGAAAGTACCTGGTATCTTGTAGTCCTGATGGGAGTTGGGGATCTTTATCCTGTCCGTGGTCATTATAGATGTACAGGTCTTGCATTTCTTTTGTCTGCAAGGAAAGGTTCCTGCAGCTGTTGGGGAGGACAGGGAGCTTCTGACAATGATGCTTCTTAGATTTGGGGGCTGCCTAAAACATAGTAGTGGGGGGTCTGGAAATATGGATTGTAATCGGGCATCTTTTTGTAGTAAAGGTTGTAGTTTCCGTGCAGCTCCCCTTAGCATCTCCAGACTTGGATTGTAGGTGACCACTAGAGGCACCCGGTTATTTTCTTCTTTAGCTTTGTAATGTAGCAGGTGATTCCTTGATATTCTGGTGGCTCTTGTAATTTGGTTTTCAATTGTTCTTGGATGGTAGCCCTGGTTCAAAAAAGTCTTTCTGAGGCGACCAAGGTGTTCATCTCTATCCATGGGGTTGGAACATATACGGTTGTATCTGATGGCTTGGCTGTAGACAATAGAGTTTTTTATGTGTTTAGGATGGAAACTGTCCCATTTAAGATATGTTGGACGGTCGATTGGCTTCTGATACAGGGATGTCTCTATTTCATTGTTCTTTAGCTTAATGGTGGTGTCTAAAAAGTTAATTTCAGTGCTGGAGTAGTTAAGTGTTAAGTTGATGGTGGGATGAAATTGATTGAACTGTTCATGGAACGTCTTTAGCTGTTGTTCAGACTCCGTCCAGATGATTAAAATGTCATCAATGTAGCGGTAGTAGGCCCGAGGCCTGATGGGGCAGGAGGACAAAAATTCGCTTTCAAGCTTGGCCATGAAAAGATTTGCATACTGTGGAGCCATTTTACTTCCCATAGCTGTGCCAGTCTCCTGAAGATAGATCTTGTTGTCAAATTCGAAGTAATTGTGGGTGAGGATGAATTTTGTGAGTTTCACCACAGAATCAGCATCATTCCCGGTGTTTCCCATGAAGACTTTGCAGGCATTTAATCCATCCTGGTGTGGGATATTAGAGTACAAAGATTCCACATCCATGGTGGCCAGGATGGTTCCTTCTGGTAGAGAACCTATTGCTGCTAGTTTATTCAGTAGGTCAGTTGTGTCCTGAATGTAGCTGGGTGTATCCTTTACCAGGGGTTTAAGAACACCCTCTACCCATCCAGATACTTGCTCAGTAAGGGTGTCCACACATGAAATAATCGGCCTCCCTGGATTTCCGGCTTTGTGGATTTTGGGAAGCATGTAGAATGTCCCTGTTCTTGGACTTTCTGGTATCAGGTCATCAGCTCTTATGGATTTGTCAGACAGACAAGATACCAACTTGCTTAGTTCCTTGTAATAGTCCTGTGTAGGGTCCGACTCCAGTTTTCTGTAGTAGCGTGTGTCCGTAAGTTGTCTGTTTGCTTCCTTCATATAGTCTGATGTGTTCATCATGACTATTGCACCTCCCTTGTCAGCAGGTTTAATGATGATTTCTTTGTTGGTTTTCAGAGACTGTATGGCCTTTCTCTCCTGGGCACTGATGTTGGAGGCTTGTCTCTTGTTGGTGGCTATGATGGTGGATTTTATCAAATGTCTGAATGAGTCTATATATTTATCCAAATGAGGGTTACGTCCAGGTGGAGGTGTCCAGTCTGACCTCTTCTTGGTTATTGGGATCCCTCTTCCTTCAGTCCGAGTGTTATCTGAATCTTCTGTATCATTGAAGTATTCCCTCAGGCGGAGTCTCCTGAAAAAATGTTCCATATCACTGCAGAGTTCGGTTTTATCCAGGGCCTTAGTAGGACAAAATGAGAGTCCTCTAGAAAGCACGGCAAGCTCCACTTTGCTGGGTTTGTAATCTGAGAGATTGATGACACAGTTAGATGCTTTTGTGTCTGGAATGGAGTGGTTGTCAGAGTTGTCAGGTTTTGGTTTTGTTTTGTATCTGTTTGTATAGAGTCCGGAATGGAGGCGCAATCTGTGTAGTTTCTTTTCCTTGTTTTGAATCAGAAAGGTCCGTAGTTTGTTGTAGTATTGTTGTAATTTTTGCTCTGTGCTTTCTGTAAGTGTTTTCCTCAGAGTTTCCAATTGTCCTTGGACTTTACTCCTTATGCTGTAGCAGACATGCAAAAGATGGTTCCTTAGTCTTTCAGAAGTCCTGTGACAAAGGTTTTGTGCATAATGGGTATTGTAGGTGTGAAGAATTGGGTTTGTAATCCAGAGTCCTTTGGGAATTAGATTCTCCTTTTTGCATTTAGATAAGAAAAAAATGTCGCTGTCCATTTGTGCACGTTTCTTCAGAAGTGGTTTCAGTTCCATAAAGATGCGGTACATTCTGGTATCCTCCATTTTGATATAGGAAAGATGTGTATCTTCGTACCGTGTTAGCCAGTAGATAGAAAAATATTTAGACTTGAGAGTCCTCAGTGGTTGATACCTTTTAATGGCTAACTGAAAAGATGGTAACAAATTGCAAGCTTTCGAGACTACTCAGGTCTCTTCATCAGGCATAGACTAATACAACATCTGAAGAATCACATATTTATACACAAAATAGCACAGAAAAAATGCAATAGGTAGGACAAGTGACATGAAGCAGAACTGTCATTATGGCAGAGGGATTAACATAAATATGACTAGTTCATAGATAAGGAGTGAAGGTTTTATTACCCTCTGATTGGGGTCTGGTATTGTGTTGTGATGACCCTAAAAGGTCAGGGAGGCAGATTCCTTAATTGTTGTAGAACGACATAAAACTCTGGGATATATTCATCCCAGCACTAAGAGTGTCAAAGGTCATCATAAGTTTATATTCCCAGACTTTTCTATCCTTCTCAGATTTGAAGTTAGATTTTAATACAAGTAATTCCATATCTGTCATGCTATGACCGGGCATACAAAAGTGTTTGGCCACAGGTAAATCCATTCTTTTTTCTCTTATCGTGTGGCGATGAGAATTCATCCTTGTTCTCAGTTTTTGCCCGGTCTCCCCCACATACAGACCCCCAGTTGGACATTTAGTACATATAATTAGGTACACCACATTAGATGTGATGCAGCTGAAAGTACCTGGTATCTTGTAGTCCTGATGGGAGTTGGGGATCTTTATCCTGTCCGTGGTCATTATAGATGTACAGGTCTTGCATTTCTTTTGTCTGCAAGGAAAGGTTCCTGCAGCTGTTGGGGAGGACAGGGAGCTTCTGACAATGATGCTTCTTAGATTTGGGGGCTGCCTAAAACATAGTAGTGGGGGGTCTGGAAATATGGATTGTAATCGGGCATCTTTTTGTAGTAAAGGTTGTAGTTTCCGTGCAGCTCCCCTTAGCATCTCCAGACTTGGATTGTAGGTGACCACTAGAGGCACCCGGTTATTTTCTTCTTTAGCTTTGTAATGTAGCAGGTGATTCCTTGATATTCTGGTGGCTCTTGTAATTTGGTTTTCAATTGTTCTTGGATGGTAGCCCTGGTTCAAAAAAGTCTTTCTGAGGCGACCAAGGTGTTCATCTCTATCCATGGGGTTGGAACATATACGGTTGTATCTGATGGCTTGGCTGTAGACAATAGAGTTTTTTATGTGTTTAGGATGGAAACTGTCCCATTTAAGATATGTTGGACGGTCGATTGGCTTCTGATACAGGGATGTCTCTATTTCATTGTTCTTTAGCTTAATGGTGGTGTCTAAAAAGTTAATTTCAGTGCTGGAGTAGTTAAGTGTTAAGTTGATGGTGGGATGAAATTGATTGAACTGTTCATGGAACGTCTTTAGCTGTTGTTCAGACTCCGTCCAGATGATTAAAATGTCATCAATGTAGCGGTAGTAGGCCCGAGGCCTGATGGGGCAGGAGGACAAAAATTCGCTTTCAAGCTTGGCCATGAAAAGATTTGCATACTGTGGAGCCATTTTACTTCCCATAGCTGTGCCAGTCTCCTGAAGATAGATCTTGTTGTCAAATTCGAAGTAATTGTGGGTGAGGATGAATTTTGTGAGTTTCACCACAGAATCAGCATCATTCCCGGTGTTTCCCATGAAGACTTTGCAGGCATTTAATCCATCCTGGTGTGGGATATTAGAGTACAAAGATTCCACATCCATGGTGGCCAGGATGGTTCCTTCTGGTAGAGAACCTATTGCTGCTAGTTTATTCAGTAGGTCAGTTGTGTCCTGAATGTAGCTGGGTGTATCCTTTACCAGGGGTTTAAGAACACCCTCTACCCATCCAGATACTTGCTCAGTAAGGGTGTCCACACATGAAATAATCGGCCTCCCTGGATTTCCGGCTTTGTGGATTTTGGGAAGCATGTAGAATGTCCCTGTTCTTGGACTTTCTGGTATCAGGTCATCAGCTCTTATGGATTTGTCAGACAGACAAGATACCAACTTGCTTAGTTCCTTGTAATAGTCCTGTGTAGGGTCCGACTCCAGTTTTCTGTAGTAGCGTGTGTCCGTAAGTTGTCTGTTTGCTTCCTTCATATAGTCTGATGTGTTCATCATGACTATTGCACCTCCCTTGTCAGCAGGTTTAATGATGATTTCTTTGTTGGTTTTCAGAGACTGTATGGCCTTTCTCTCCTGGGCACTGATGTTGGAGGCTTGTCTCTTGTTGGTGGCTATGATGGTGGATTTTATCAAATGTCTGAATGAGTCTATATATTTATCCAAATGAGGGTTACGTCCAGGTGGAGGTGTCCAGTCTGACCTCTTCTTGGTTATTGGGATCCCTCTTCCTTCAGTCCGAGTGTTATCTGAATCTTCTGTATCATTGAAGTATTCCCTCAGGCGGAGTCTCCTGAAAAAATGTTCCATATCACTGCAGAGTTCGGTTTTATCCAGGGCCTTAGTAGGACAAAATGAGAGTCCTCTAGAAAGCACGGCAAGCTCCACTTTGCTGGGTTTGTAATCTGAGAGATTGATGACACAGTTAGATGCTTTTGTGTCTGGAATGGAGTGGTTGTCAGAGTTGTCAGGTTTTGGTTTTGTTTTGTATCTGTTTGTATAGAGTCCGGAATGGAGGCGCAATCTGTGTAGTTTCTTTTCCTTGTTTTGAATCAGAAAGGTCCGTAGTTTGTTGTAGTATTGTTGTAATTTTTGCTCTGTGCTTTCTGTAAGTGTTTTCCTCAGAGTTTCCAATTGTCCTTGGACTTTACTCCTTATGCTGTAGCAGACATGCAAAAGATGGTTCCTTAGTCTTTCAGAAGTCCTGTGACAAAGGTTTTGTGCATAATGGGTATTGTAGGTGTGAAGAATTGGGTTTGTAATCCAGAGTCCTTTGGGAATTAGATTCTCCTTTTTGCATTTAGATAAGAAAAAAATGTCGCTGTCCATTTGTGCACGTTTCTTCAGAAGTGGTTTCAGTTCCATAAAGATGCGGTACATTCTGGTATCCTCCATTTTGATATAGGAAAGATGTGTATCTTCGTACCGTGTTAGCCAGTAGATAGAAAAATATTTAGACTTGAGAGTCCTCAGTGGTTGATACCTTTTAATGGCTAACTGAAAAGATGGTAACAAATTGCAAGCTTTCGAGACTACTCAGGTCTCTTCATCAGGCATAGACTAATACAACATCTGAAGAATCACATATTTATACACAAAATAGCACAGAAAAAATGCAATAGGTAGGACAAGTGACATGAAGCAGAACTGTCATTATGGCAGAGGGATTAACATAAATATGACTAGTTCATAGATAAGGAGTGAAGGTTTTATTACCCTCTGATTGGGGTCTGGTATTGTGTTGTGATGACCCTAAAAGGTCAGGGAGGCAGATTCCTTAATTGTTGTAGAACGACATAAAACTCTGGGATATATTCATCCCAGCACTAAGAGTGTCAAAGGTCATCATAAGTTTATATTCCCAGACTTTTCTATCCTTCTCAGATTTGAAGTTAGATTTTAATACAAGTAATTCCATATCTGTCATGCTATGACCGGGCATACAAAAGTGTTTGGCCACAGGTAAATCCATTCTTTTTTCTCTTATCGTGTGGCGATGAGAATTCATCCTTGTTCTCAGTTTTTGCCCGGTCTCCCCCACATACAGACCCCCAGTTGGACATTTAGTACATATAATTAGGTACACCACATTAGATGTGATGCAGCTGAAAGTACCTGGTATCTTGTAGTCCTGATGGGAGTTGGGGATCTTTATCCTGTCCGTGGTCATTATAGATGTACAGGTCTTGCATTTCTTTTGTCTGCAAGGAAAGGTTCCTGCAGCTGTTGGGGAGGACAGGGAGCTTCTGACAATGATGCTTCTTAGATTTGGGGGCTGCCTAAAACATAGTAGTGGGGGGTCTGGAAATATGGATTGTAATCGGGCATCTTTTTGTAGTAAAGGTTGTAGTTTCCGTGCAGCTCCCCTTAGCATCTCCAGACTTGGATTGTAGGTGACCACTAGAGGCACCCGGTTATTTTCTTCTTTAGCTTTGTAATGTAGCAGGTGATTCCTTGATATTCTGGTGGCTCTTGTAATTTGGTTTTCAATTGTTCTTGGATGGTAGCCCTGGTTCAAAAAGTCTTTCTGAGGCGACCAAGGTGTTCATCTCTATCCATGGGGTTGGAACATATACGGTTGTATCTGATGGCTTGGCTGTAGACAATAGAGTTTTTTATGTGTTTAGGATGGAAACTGTCCCATTTAAGATATGTTGGACGGTCGATTGGCTTCTGATACAGGGATGTCTCTATTTCATTGTTCTTTAGCTTAATGGTGGTGTCTAAAAAGTTAATTTCAGTGCTGGAGTAGTTAAGTGTTAAGTTGATGGTGGGATGAAATTGATTGAACTGTTCATGGAACGTCTTTAGCTGTTGTTCAGACTCCGTCCAGATGATTAAAATGTCATCAATGTAGCGGTAGTAGGCCCGAGGCCTGATGGGGCAGGAGGACAAAAATTCGCTTTCAAGCTTGGCCATGAAAAGATTTGCATACTGTGGAGCCATTTTACTTCCCATAGCTGTGCCAGTCTCCTGAAGATAGATCTTGTTGTCAAATTCGAAGTAATTGTGGGTGAGGATGAATTTTGTGAGTTTCACCACAGAATCAGCATCATTCCCGGTGTTTCCCATGAAGACTTTGCAGGCATTTAATCCATCCTGGTGTGGGATATTAGAGTACAAAGATTCCACATCCATGGTGGCCAGGATGGTTCCTTCTGGTAGAGAACCTATTGCTGCTAGTTTATTCAGTAGGTCAGTTGTGTCCTGAATGTAGCTGGGTGTATCCTTTACCAGGGGTTTAAGAACACCCTCTACCCATCCAGATACTTGCTCAGTAAGGGTGTCCACACATGAAATAATCGGCCTCCCTGGATTTCCGGCTTTGTGGATTTTGGGAAGCATGTAGAATGTCCCTGTTCTTGGACTTTCTGGTATCAGGTCATCAGCTCTTATGGATTTGTCAGACAGACAAGATACCAACTTGCTTAGTTCCTTGTAATAGTCCTGTGTAGGGTCCGACTCCAGTTTTCTGTAGTAGCGTGTGTCCGTAAGTTGTCTGTTTGCTTCCTTCATATAGTCTGATGTGTTCATCATGACTATTGCACCTCCCTTGTCAGCAGGTTTAATGATGATTTCTTTGTTGGTTTTCAGAGACTGTATGGCCTTTCTCTCCTGGGCACTGATGTTGGAGGCTTGTCTCTTGTTGGTGGCTATGATGGTGGATTTTATCAAATGTCTGAATGAGTCTATATATTTATCCAAATGAGGGTTACGTCCAGGTGGAGGTGTCCAGTCTGACCTCTTCTTGGTTATTGGGATCCCTCTTCCTTCAGTCCGAGTGTTATCTGAATCTTCTGTATCATTGAAGTATTCCCTCAGGCGGAGTCTCCTGAAAAAATGTTCCATATCACTGCAGAGTTCGGTTTTATCCAGGGCCTTAGTAGGACAAAATGAGAGTCCTCTAGAAAGCACGGCAAGCTCCACTTTGCTGGGTTTGTAATCTGAGAGATTGATGACACAGTTAGATGCTTTTGTGTCTGGAATGGAGTGGTTGTCAGAGTTGTCAGGTTTTGGTTTTGTTTTGTATCTGTTTGTATAGAGTCCGGAATGGAGGCGCAATCTGTGTAGTTTCTTTTCCTTGTTTTGAATCAGAAAGGTCCGTAGTTTGTTGTAGTATTGTTGTAATTTTTGCTCTGTGCTTTCTGTAAGTGTTTTCCTCAGAGTTTCCAATTGTCCTTGGACTTTACTCCTTATGCTGTAGCAGACATGCAAAAGATGGTTCCTTAGTCTTTCAGAAGTCCTGTGACAAAGGTTTTGTGCATAATGGGTATTGTAGGTGTGAAGAATTGGGTTTGTAATCCAGAGTCCTTTGGGAATTAGATTCTCCTTTTTGCATTTAGATAAGAAAAAAATGTCGCTGTCCATTTGTGCACGTTTCTTCAGAAGTGGTTTCAGTTCCATAAAGATGCGGTACATTCTGGTATCCTCCATTTTGATATAGGAAAGATGTGTATCTTCGTACCGTGTTAGCCAGTAGATAGAAAAATATTTAGACTTGAGAGTCCTCAGTGGTTGATACCTTTTAATGGCTAACTGAAAAGATGGTAACAAATTGCAAGCTTTCGAGACTACTCAGGTCTCTTCATCAGGCATAGACTAATACAACATCTGAAGAATCACATATTTATACACAAAATAGCACAGAAAAAATGCAATAGGTAGGACAAGTGACATGAAGCAGAACTGTCATTATGGCAGAGGGATTAACATAAATATGACTAGTTCATAGATAAGGAGTGAAGGTTTTATTATCCTCTGATTGGGGTCTGGTATTGTGTTGTGATGACCCTAAAAGGTCAGGGAGGCAGATTCCTTAATTGTTGTAGAACGACATAAAACTCTGGGATATATTCATCCAGCACTAAGAGTGTCAAAGGTCATCATAAGTTTATATTCCCAGACTTTTCTATCCTTCTCAGATTTGAAGTTAGATTTTAATACAAGTAATTCCATATCTGTCATGCTATGACCGGGCATACAAAAGTGTTTGGCCACAGGTAAATCCATTCTTTTTTCTCTTATCGTGTGGCGATGAGAATTCATCCTTGTTCTCAGTTTTTGCCCGGTCTCCCCCACATACAGACCCCCAGTTGGACATTTAGTACATATAATTAGGTACACCACATTAGATGTGATGCAGCTGAAAGTACCTGGAATTACTTGTATTAAAATCTAACTTCAAATCTGAGAAGGATAGAAAAGTCTGGGAATATAAACTTATGATGACCTTTGACACTCTTAGTGCTGGGATGAATATATCCCAGAGTTTTATGTCGTTCTACAACAATTAAGGAATCTGCCTCCCTGACCTTTTAGGGTCATCACAACACAATACCAGACCCCAATCAGAGGGTAATAAACCTTCACTCCTTATCTATGAACTAGTCATATTTATGTTAATCCCTCTGCCATAATGACAGTTCTGCTTCATGTCACTTGTCCTACCTATTGCATTTTTTCTGTGCTATTTTGTGTATAAATATGTGATTCTTCAGATGTTGTATTAGTCTATGCCTGATGAAGAGACCTGAGTAGTCTCGAAAGCTTGCAATTTGTTACCATCTTTTCAGTTAGCCATTAAAAGGTATCAACCACTGAGGACTCTCAAGTCTAAATATTTTTCTATCTACTGGCTAACACGGTACGAAGATACACATCTTTCCTATATCCTTTGTACTACAGCACATTTGGTGGAAGATGGGCAATGTGTAAAAATGTTTGTGATAAGGCTCTTATCACTGTGAATGTGAAAATTGACCCTGAATATAAACATATGCTGTGTACATGGTTCCAAGATTGTCATGTGATAGACCACTGGATTAAATACCCCTGTGAAACATTTTCTTTCATTTCATCAAGGCTATACAGTAACTTTTTTCTAGATATATTAGAGTAATTGTGAGTAATAAATATATGGTGTCCTTAAATGGATGTTTCTTGCTTCCATTTGTAAATAGGTCATAACGAGCAGGAATTACATTCAGAATATAGGTCTGGTTGAAGGATAGACAGACATGGTAAAATCTGCAAGTAATGTCAATAACAGTAGAGATGGAATAAATAATACTTACTTGAACATATTTCAGGAACTTAATGGATCTTATAGCTTATAGCCAGAGCCATGGAGGACTGTCCCTTATAAAATCCACTGCACATGGGCATTGACTGAAATGGTTAGTATTAAATGTACACTGGCCCTTTAATAAGTTGGGAATTCCGTACATACAGCATAAATGTAGAGGGACAGCACCGGCCAGGATGAAACCATAGGGAAACGAAGAGAGCGAGTGCTTAGGATGGGACAAGATTATTAATAGCACCAAGTTCAATCATGGAAAAATGTAATTAGTTCTCCCCAATGAGAAAAGTTTAGTTTTACTCTTTTTTTTTTTACAACTTAAGACACAATTTCCAGTGATGCTGCTTGCAGACTGCCTGGGAAAAAAGGATTAACCATTACAGCATAGTTTGCATGAAATATCTAAAGTTTCTGCTAAAACAGTTAGGAATCGGCTTGGGATTCAATGAGACATTTGATAATCTGCTGTGAGTATATATCATTATTACTGTTCATCATTTGTATAACTTTAATTGCATTTTATAAGTATATGTATATATTCTGGTGTGATAACTGTACTTTGTAGCATCCCTCCCAGGTACCCTATCCAGTGCCTCTATCATCCATTCTGTTCCATTCACAATCCTAATTTGCTGCTTTCTGTACTCTTGCCTCATGTATACACTTATGTTCAGTACCAGGCAAAAGTTTGGACATCCCATTACTGCAATGGTTTTCCTTGTTTTTATTGATATTTGCACATTGTAGTTTAGATTAAGGGCATCAAAGCACAAAAGAACATGTAACATCCATGTCTGAATATGCTCCTACTACCTATGCTACTGTACTACTAGGTTAAGCTGCTCTAACACCTTGGTTGATGCTGGGCTATTGGAAAAAAAAAATAAAAAATAAAAAAAATGTTCCAGCTTCTGGTAACATTTTCAGAGTAATCTTTATTCCATCTTAAACAATTAAAAAAAAATGGTGGACAGGAAGAGGAGCAAGCAACTCATTCTGAACACGGTTCTTCTTTATCAAGTGTTCGAAACGCATTGCTGGTTCCCGTTCCTGTCCACCAGATTTTTTAAATTGTTTTTGATGGAATTAAGATTACTCTGAAAATTTTACCAGAAGCTGGAACATTTTTTCTTTTTTTTTTGCAATTGCTATACATGAGTGGTCGGCTCGTGGGTCCATGCATGCTGGACTTCTACAAACTTCAATGGTGAGCTGGCATTGTCCTGCCCTGTTTCCTTGATGCTGGGCTGCTATTCTAATGCTGGAACTTGTCTCCCTCCAGCCAGTTTACCTGTATTTCTAAATGAGCATATAATTCACATATACTTAGCGTAGTTCTCTGCTGGAGTCATGAGCGAGGCTCCTCTCTATTTAATCCTCCCTCAGTCCTTGCCAGTTATAGTTTATACTTGATGTGGTTAAGTCAATTTTTTCAGCTCTTGTTCAACCTGTTTGATTCCTGTTGTTAGACCTCAGTCCAAATTTTGAACACTCTTCTGCTTGACAATTCTCTACCAGGGTACTAACATGTCTTGCTGATCATCCCCTACCAACCCACTCCACCAGTCAGCAGCTATTTTGTGGACTCAATCCAGGGGCAAAAGAGCCAGTGTCATCACTGTGATTTATGCTTTTCATGACTGCACTTAAGAATACCTGCAAGGTTCTAGCAATTTTCTGCACATTCTTTCTATTTTGCGTTATCCATCCTTCATTTATATATAAACAATATATTTCTCAGTATTTTTCTAGCGAGTACTGTTGATAATAGATGAGGCCTACTTCAAATATATTTTTAATTGTTCTTCTGTCACTTTCCATTATAAATATACATACGGTATTTCTTTTGTTGATGTAACTGTATAAAGGTTTTTTTTTTTTTTTTGCCATTACACCATTTTAGGGTGCATCTAGTTTATTACTTAGATGCAAAGATATAAATTTGATATTGTCATGTTGGTATCAATTACCAGAATCAACTTAACATGTCAATGTTACTATAAGGCCTCTTTCACACATCCGTTGTGCGCCTGACGGCGCCCCCGGCATTTTGCCGCAGCGCCGCATCCGGCATCCAGTATGAAAACCGGATGCGCCGCATCCGTTTTTTTGCAGGATCCGACCTGAACTTTTGAACCCACAAAAAGAGGGTTTCTGATGCCCGGAGACACTGGAAAATGTAGTAGTAGTAGTAGTAGTAGTAGTAGTAGTAGTAGTAGTCCCTGATTTCCAGAATCCGGATCAGACTTTTGACGGATTGCACAAAAGTCTGATCTGGTTCCATTGAATTCTATTGTTTGCGGCTGCCTGATGCGCCGCTTCAGGCACATCAGGCAGCTCCGGCAAAAAATAAAAAACGTTACATGCTGCGTTGTGTCCGGCCGCCGGAATGTACATTTCCGCCGGATCCGGACAAAAACGCATACAACGCACTGACATGCGGCGCCATCCGGCGCTAATGAAAGTCAATGCAAAAAAACCCGCATCCGGCATCACATTTCGCCGGATGCGGTTGGACAAAAAAATGCCGGAGGGCGCCGTCACGGATGTGTGAAAGAGGCCTAAGGGAACTTTTCAGCTTGGAAAACACTATTTAGCTGCACATATAGGGTTAATATGAGCGTAAATAGCAATTTTCGAGGTGAAGTTCCCTTTAATTACTTACAAATGAATGTTGCCTAAAAACAAAAAACTCAGAATTCCTGTTTTTTTCTTTAATTCTACCTCCCAAAACGTGTACTATAAAAGTAATCAAAAAGTCTGATGTGCCCTAAAATGGAACCAATGAAAACCACAAAAAAGCAAACCCTCATACAGCTTCCTTGATTGAAAATGTAAACGTTGTGGCTCACAGAATATAAAGACACAAAATCTAATTTTTTTAAGAAAATCACCAATTTTTTTTTTGGTTATCATATTCTGGAAGCCAAAACGTTTTAATGTGTCCATTAACAGAGCTAAAACTCAGCCCACAAATACATCTTTGTGCATGCCTTATTCTGTAACAGAATGGTGCAATTTAATACAGAAAGTAAAACAAGGATCTATCCATGGTCGCCTAGTAGCTCTAAATAGGGCTTCCATGGACAGCATTTACACTAGCTACTCCAACTATATGTTTCCAGGGGAGCCCTTGGAAACCTTTAACCCCCATACAGGGATGGTGACTTATATAGGGGCCCTGGGTTGAATTCTCAGAGTAGCTGCTGGCCAATAGAGCAGGTTGGCAGAAATAGGTAACTGAGTCAGAACCAAGAGGAGCAGATAAGGGACAAAATCCAGAGGCAGAACAATAGTGAGAAATGGGCTGATGTCTGAAATCTCAAATCCAACAGGTTGAGCAAGAGTAACATAAAAGTAGTGCACCAGAGCAAGTACAGTATGAACTATTACTGGCAACTCCAGGCAGTTTTCTGGGAGTTTAAGCAGGGTGTGGTGCATTCCCATTGGCCACAGCAGGGAGATAATTATTCCTACTTGATGGCAACCACATCCAAACTGCTAGACTAGGCAGCACTACAAGTCCCAGACACACAAATATTCCTGGCTGGACACAGCCTGTATCGCTAAGAGTTTCTATTCACAACATCTCCTCCCAACACCAGCGCCACTTACAAATCAATATGGTGACATCTGATGAGAGAAGCATATGTCACAGAAGCAAATCAAGGGAGAGATGAGACAGAAAGTTGCACAAATTTACACTGAATAGCTTCTTGAACCAATGCGCAAAATAATGCTGGAAAATAGGAAGGGGCTGTTGATTAGAATGTATAGGGCACAGAAATGCTAGATGGTGGCCTTGGAGACCACTGTATGAAGCTCTTTCCAAAAGGGCTCTGAAACAGGTCAGAATATGGACAGTGACCCTGGGCTGAGTCCTTGGAGTAGCTGCTGGCCGATGTAGCAGGCTGGCAGGAATATTCAGGTAACTGAGTCAGAACCAGGAGGATCAGATAAGTAACAAAGTTCCTGTCAATAGCACCTTTAGAAATATATTTACTTAGAAAATTGGTGATGTGTTCAGCACTTATTTCACCCGCTGAATGATATGTAGTTCAGTTTTCAGAAAGGGTTCAATATGAACCTGAAATGCGTTAATAAAAGCTAATTGAAGTATTACCACACTTGGAACTATTTCCTTTTCACAGCAGTATGGTCAGGGGCATACATAGAAATCATGGGGCCCCATAGCAAAAGTCTGAATGGGGCCCCCCCACCAAGTCCCCCAACCAGCCGGGCTCACCGTCTTGTGTGTGTGTCCCTCTCCCTGAGTGAGAGAGGCTCATGAATGTTTCTGCTTTCTGCTTCCTGCAATGCACGTGTGCTGCTCTCTGGCTGCCAGGAGGCGTGGCGTTCTTATGCAAATCCAGCTAGAGACTTCAGCTAACTGCTGACCAGGAAACAAGGAAAGGGGAGCTTCAAGGGGGTATACAGCGGCCGGCAGCTATCGCTTACATTTAATTAAAGGAGATAGTACTGTGTCAGCACAGCACAGCTGCAACCGCAGCGGCCATCGCTGGCCCCCTCACCTGTCAGGGCCCCATAGCAGCTGCGTGGTCTGCTACTATTGATGGTACGCCACTGAGTATGTCTCCTTCTTCTCCTCAAGGCTTTATTTTTGGCACATAAACCCAGGAAATCTTCCTACATATGCACTGAAGGTAAACCCTCCATGAGTACCATACTACTCAATAAAGTGAATTACGTTGTTTAAAAAATCCCAAATAAAAAAAATCATATACCAAACTATATTTTATTTTTGGGATGGATGCCTCTGCAATGACAAATGCAGCCAATGACGGGTTTAAATGTCGTCAAAATTATGGCAAACCCCCTGATGTACCATAATGGAAGTCACTAGGCTGACATCAGGTAAATGGGTTATGGCAAATGTGGAGTATGTACAGTACAAACACTATAACTAAACATGGTCCAAGCCCTACAGTAAGTATTACTAATATCTCTATGATACATATTAATATAATTTTGCTCTTACTAGGGTTGAGCATTCCGATACTGCAAATATCGGTATCGGCCGATATTAGCTGTATCGGAATTCCGATTCCGAGTTCCGATATTTTCGTCTTATCGGATACCGGAATCGGGATTGTCACTGTCACTGTCAGTGTCCGTCGGTCGGGTCTGTGTCTTTTTTTTATGCATTTAATAACTTTGGGATTAATAATGGATCGGTGTCTTATTGACGCCTCTCCATTATTAACCGGGCTTATTGTCACCGTGCAATCAACGGTGACAATAACCCTTATTACCCCGCTTGCCACCGCTACAGGGCAAGTGGGAAGAGCCGGGTAAAGTGCCACAATTGGCACATCTTTTGATGCGCCAAATGTGGGGCTGCTGTAGCCTGGTATTATCAGGCTGTTGAGGGCCAAAATCCATGGGCCTTGACAGTCTTTTAATACCAGGCCGCATGCAGTCTGCATTTTACTTGGCTGGTTAACAAAAAATAGGGGGGATCCCCACGCCGTTTTTTTTTCGAGGGGATCCCCTATTTTTGTTAACCAGCCAAGCTAAGCAGACTGCTGTGGCCTGGTATTATCAGGCTTACAAGGTCCATGGATATTGGATCCTTACCAGCCTGAAAAACCAGGCCTCAGCGGTCTGCTTCATCTGGCTGGTTAACAAAAATAGGGGGGACCCCATGCCAATTTTTTTCGAGGGATCCCCTATTTTTGTTAATCAGCCAAGATATGCAGACTGCTGTGGCCTGGTATTATCAGGCTGGCAAGGTCCATGGATCTTGGCTCCTTAACAGCCTGAAAATCCAGGCCTCAGCGGTCTGCTTCATCTGGCTGGTTAACAAAAATAGGGGGACCCCACGCCAATTTTTTTCGAGGGGATCCCCTATTTTTGTTAATCAGCCAAGATATGCAGACTGCTGTGGCCTAGTATTATCAGGCTGGCAAGGTCCATGGATCTTGGCTCCTTAACAGCCTGAAAATCCAGGCCTCAGTGGTCTGCTTCATCTGGCTGGTTAACAAAAATAGGGGGGACCCCACGCCAATTTTTTTCGAGGGGATCCCCTATTTTTGTTAATCAGCCAAGATATGCAGACTGCTGTGGCCTAGTATTATCAGGCTGGCAAGGTCCATGGATCTTGGCTCCTTAACAGCCTGAAAATCCAGGCCTCAGCGGTCTGCTTCATCTGGCTGGTTAACAAAAATAGGGGGACCCCACGCCATTTTTTTTTCGAAGGGAACCCCTATTTTTGTTAATCAGTTCCCTCTGACGTCACTGATTGTGTCCCTGGCTGACCTGAAGTGAAAGTGGAAAGCAATCAATTAAGCTTTCCACTTAAGGGCCCGTCTCACATAGCGATATCGCTACTGAGATCGCTGCTGAGTCACTAGTTTTGTGACGCAGCAGCGAGCTCACCAGCGATATCGCTGTGTGTGACATTCAGCGACGATCAGCCCCCTGCCGGGTATCACTGATCGTCGCTGAAATGTCAGGACCTTTTTTTGATCGCTGGTTTCCCTCTGACAGGCACGCATCGCTGCGTGTGACAGGCGGGAGACCAGCGATCCGCTGGTAACCAAGGTACACAGCGGGTTTCCAGGCGCGGGGCTGTGCCTAGAAACCCGCTGTGTACCTTGGATACCAGCGCCCTGATGCAGGGAGCTGGTATCCAAGGTACACAGCGGGTTTCCAAGCGCTGCGCGGTGCCTGGAAACCCGCTGTGTACCTTGGTTACCAGCGGATCGCTGGTCTCCCGCCTGTCACACGCAGCGATGCGTGCCTGTCAGAGGGAAACCAGCGATCAAAAAAAGGTCCTGACACTTCTGCGACGATCAGCGATACCGGCAGGGGGGCTGATCGTCGCTGAATGTCACACACAGCGATATCGCTGGTGAGCTTGCTGCTGCGTCACAAAACTTGTGACACAGCAGCGATCTCGGTAGCGATATCGCTATGTGAGACGGGCCCTTAAGCGATGTTACCCGCAGTGTCGCTGTCCCAGATCGCTGCCTGAGCTGCCTGTTTGGCAGCTCAGCAGCGATCATG
This sequence comes from Oophaga sylvatica, assembly GCA_033576555.1. Lineage (NCBI taxonomy): Eukaryota > Metazoa > Chordata > Amphibia > Anura > Dendrobatidae > Oophaga > Oophaga sylvatica. The sequence continues at coordinate 315,024,816 of JARQOD010000004.1, forward strand.
TAGCGATACACCAGCGAACCTGACAAGTGCATATCGTTGTCGGGATCGCTGGTGTATCGTTATGTGACACCCAGCCTTTACTCTCCTGTCAGGCAGGAGAGGAACTCATTCATTTGGGGTTTACTGTGAGGCTGCAGCATTAGCTGCGGTCCTGCAGTAAACATTAACCCTTTCTGAAGGATTACACCGTGGGACCTGACTGTGCATCGGATTGGTAAGAATAATTTTGCTTTATTATTTATTTTTATTACAGGAAATGGTTTTAGCAGGTAAATAAAATATGGTCAAAAACTGTGTGATTATTTCATTAAACTTCTTTTTTATTAAAGTGTGTGTGTTTGATTTTTCTTTCATACAATAGGATTAATAATTGATAGTTGTCTAATTGACAGCTCTCAATTATTAACCTGGCTTAAAGTGACCTTTCAATTGCAAGGTCATTTTAACCCCTTATTAACCCATTCGCCACCGCTACAGGGCAATGGGAATAGACGGGCAAAGTGCCAGAAAGGGCAAATCTAATTAGAGATTTGCCCTTTCTGGGGTGTCTGGGGGCAGATGTTAAGTAGCCGGGGGGGGCCAAAAAAAATGGTCCCTCTCTGGGCTATTATTATCTGCCCCACTCACTGGCTTTGTCTGTCTGGTTGCGAAAATAGGGCGGGAGCCCACGCATTTTTTTTCAGCAATTTTACACCTCATATATATATATATAAATATATATATATATATATATATATACATGTCATTGAATTTGTGACACATATATATATATATATTTATATTTGTAGTTCATACACTTCTACATAGTTATAATAGCCGCTAATTCAATTGCCGGCTTTTGTGAAAATGCAGAACCCGACATGAAATGACACTTGGTGTACATAGGGTAACCATGTCTTTTCATGTCCTTTGCTATCTAATTTGCACAAACAATTAAATCAGTCTATGTGTGCAAAATTTCACACCTGTAGGGGTTAATTAAAGGTGTAAATTCGTAGCAAAAAAGTCCGTTTTTTTTACAACGAATTTACACCTTTAATTAACCCCTACAGGTGTGAAATTTTGCACACATAGACTGATTTAATTGTTTGTGCAAATTAGATAGCAAAGGACATGAAAAGACATGGTTAACCCTATGTACACCAAGTGTCATTTCATGTCGGGTGACCCGACATGAATGACACTTGGTGTACATAGGTTAACCATGTCTTTTCATGTCCTTTGCTATCTAATTTGCACAAACAATTAAATCAGACTATGTGTGCAAAATTTCACACCTGTAGGGGTTAATTAAAGGTGTAAATTCGTAGCAAAAAAGTCCGTTTTTTTTACAACAAATTTATGTCATGGGTGCATCGCCACGAAGATCGTCGCGATTGCACATTCTGACTTCTCACAGCTGAGCTGCTGTTTCTTTGTGTTTGGTAATGAGAGAGTTAATTTTACCTAGCTCTTTGCTAAGACTAGGTTCAGCCTCGCCCGGCTGCTTTGGATTATGTTCTAATTAGTTTCCTTTATATTCCTGCCAGTCTGGGTGTTGGATGCCGGTGAAAGCATTCATATAGTTTAGCAGACTGGATCGGTTCTGGGAATACTTAAGCTAAGAGCTCCTTAGTTGTTTTTACTCTTACAGCTTATAGTTTATCTCTGAGACCTATGGTGTTCCTACTGTGTGTGAGTGTTGTATGTAAGACCTTATTTACTTTATTTCTTATCTTTCTTGTATGTCTTTCTGTTCATTAACCGTTACCTGGTCATTCCCTTTGGTGGTATTCAGGGTCCTTCTTAGGACTAGAATACAGTTGGCAGGGATTGATAGGAGACAGGGTTTACGCTGGTGGCCTGGACCTCTGTACCTTTAACAGTACCTCCAGGTTGAGGGATTAGTTAGGACCCCAGTTAGGGTCAGCTTAGACCCCGGTCACCCTCTAGCCGGAGACAGCGTATAACGGATTCCGTTTTGACCCACTGGACTTTCTGTCCAGGTAAATCTATGTTATCATATAGCTATGCGCATGTTTATAGTATGTTGCCCTTTAGATATAGATTATTGTCATCACATATATATATCTGCTATACAGCGTGACATTTTCACCGGCCATACTAAAGATTCTCCCCAGCTATCATGGATCCAGTACCCCAGCTGGCCCGGCAGTTGCAGGGATTGTCCATGGAGTTGGCAGACATTAAGTCCAAGGTTTTGTCCCCCCCGGAGCAAACCAGATCTGAACCTAAGGTTGCTCTCCCGGACAGGTTCACTGGTGGGCGGGACAAATTTTTTACTTTCCGGGAGCATGTAAATTGTACTTTCGGCTGCGGCCTCGGTCATCTGGGGGGTGAAGAGCAGAGGGTGGGAATTGTTATCTCGCTCTTACAAGGGGATCCTCAATCTTGGGCGTTCTCTATTCCTCCAGGCTCCCCAGATCTCCAGTCAGTGGATCGATTTTTTACTGCCCTGGGTCTGGTATATGATGATCCGGATCGAGTCTCCCTTGCTGAAACAAGGTTACGTAAAATACGGCAAGGAAATCGTCCAGCGGAGGAATATTCTTCTGAGTTCCGTAGATGGGCAACAGATACTCAGTGGAATGACCCTGCTCTTAGGAGCCAGTTTTGTCAAGGGTTGTCTGACAAATTAAAAGATGTGTTGGCTCAGTATGATTCTCCTCCATCACTGGAGGCTGCTATGGCCCTCGCTATTCGCATTGATAGACGTCTTCGGGGAAGACGCGAGGTAACTCCGCCCCCGTGATGACTCCACCTACTACTAAAGTCCCTTATACTGAGGTTCCTCTGGTCTGTTCTGAGGAACCCATGCAGTTGGGAGGGACATCATTTTGTAGGAGGGAATCAGCGGTGCGCCGCCCAAAACTAGAAGGTGTTTCTTTTGCGGGAGAGAGGGACATTTTGTTGGGGGGTTGTCCATCCCGGACCTCTTTGAACCAAGGAGTTAACCTGGGAGTGTGTATTTCGTCCCCAAATCCCTCTCAGTTTCTCGTGCCTGCGGAGGTGGTGATTGGTACTAGAACTGAGAGGATTTCTGTTTTTCTTGATAGTGGGTCCGGGGCTAATTGGTGGGACACTCGGTTTGCCCAGGTGCATGGTATGCAACTGAGTGTATTGGCCAAACCGGTCCTATACTCTATATTGATTCTAGACCTCTTGGTCAAGGTAGCTTGGTACAAGCTGTTCATAACATAGATCTTCGAGTAGGGGCAATACATAAAGAGCAATTGTCTTGTTATGTGTTGGAGGGTCTGCTTTCTCCTATTGTGTTGGGACTTCCTTGGTTGGCTAAACATAAACCAGTGATTGATTGGCAATCCAGAAAGATAAGCCAGTGGGGTGAATTTTGCAAGAATAACTGCATGAGCACGGTCATCGGTGCGGTTGTGCCTAGGACTTTGCCTCCTTTTCTGGAGGACTTTTGGGAGAAGTTCTCAGAGGAGGGGTGTAAAGAGTTACCTCCTCATCGCACATATGACTGCTCAATAAAGTTGCTTCCTGATGCCTTATCTCGTACTTTCCCAGGGGTCGGGAAGACGGATGATCCGGTTCCTATTCCTCAGGAGGGAGTTGTAGTGTCAGCTGTATGCTCTGAGCTTGAGGGGGAGGTATTGGGGGCTCAGGGGGACGCCCCTGTGGGACTTCCAGGGAGACTGATAGTTCCAGATCGCTTAAGACTGAAGGTTACGGAGAACCCTTACAAACGGATGGCTGATAGGAGGAGAGTTTCTGGTCTAGATCTGAGGGTGAACGATCTGGTGTGGTTGTCTACCAGGAATATAAAACTTAAAGTTCCCTCCTGGAGGTTGGGTCCCAGATTCATCGGGCCATACAAGATCAGTTCCATTAATTAATCCTGTGGCATTTCGTCTGGACCTCCCTCCTACGTTTAAAATTCATAATGTGTTTCACAAGTCATTACTTAAAAAGTATGTGGCACCAGTCATACCGTCACCTCTACCTCCTCCTTCAGTGGTAATCAATGATAACGTGGAAGTTCATTGGAGGGGGTATGGTCCTGAGGGAGAGGACGTGGGTCCCTGCGTCTGATGATAACGCAGATCGATTGGTTGGGACCTTTACAACAACTTACCCGGACAGACTGGTCATGAGGGTCCGGAGGCCCTCGTAGAAGGGGGGGTACTGTTATGGGTGCATCGCCACGAAGATCGTCGCGATTGCACATTCTGACTTCTCACAGCTGAGCTGCTGTTTCTTTGTGTTTGGTAATGAGAGAGTTAATTTTCCCTAGCTCTTTGCTAAGACTAGGTTCAGCCTCGCCCGGCTGCTTTGGATTATGTTCTAATTAGTTTCCTTTATATTCCTGCCAGTCTGGGTGTTGGATGCCGGTGAAAGCTTTTCATATAGTTTAGCAGACTGGATCGGTTCTGGGAATACTTAAGCTAAGAGCTCCTTAGTTGTTTTTACTCTTACAGCTTATAGTTTATCTCTGAGACCTATGGTGTTCCTACTGTGTGTGAGTGTTGTATGTAAGACTTTATTTACTTTATTTCTTATCTTTCTTGTATTTTCTTTCTGTTCATTAACCGTTACCTGGTCATTCCCTTTGGTGGTATTCAGGGTCCTTCTTAGGACTAGAATACAGTTGGCAGGGATTGATAGGAGACGGGGTTTACGTGGGGGCCCCTGGACCTCTGTACCTTTAACAGTACCTCCAGGTTGAGGGATTAGTTAGGACCCCAGTTAGGGTCAGCTTAGACCCCGGTCACCCTTAGCCGGAGACAGCGTATAACGGATTCCGTTTGACCACTGGACTTTCTGTCAGGTAAATCTATGTTATCATATAGCTATGCGCATTTTTATATAGTATGTTGCCCTTTTGATATAGATTATTGTCATCACATATATATATCTGCTATACAGCGTGACATTTTACACCTTTAATTAACCCCTACAGGTGTGAAATTTTGCACACATAGTCTGATTTAATTGTTTGTGCAAATCAGATAGCAAACGACATGAAAAGACATGGTTAACCCTATGTACACCAAGTGTCATTTATGTCGGGTGCTTCTGTCTTTTCACTGAAGCGGCTTTACCCGGCAATTGAATCAGAGTATATTTTACTATGTAGAAGTGTATAAAATATACATATATGTATATATTTATGTCACAATGACATGTATATATATATATATATGTATTCTATGTGTGTATATTTAGTGTTTACAAGGAATTAAAGGTTTTTTTTAGTTGCAATATTTTGTTCCCATAGACTTTCATGGGACTTCGGTATCGGTATCGGGTATCGCCGATATTTTAGTGATATCGGCGATACCTTTTCCGATCCGATACTTTAGGATATCGGAAAGTATCGCTCAACTCTACATCTTTACGACAATGAAGATTTGCATTTTTTTTATATTTTTTTCTGTCCTTCAGTTACTAACCATGGATCAAGAAATACTTGAAAAAAAAGTGTCATCTGATTGGGAGATCCAAAGTTCTCCAGAACTAAGAGGCTTATCTCTAAGCACCAGTCACCCAACCGCTTTCCAGTACTTCAGCTTACACTGTCAGTAATCACTTGTTATAATGGGATTTGTCGCAACATTATTGTCTCATCGTCACCGGATTATTATTGAAGAACAAATATAAAATCTGGTTCCTGAATTTGGTGGTGGCAGATTTCACCTTCATTTTGATTCTACCGTTTCACGCTATGTCTGAAATAAGAGGAAAATGGCTATATGGGTCCAGCCAGTGCAAATTTTACAACTTTCTTGGCTTTGTTAATACGTACGCCAGTATTTACATCCTCACGGTGCTGAATATTGATCGCGCCTTGTCTGTGGCTAAACCAATATGGCACCGGAGTTTTTCATTCTCAGAAATTTTGCTGCCTTATGTGCACATTCATCTGGTTATCATCGGCCCTATGTAGTATTCCAGCCATCATCTATAGCGAGTATATGAAGGAAACTAATGCACCCTCTCTTACTATGACACTTCTCTTGTTGCATATGAACTAAGTTACAGATCCAAAAACGAGTCACTCGATGATTCACTAGAAATGTGTGAAAATATCTCAGATCTTGAAACTTCTGAACAAAGGAAAATTAGTCGCAGATTGGATGGAAATGACCTTTTCGACAGAACGTCTCGTAGTGCCGCTCGCATTGGTTGGTTATTGCATCCCGCTGTGCGTGATCGTATCCTCCAATATCATCATCGCTTTCCATGTGAAAAATTCCAGGATGGTGGCATCATCCCAGCATGTACAGATTGGTGATATTTGCCGTCATGAGCTTTTTCTTTGCAGAACTCCTTTGTTTTAGCCTATATCACGTTCTTGGTGTCTATTTCCATCTCAAGATGATTTTGATGTATAAAATTATCTGCTGTTTTGCCTCTTTTATCACCATAGCGGGCTACGAATACTTTCCTAAATCCAGTGGTATATGTTTTTAGTATTAAAGCAAGCAAGGAATGAAATTCTTAATTTTTTAGGAAGAAGTAGATGAAAGTGATAAAAAGATTTTCCAGAATTCCTCATACTCAACACTCCAATGCTCTCTCTCCAGTGGCCTCTGACCTGATTGGGAAGTGGCGACATCCCGTCCATTGAGTCACCAACCGGCTGACACCACTGATTATCTTCAGAGTCATGTAACTGATATAGCAGAAATTAACACTTTTTTAAAACAAAATTTGACCAGTTTTTATTGTCAAGAATTTAAATTTAAAATTTAAATTTTAAAAAATCTATTTAAGAGACCTGTATTTTTTATAATTGAATTCCATGCTCCTTCAATGCTCAGAATACAGATGTGCGGATGACTAATGGATGAGATATCGTCACTTCTGGTCCTGGTAGAGGACTTTGGAGCTCTGAGCTAAACCAGTGAATTTTTTTAATATCCTTTAATTTTATGATGATCCTCTTAATATTACACTATTCCACTGTTTTGTTAAATTTGAATAGTTGTTAAAGCTAAAAATTTTTTTGTGAGGTTACCATCATATATTTCTATTTTCCTGTAGGCGATTGTTATGTTTTGGTAGCTGAGGAGAATAAGCAAAATGGCAATACACAGAGAGGCTGGAACTATTGGATTTGCAGTAACCTAGAACTAACCACACAACTAGAGGCAGCCGTGGAGCTTTCTACGTTGATCCTAGACGCCTCGTCACAGCCTGAGAGATAACTACACCAAAAGGCAGAAGATGAAGCTATCTGCCCTGGAGCAGATCCCCAAAGAAAATAGGAAGCCCCCAAACATGTAATGGCGGTTAGACAACGAGAAGCACGGACACAGACAGAAAATAGATGAGCAAGAGCTGGGCCCAATCTGTCTTAGACCAGTGGTTCTCAACCTTTCTAATGCGTGAACCCGCATACAGTTCCTCATGTTGCGGTGACCCCAAACCAAAAAATATTTACAGTCTCCATACAATATTATGGGCACACATAGTCCTCCATACAGTATTATGGGCCAAATATAATGCTCCATAAAGAAACTGGTCCCCATATAATGCTCCATACGAAAATATGGAGTCTTCTCTGCACTGTGCTGCGTTCTGCACTGTTATGGCTCAGGAAAGGGCACTGTGGAAAGACTCATCATCATCATTGCCTCCCCATCATCATCATCGCTCCCCATCATCATTGCCTCCCCAATCATTATCATTGCCTCCCATCATCATCATCGTCTGCCCATCATCATTGGCTCCCCATCATATCATTGCATGCCCATCATCATTGGCTCCCCATCATCATTCGCCTCCCCATCATTGGCTCCTATCATCCATCATTGCCTTCCCATCATCATTGGCTCCCTCATCATCATTGCCTGCCCATCATTATTGGCTCCCCATCATCATCGCCTCCCATCATCATCATCATTGCCTGCCATCATCATTGGCTCCCCATCATCATCGCCTCCCCATCATCATCATTATTGCCTGCCCATCATCATCGCCTCCCATCATCATCATCTTTGCTGCCCTTCATCTGGCTCCCCATCATCATCGTTGCCTATCACCACATCATGCCTCCCCCCACACCATCACACATACAGCACCACTCACACAGACAGCACTGCAGCACTCTCTCACATACACACACGCGGCAGAACACCACTCACACACTTGGGTACACACAGACACATACACCTCACATCTCACTGTCTGGCGGGCCCCCGCTCTCTGCCACAGCCGGGCCGTGATGATGACGGCGCCCCCCCGAGCCCGGAGTATGGGGCACGGGAAGGTAAGTATTGCGCCGCCGGGTAGGCGGGTCCCCTCTCCCCGCACAGTGGACTCACGACCCGCTGCTCAGCTCCGGAGGGTCCCCGGGGGGTGCACCTTTTGACTCCGTGGGAGGAGGAATTGGCCTTTCTGCTGCCATGCCGCCCCACACACGTGCTGCCTGGGGAGGACCGCCCGCCACGCTACGCCCGCGCCCCCCCAAGCTACGCCCCTTTCTAGCCAAATGGGGTAAGCCATCGGAAATATGCTGTATATATGGCTCTGCTTTCCCTTTCCCCCTTCCTGTATACCCGGGTCGCTCCCTCCCTCCCATCCTGTATTACATTGGCTCCGCTCCCCCCCCCTTTCCCGTATACATGGGTTCGCTCCCCCCTCCCCTCTGTATTCAATGGCTCCGCTCCCTTTTCCCCCCTTTCCCGTATACATGGCCCCCGCTTCCCATCCTCTATACATTGGCTCCGCTCCCCCTCCATCCCGTATACTGGGCTCCTCCACCCCATCCTGGATATTAGGGGTCCGCTCCCTTTCCCGGTATTTAAAGGCTCCGCTCCCACCCTCCCATCCTGTATATATGGCTCCGCCTCCCTTTCCCTTTTATATTTTGGCTCACTCCCCTCCTCCCATCCTGTATACCTGGCTTGCTCCCACCCTCCCATCCTGTATATATGGCTTGCTCCCATCCTGTTTATATGGCTCCGCTTTCCCCCCTTTCCCTCTGTATATTGGCTTCCGCTCCCCCTCCCATCCTGTATATATGGCTCCGCTCCCATCCTCCCATCCTGTATACTTTGGGTCCGCTCCCCCCCCCTTTCCCGTATACATGGCTCTGCTCCCGTCCTCCCCCCTCATACTTACCCCTCGCTCCGTTGCTGCAGGTCCCTGCATCCCTGTCGGCGGCGTCAGCTTCTCCTGTGCGCAGCGGTGAGTATACCCGCTCATTAAGGGCATGAATATGGGTGCCAAGCCTATGGGGGTGGCGTCACGTCCATATTCAATTACCTTAATGGCGGTACTACGTCACCCGCCTGCAGGAGGAAGCTGACGCCGCCGCAGGAGGCAGGGACCCTGCAGCAACGGAGCGAGGAGGGTAAATATGGATGTCTAATGAAGCCGGCGGCTGCAGTGTCACAACAGTGCTGAAAGCCGCTGGCCCCCTTTTTAAGGGCCCCCTTGTGTTTTGGTCGTTGAACCCCGCGGGGGCGCGACCCACAGGTTTGAAAACCGCTGTCTAGACGGGAAAAAGTACAGGAAAGGATACTCACTGAACCCAAAAAAAACCCTAAAAAAATACCAACTCTTCTGATTGCAAAAAACCCCACCTGAGATAACACGACCTCTACCCCCTAAATCAGTTCTCTGGTGTAAAAAAAACTAAGCCGCAGGCCACGGGAAAAAACAGGAAAAAGCAAATGAACAACAACAGTGGCTCCAGACAAACTGAGAGGAGCACAAGCCCCCCGGAGGGGCCCTGGCTAAACCTCCACAGAAGTGTAGGGAACAAGGCAAAAGGCAAGCACAAAAATAAAAGCAGAAAATATTTTATTGATAGCAGAAGATGCAGGAAAAGACCCCAGAAGCTTCCAAATAAACCCAAGGAACCACAATTGAGACAAGAACAATTGTCCCCGGCAACCATCTTTGGGAGGAACCTCCCTTATTTCAGACCAGTCGTGATCCCAGATTGCCATTCTCGCTGAAGGTTCAGTCCTGTCTGTAACCACGGGAGGGAGCCTCTGCTCAGAAACCATTTTCTAGCACTTCAAAACCCGGCGATACATCATTTTGACTGTTAAAAGAAGAAAGTAAGACCATTTTTTATTTGACAACTAAAAAACTTTAAATGTAAATTTTAAAAATAAATCTGTCTATAGACATCTTGATATGTGGGGTGTTAAGGTATATTGCACTAAACTGTAGCCCTAACACATGACTGGGAAAGTGCAAACACCCATTCCCATCTAATAACTTACCTTTCGGACACCAACCCCAATGAACACTGTGGGAAGCAGTCCATTTGTGATGCTAAGTCACTTCTAAGTTCTTATTTGGTGGAGGATGCTGGCAGTCTGTGAACTAATAACGGTTGTAATAAAGTTCTTACACTGTGAATGTAGCAAGGACCAGTAACAAACATATTCTGTATAACTGCTCTACACCTCATGTCAGTTTCTATGAATAGTTGATAATATGTACAGAATTATTATTAATTAATTGTGAAAGAGCCCTCACTTCTCTGATATATGTTGAGTTATGTATTCTCTGTAATGTTGATTTATTTCTGTATATGTCCCACTAGAGTTGAGCGATACTTTCCTATATCCAAAAGTATCGGATCGGATGGTATCGCGATACATTAAATTTATCGGCGATACCGATACCGATACGGAAATCCAATGTAAGTCTATGGGAAACAAATATCGTAACTAAAAAACCTCTTTCTTTCTTGTAAACACTAAATATACCACATAGAATACATATTATATATTATACAATGTCATTGTGACATATATATATATACATATATTTATAGTTATACACTTCTACATAGTAAAATAGCCTCTGATTCAAATTTCCGGGTTAAAGGGCGGCTTTTGTGAAAAAAACAGAAGACCCGACATGAAATGACACTGGTTACTTTGGTTAACCATGGTCTTTTCATGTAGTTTGATATCTGATTTGCACAAACAATTACATGAGTTTTAAGTGTGCATATTTCACACCTGTTGGGGTTAATTAAAGGTGTAAATTCGTTGTTTAAAAAAACCGGGCTTTTTGGCTACGAATTTACACCTTTAATTAACCCCTAAGGTGTGAAATTTTGCACACTTGCACTCAAAGTAATTGTTTGTGCAAATCAGATATCAAACTAATGAAAAAAACATGTTACTCTATGTAAACCAAGTGTCCCTTCATGTCGGGTTCTGCATTTTCCAAAAACCGGCAATTAATTAGCGGCTTTTATCAAAATGTAGAAGTGTATGAAACTATAAATATATAAAATTTTTGTGTCACAAACTCAATGACTGTATATATATATATATATTTATATTATATATATATGAGGTGTAAAAATTTCTGAAAAAAATGCGTGGGCTCCCGTCCTTTTTTGCAACCCAGGACAGACAAAGCCAGTGAGTGGGGCAGATAATAATAGACCAGAGAGGGACCATTATTTTGGGCCCCCCCCCGGCTACTAAATATCTTTCCCCCAGACACCCCAGAAAGGGCAAAACTCTAATTAGTTTTTCCCTTTCTGGCACTTTGCCCGTCTATCCATTGCCTGTACTGCGGTGGCGAATGGGTTAATAAGGGGTTAAAATGACCTTGCAATTGAAAGGTCACTTTAAGCCCGGTTAATAATTGAGAGCTGTCATTAGACAACTATCAATTATTAATCCTATTTTATGAAGAAATTTTAAACACAAACACTTTAATAAAAAAGGGAAATTTAATGAAAAAATCACACGTTTTTGACCATTTTTATTTACCTGCTAAAACCATTTCCTGAATAAAAATAAAATAAAAAAGCAAATTTTCTTATCCTATCCCATGCACGTCAGGTCCCACCGGTGTAAAACCTTCAGGGAAAAGGGTTAAAGTTTTCTGAAGGCGACCGCAGCTAAGCTGCAGCCCCACAGTAAACCCCAAATGAATGAGCTCCTTCCTGGCGGGCAGGAGAGGAAGTGGAAAGCTTTTTTGATTGCTTTCCACTTTCAATTCAGGTCAGCCGGGACACCTTTGTGACGTAGGGGGAACTGATTAACAAAAAAAAGGGGTTCCCTTCGAAAAAAAATGGAGTGGGTCCCCCTATTTTTGTTAACCAGCCAGCTGAAGCAGACCGTGAGGCCGGGGATTTCGGGTTTTAAAGGACCCAAGATCCATGGACCTTGCCCGGCCTGATAATACCAGGCCACGCGTCTGCATATCTTGGCGATTACAAAAATGGGGATCCCTAAAAAAAAATTGGCGTGGGCCCCCCCCTTTTTTTTTTAACCCCCAGATAAAGGGCAGACCGTGAGGCAGGTTTTGTAATGAAAAGGAGTCGTTCATATGGTGTCTTTTTGCTTGGGTGCGTAAAAAACACAGGGTCACAGGTTTGTTTATAGAAGGTTTTTTTTTTTACTTCATACAGTGGCAATAAAGCCCAACAGTTTGCAGATAAAAAGCAGGGGGACACAGCAGGCCAGAGTAACTAAGTCAGCAAATCCCCTCTCCAAACGGTTCGATCTCTTTCTGTCTTAAAGTCCATGCAAAGGGGGGGTTTTTTTATCAAATAGCAAGGTTCCAAAGTCTGAGGTCAAAGTTCCCCAATGAAATTTAACTTGAGTACAAGGTCAAGGCTTCCGGGAAAGTCAGGTCACAGGTACGCAGGCTTGATCTGAAGCACTGATTGTCAGCTGTGGTGCTTAAAAAAGCAAGAGGGGGGATCAGGGCGGGAACATGCAGCTGGAAACTCCTATTGACTGGGGGCAAGACAGCTGCAGCAAGACAGAAAGAAAAATGGTGAGGGAAAAACTGAGTTTCAGGAACATGTCACAGAACCTTCCCTTACCCCCCCCTTAGGACAACCCCCGGATGACCTCAGACCGGGCTTGTGGGGTACCTTTTATGAAACGAGGACAAGCGAGGAGCTTAAACGTTATTGACTGGTTCATGAGTTGTCCTCCACTGGGGAGCTGCCTTTAATCAAATATTGAAAACTGATTTCTATACAACTGGAATCTGAATCCTTTCCACCACAATTTCTTCTGCCCATCGCTAGCACTGGGTCGGGCAAGGGAGAAACGTCCAGAAGTTTGGGTTTTTTTCGACCCTTGTAGAGAAAATAAAAGCAGGGTGGATCTCATAGTTCTGGGAGTGAAGAAGACAAGGACGCACTTATATTTTTACTGTTTTTTATAAGGTCAATGTATTTATGCCCAATTTAAAGTTTGATGGAATTCTTAATTAAGATTTCTGGTGACAGCCAGACCAGGTCTCCTACCTTGAAAGCTGGTGGGGTTTACGAAATTTATTCGGTTTCTTGTACCTTTTGAGCCATTCCAGATTTCCTTTTAGAAGATCCTATTCTTTGTAAAGACGTTGATTCTTTCAGTATGTGGAAAAGCGTTTTCTATGGGAAATGAGAAAGAATATTAGGTGATAACAAAAATTGGAGTAAAAAAGGACTGCTTAGTGGAGGGCTCTGGAGTTGTTTTTAAGAGAACTCAGCCGTGGGAAGTTTGATCCACCCAATCATATGTAGGTGGCAGATAAAAACGCGAGTACGCTCGGTTGATTGGTTCATTCGTTTTGTCCATTAGTTGAGGATTTAAAAGCAGAGAAGGTTCACTTTAATGTCCCATGCGCACGAAATTTTTCCAAAACCTTGAAGTGAATTGCACCCCCGATCCGAATTACTCATCTGGTTTCTCATGTAAGCGAAACCCCCAAATTTTTTTAAACATTTAATTGATGTCTGTCTTTCAGTGGGAAGCCGCACAAGGGGTAAAAAAGGCTGCTTTTGTTAAAAAGATCAACCACCAATTGATGGTGTTTTTCCCTTGAGTGGTTGGTAACTCCCCAATTAAGTCCATGAAATGGATCCCACGGGCGGGACGGGGTGGGAAAAAGGTGCAACAGACCCCGTTGGGGGAGGAGCGAGGTGTTTTTCTTTGCCCCAGATTTTACATGAAGGACATAGTCCAAACATCCCTTCCCGCAGGGGCCACAAAGAAACGAAAAGAAATTCCCGTTGTCTTTAAATTCCTCTATGCCCAGCTTTCTTGGAATCGTGAATGAGTTTAATACTCTTAATTGGGCTGTTTCAGGATTTTTCAGACGTTGTCCCTGAATCCACACACCATTCTTAAAGACATGAATTACGTCCTTAGGGGTTGTGCCAAAAAGGAATCGCATGGTATGCTTCTTGATTTTCCTTAAAATGGCTTGATTATGAATCACTCCAGATTTGAGTCAGGAAAAATGTCTTTGGGGATTAAGGGCGTGTCTTTGCTGAATAATCAGAGAGTGGGATCAGCCTTTTCCATTCGCGTTTTTGGTTCCCATAAGAAATGAAAAAAATTTAAAATTTGGGTTTTAAGAAAAGATTCAGGGGAAAACCTGGCGAGGGAGTCAGGCACTTAGCGTCCTGATAAATTCAGGTTTCGATGGTCTTCAGACGATATTTGCTGTGCAGCTCCCTGAGAAGGTGTCTCCATTTTTTGAAGGGGGCAATAATGGCCACAACTCTCTATTGCCCACATCGTTAAATTCCTCTCCCGCCCAAGACACTGCTGGGAAAAGAAGCACAGGGATTTCAAGACATTCTTCACCTGTTTTCTGAGAGAGTATAGCTCAACGGCAGTCTGAAGCATCACTCTATTATAAAGGCAAAATGGGGGTTGGGTTTTTACTAAGATAGTGCAGTGGTAAAATTTATCTTTTAGACGGGAAAAAGTTCCTGGGCTTGGGGGGGCAGGAGAAACCCAGGGCTCTTTCCGGTTTTAAATTGGGGGGATAGGTGAACTACCTCGAGAAATTCCTAATGAAACGTCTATAGAAGTTGGTAAACCCGATAAAAGCGCGGGCACTCCTTCAAAAATTCCCTAGGATTTGGGCCCAATCTTGTTTGGCTTGGGTCTTGTTTCCCATCCATACTAATTCTTGTGTAGCAGTAATACCCCAGAAATTGAATTTCGGCCCTTGGAATTCACACTTTTAAAGTTTAAATGTAAGATGTTTTTGGGTCTTAGATTCAGGACCATTCTCCCATGTCCTTGATGTTCCTCTGTGGGGGTTAGAAAAATTAAAAATTCATCAAATAAATAAACCGAATGTATCTAGGAGATCCCTGAAGTTTTCATTCCCCAAAGTGTTGGAAAGGGTGGCGGGGCGGTCTCGACCAAAAGGCAAAAACTAGTTATTAAAAGTGCCATAGCGTGACCTGATGCAGTCTTCCATCCCCCCCAGGTCTAATACGAACAAGTTATGGGCCCCCAGGGGGGATTAGTTTAGAGAAAATTTGGCATGTCGCCCTCTCCAATAACCAGGTTAAAGGAAATGGTAAGGGTTTTTATAGTACTTTTTGAGTTCCCTATAGTTTTGGGCGGGTCTCAGAGATCCACCCTTTCTTCTTTACAAAAAGATGGGTGCCCCGCGGAGATGAAGAGGGGCGTATGAAGCCTTGGTAGATTTTTGTCTATTTTATCCTTTAAAGCCTTTAGCTGGGCCCCCCCAAAGGGGGTTAGATCTTCCAAAAAGGGGAATCTCTGCTCCAGGCAATAATTAAATTGGCATCTTTATGGACGGTGAGGGGGAAGCTGGTCAGCTTCTTCTTGTCACATAAACCCACATGTCCTGTTACAGCTGGTAGTTCAGGGACTGACATGGTTCTTTGGAAAACAGAGCAAGCTGAAACTTTTGGACTTATCTGTTTATCTGGAAGGTAATTCCTTGGTTCCCAGTTAATGGTTAGGATTCTGAGCCTGAACCCATGGTAGCCCTAGAATAAGGGGAAAGTGGGGAGAAGGATACATAAAGGACAGTTTCTTTTGATGATCTTTACCCATAAAACCTCAAAGGCTCTGTTTCCTGATCACTGGTCGAGGTCAGAGGGAGCCCCCACAGTTTCCATTGTACTGGAGTAGTTTTCACTAAAAACGTTTCCCTTTTTCCCAGAGCAAGGAGACATCAAAAAATTTTCCCACTTGCCCCTGAGTCGATCATAGCAGGTTTGACCCCCAAAGCTAAAGTAAAACCCGAGTTTGAGGGAAAGAAGAAATGAGAATTGTTTTTCTTACACTCAGGGGACACGCTGAGGAAACTTGAAAATTTGCAGCGTTTACACAGTCAATCTCAGAAGTAACGAGTTAAAACAGAGAATCAAGGTTGTTGCTGCGACTCTTGGAGCCTGAGGGTCGGACCTGACAGATCCCTTCGCAAACTAAGTGATTTAGTGCTGCAGTGTCTTACGAGAACGGCTGGGGCAGTTTATAAAGAAGTGGCCTGACTTTCCACAAAATAAAAGATTCTCCTTAAAAGTGTTCCCGCGTGCATCACTAACCCGTCGTGTAAAGGTCTACTGCATGGGTTTTAGGTAGGTTCCGGGGTGATCCTATCAAAAGGGTTCCCTTTGCTGGAGAGGAGGTAGAAAAAGGGTTTGTGCGATTGCTTTTTGAAACATCTCTCTTGCCTGCGTTCAGTCAGAGAGTATCAATACGATGCGTAGTTAATAAAGTGCCTAAAGCAGTGGGAGGGGCGGGGACGGCAAGTTCATCCTTAATCGTGGAGAAACCTTTTTGAAAAAAAAGATTTTTTGGCGGAATGTCCCAGGTGGTATCAAGGCCATCTCCCGAAATCCCAAGGGTATTCAGCTACCGAGCGCCCTTAAACCCTTTGGGGCAAACTAACATGGGTGCCCTTTAGCTGTTGCACCTCGTTGGGGGCATCAAAAAACCTGTCCATGGGTGAAAATGAAGCATCCAAAAATAATCCAAACCCTTCATTTCCCAATTCAATCGGGGTTTGCCCACTTTAAAAACCCTTTTTGGTAAGCACTAATTATTGTAAACACTTTAGATCGTTCGTGGGAAATTTTGAAGCTGTGAGAAAAAAAAGAATGCATTTTTTAATAAAACCCCCGAATTTCTCACGTTCAACCCCCAAACGAAAAGGGGCAACTGGGGAAAACCCAGAATTGGGGCTACGGCAGGAGCTGGCTCGCTCCTCTGAACCTCAATCCCGGGTCGCAAATCCTGGGGGAGTCTGTCCAAACATTGCAAATTGTGATTGTAGGTCCTGTAGGTTTTAAAACGGGTTTTTTATATTGCAAATCTGAAAAGGGTAAAATTTTATCACTCACAAGTTCCTTTATGCGGGCCCCCTTTTCAGTCTTTTAAGACAGGGGGACTGGATGGAGAGGAGAAGAAAAAAAAAACAAAAAGTGTTTACTGTTGTAACACTGCAGAGAGAAAAAAAAAAAAAAAAGGGGAACTGCTCACTGGAATGGTTGTTTAGAAATCACAACCACTATCATACAGGGAAAATTCAACCGGACATTTGATTTTCCCCCAGTTACGAAAACACAAAAGAGGAAAGAAAAAAAAAATAGTGTTTTCCCGTGGTAACACTGCCCGAAAAAAAAACTTAAGGGAATTGCTCAAACCCGGAAAAGGTTGTGAGAAGGGCACAACCACTGTCATCACAGAAAGTACAACCCCGGGCAATTGATATCCACAGTTCAGCAGAACAAACTTTCCAGACCCAGAAAACACTAACGTTTGGCTTCAGAATCTTGTATGTAAGGAGACAATTTATTTGTGTCTTGTGCTTGGGTGCGATTTAAAACACAGGAGTTACAGGTTTTTAATGAAGGTCTTGTATTACTTCATACAAAATGGCAATAAAAAGTCACACGTTTGCAGAAACAAAAACAGGAGAACAGCAGGCAGAGTAACTAAGCTCAGCAATCACTTCCCAACAGGTTCAGGAATCTCTCTGTTACATAAGTCCATGCAAACGTGGATTTCAAATAGCAAGTTCAAAGTCCCGAGTGTTCCCCAAAGTTCCACAATGGGAAAATACTGGAGTCCCAGGCCCCCAGGTTCGGAGTATTTTCAAAGGTACAGCAGGCTTGTTTCTGAACCCTTGATTGCTCAGCTGTGGCGCTTAAGAAGCAAGGGGGGAGAGAATCAGGGCGGGAAATGCAAGTTTGGAAAACTCAATATTGACTGAGGGCAAGCAGCGCAGAAGACGAAATTTAAATGGTTTGACGGAAATGGTTTCAGGAACATGTACACAGAACTTACATGGTTTTTGGGCTTTAAGGAGCAAGATCCTTTGACCTTGCCACCCTGAAAATACCAGGCCCAGCAGTCTGCATACTTGGCTGTTTAAACCCCAAAAATAGGGACCCCCTTTCGAAAAAATTGGCGTGGGGTCCCCCCTATTTTTGTTAACAGCAGATGAAGGACCGCTGGGGCCTGGATTTTCGGCTGTAAGGGGAGCCAAGTCCAGGACCTTGCCAGCTGTTTAATACCAGGCACAGCAGCCCTGAAATTCTTGGCTGATTAACAAAGGGGTTTCCCCTCAAAAAAAATTTTGGGTGGGGTCCCCCTTTTTTGTTAACAGCCAGAGGGAACCCAGACCGCTGGGGCCTGGTTTTTC
The DNA here is from genome assembly GCA_033576555.1 of Oophaga sylvatica. Lineage (NCBI taxonomy): Eukaryota > Metazoa > Chordata > Amphibia > Anura > Dendrobatidae > Oophaga > Oophaga sylvatica. The sequence continues at coordinate 315,043,200 of JARQOD010000004.1, forward strand.
AGGCGGGTTTAAAGGATCAATATCCATGGACCTTGCAACCCTGATAATACCGGGCCCCACGCAGTCTCCCTTAGCTTGGGGGTTTAAAAAAAATGGGGGATCCCCTCGAAAAAAAAAACGGCGTGGGGGCCCCCCTATTTTTGTTAAAAAGCCAAGAAATGCGACTGCTGCGGGGTATTAAAAGACTGTCAAGCCCATGGATTTTGGCCCTAAACGCCTGATAATACCAGGCTACAGCAGCCCCACTTTGGCGCATCAAAGAGGGGCATTGTGGCATTTTTCCGCTTTTCCCCAAATCCCCTGTAGCGTGGAAAGGGTGGGGTTAATAGGGTTAATGTCACCGTTGTTTGACGGTGGACAATTTAAACCCGGTAATAATGAGGGTGTAATTTAAAACCCCGTTCATTATTAATCCAGTTATTAAATGTATAAAAAAAAGAAAGCAGAAAAAAATTTTTAAGGGAAAAAAAAGAGACAACACAGTTTTCATTAATTTTATTGTACTCTTTATTCCTGCGACGGGCCCTCGGGAAACTCTGTTAAAAAAAAAAAAAAAAACAAAACAACAGTAACCACCTGTCCGACGGGAGTCCATAACGACAGTCCCACGAGATCCCGCTCTGCTACATCAGAATGACAGGCAGAGGTGTCATGCGACGCAGCACGCTGGGGTTACCTGCTTTTCCCCCGGGGGTGACGTCATCGGATGACTGCTTTTTGGCCGGGATTACCCAGCAGTCATGAGTTATCGCGAGGGAAAATGCATGTGGGGCGCGGGGAAAGTGATGGCGGCCATGAAGCAGTCCCGGACGTGACCGCCCGGGGATCTTTGCCAGGTAAGTGCCGCTGACTCCTGACAGACCCGACGACGGACACTCCAGTGACGTGACAAACCCGATTTCCCGGGTTCCCATATGACGAAAATATCGGAACTCGGAATGGAATTCCATACAGCCAAAATTTGGCGATACCCGTATTTGAGTATCGGAATGTCAACCCTGTCCCCCCTGAATTGTTAAAATGCTGCAGGAATACATTGGTGCTATAGAAAAAAAAATGATTTTTATTTTTTTTTATAAAAAAAAATCGACTCAAAAGGGCTTATTAACACCCCACTGCTTGGTAAAAAAAATTTGACAATGTATTCTTATCATAGACACTAACATTTTTAAAATTTAAATTTTCCATACCAGCAAGTTTTTGTATTAATTATGCAATTTTTCTCTTTTGAGGGAAGAGCTGAAAATTAATGCCCCTATTGGAGGTAAACAATCTACAAGTCAATGTTGCCCTTTAACGGCCTTGTCACATGACTTAGGATAATAGCAAACAAGCTTAGAATGTCGATCTCCGCAAGAAGACGATTGTTTTTGTATTTCACAGAAATGGAGGTGGTCATATGGACTAATCCCCAAAGGGTAGGTATATTCGATAGTAACTTTTGCACACTTTACCTTTAAGGTCTCCCCTCGATTTAGGCTTTTCTTGGTTCTATTTCCCTACAGGAGTTTGCGAATGCCACTCAATATTGGGGGGTGCCCTTAATGTTTGGGCTTTAATTCCAACTGGTAATTCCCAAGTTTTCTCTTTCCCCACCCCAAACCCCGTCTCGCTATGTGAAATATTCCTTGCACGAAACAAGCTTTTTCTTTGGATCATGAGTTATTCTGACTGAAAAACTTTTCCGTAAGGTTTCCTTTCTAAATTTTATAGTCCGTTTTAAATTTAAATTCTCAGCTTTTCTGACAATCATCCTTATTGTACTCTTTTTTTTTATTGCTCTATTTCTCAAAAAATGGCAGTGGAAGTTAAGGGCCTGAAAGACCAAGCATTCCTTCAAGACATTTAAAAGTGTCCGAAATGAACATTTTTAAAGGTTTACATCAAGCGCAAATTGGGAGACTCACAAAAATTGCCATGAGGAAATGGACACCATCCAAAGCTTGAACACCAATGAATTTAAACTCTCTCTAAAATAGATGACTTGGAAATTGCAATCAAATATGTCCCTTTTGTTTAAATTAAGGCTATTCTGACTCAGAAGCCAACCCTCCTATGCAGAACGTGTCAAAGGCAGCCTTATTCAAATGAGTTTCCATATTTGGTACAGCATAAATGCAGTAGATCCTTTCTAGAGCATTGAGGTTTCAACAATTTCAGTAACTTAATGTATGTCCCCGAAATCGATAATGTTCACACAGATCTCAATCATCTATCAGTAGAACACAGAAAAGATTTTAAGGGTTAATTAATACATCACCTTATTCTGTAGATAGAACTTATTTGGAAGCGCTAAGACAAGCTTCATACTTAGATTCATGAAATAATTTTGAGATCCAAAGTTCTCTTTTTTCTCAAATGTGAATGAATCAAAGATCTAGAATATCCTATACGGTGAGAACTCTATTGGTAGCCAAATAAATCACAAAGCCGGAAAGGTTCCATGCAAGGTGGTTTTTCCCTCTAATACTCCAAAATTTACCATAGTCTCAGTCCTCACATATTGCATAATTCAACACTTCTAGCTAATGGTTCTATATGAAGAGGCCATTTTTTCAATAGTAGTCTTAAATCTTACTGATAAGTTGATATGGCCCTCTTTCCTTCTCTCATATTTATTCTGTTATCCCTTTTTTTAAGACAGGAAGAGGGTTTGGTGTTTGGAAAGGTGAATGTATAAAGCATTTTTATAGCAATATATCTTATTACATTCTTTTTGATCAATGACAGCCCCCCCCCTGGTTTGTGCTTGAAAAGTGTAAGAAGCAATGGCTTCTTTAAGCAGTCAAAATATTATGTGTTATTTCAAGATCAGGATAGGATTGGTGTTTCGAAAAGTGAATTAACAAGTCCTTATAAAACCATCAAAAAATTATCCCATTTTTTTGGGGGGGAGGTGATGCAGGTTTTGTGTTATCAAAGAAAGAGTTAAGGGATTTGTAGCAGTCTAAAAATTATCCTTTCTGGGCAGCTAGTTTTGGCTTTATCTATATTTACTCTGGCTGGGTAGCATTCTAGAGGTGTGAAGTACAATATAGACATGATGGAAAGGTAGAAGATGGGTGACTGTGTGTAGCAGTGGTAATGGCAGCAGCTGCTGTAGGTATGGTAAATAATGGTAGGCTTAGCTGTATGGTCCGTTGTAGGGGCAGCAGGCACTGACAGCAGGAGAAAACTGTAAAATATGGAACATGATGGACGGAGAGAAGATGGGTGGCAGTTTAGCGTGGTGAGCTCTCATTACGATACAAAATTATAAGAAAGTGCGTAAGAGATATCAGCTGTGTTAGGAGGAGCGGGTAGTGAAAGCATAATGGAGGCAGTGGATGTTCAGCTTCTGTAGGGGTTATTGTAATGGCGGTCAGCAACAGGTACAACCATGGAATATAATGGAAAAAGGTTGAGATGTCTGGCTGTGTAGGGGCAGAGAAACATTATAGAAAGGCCTTCAGATTATCCAGCTGGTATAGGGGCAGTGGAACATGATGGACATTCAACAGTACTGACTGTGATAATTCATAATAATGGGCACAGCCCTTTAATAATTCTAGAAATCCTTGCATGACCTGCACTGAGAAAAATTTTTTTTAAAGCTTTCGAGTTTTTTTTTTTTTTTAAATCCATGACATGATCAGAAGATCAGGTAAATTAAGGCCAAGTTCACACTGGGCGTTTTTGCTGCTTTTTATGCTAATTTTCAGCTGCTTTTTACAGTAACAGCAAAGGCTATGAGATTTCAGAAATCTCATGCAGATACATTGGTTTTTTGTCAGCAGCATTTTGTGCTTTGCATGGTTTTCTGAACATCAAGCACGTCACTTCTTTCAGCATAATTCACCCACTGACTTGAATGGGTGGTGAAAAAAAAAAGCGCTGTAAAAATGCACCAAAAACACAGGTATCAGATTTTGCTGCGTTTTTTTTGTGCCAAATCCTGATTCTGTAGAACAGGACTTAATTTTCCCAACACTACACTTTATCAGCATGCACAAGAGACAAATCTATAATGCCAAAACCATAGCAAAAAAAAAAAACAAGGAAAATAAGCTTTTTTTGTCCTGCAGCTTCTTTCCTGCCAAGATATCAGGTTTTGCTGCAGGAAAAAAAAGCTGAAAAACGCCTAGTGTGAACTTGCCCTAAAGATGCCAGCAAACAGCCACATGTTAGTGGCAAGACCACAGCTCTCAGTCCTGCTGAATAGACCTTACATTTCCATAGAGGAATATTGTTCAGTCTAGAGAAACATGGAAGATTGGGTTGTTGAGGTCTTGAAAAACAGGAGAGAAGATATTTTTTAACCACGTTCACGCTGAAAACAGAGCTTCCTTATCCCGGCTGACAACTGTTCTAATATGCATTCAATTGAAAAATCATTTAGGTTTGTTAACCTAAAATTTTCACACACTCTATTCCAGGACAAATTGGCTCACGGTGAAAAAAGTGACCTTAACCCTGACCAGGCAATTTTCCATTTTTTTTTTTTTTGCACTTTCATTTTCTCTTCCTTCTTTCAAGAGCCATCACTTTATTTTCTTCATTCTACACTGGGCTTGCTTTTTGCACTACACATTTTACCATAAAATGTACTGAAAATGGGGAAAAAAAAATCCAAGTAGGATGAAATTGTGAAATAAAAATGCAATTTTGACAGTTTTTTTGGGTTGTTTGTATGATAAAAATTTCTGGTGTTTTTTTTTTTAAAAAAAAATCTTTACAGTGTTTAGATAGCAGGTTAATTTCACATTTTTATAGACCAGACATTTACAAATGCAGCGATAGCAGATGGGCACCATTGCAAAAAAAAATAAACCTATTAGTGTGCGACATGTGTCACAAAAAAGCCAATGGGAGCCCGAGCACACGCACCGGCAGTACTGTCATTTCTAGGCCGCTCTCCGTGCTGCTGACCCAAACTATCAATCAGAGGTAAGATGGGAGGTCGGGGAACGTACTCTTCAGAAGAGGGGTTTTCAATACACTTTTAATGGACATCCTGTCACCTGACCTCCTCTCTTAACAAATATATATATTTTTTGGACATAAAACCTCGGAGCAGACAGGATAGTGTATAAGAAAGTCACTGGCAGGGTACAAGCTTTCATAAAGGTTTGTCTGGTTAGAATACATTGATAAGCCATCAGTAGGGTAGGTCATCAATATAGGATGTGTGGGGGTGCTGATCTGATATCAGCCGTCATTGCTCCGGCGGGGGCTGGAAATAAACACTTACTCCACTGAGTGTAGGGGCCGCTGCAGAACAGCTCGCACATATACCACCAGCTCTAACATTACATATGCAGTCTGACAACCAGGTAGTAAGGATTAGATTATACCTTCAATTGGTCTCCTGCCTCCCTTGCTATTAACATCCTGTTTCCTTCCATCATGAGACTCAGAGACAGACTTGAGCGCACACTTCCCTTTCTGTGGGACGATCAGTAAACACTTGAACTCCCACGGAGCGTCTCAGAAAAATTTCAAACACAAGTTACATCGGGAAGTGTAGACTAGAAAAAGCCAGGAGTAACATAACAGTGTATAGAAACCTATGGTGAGGAGGAGAGGACCACGTCATGGCCACCGGTACATGTGCAGAGGCGACACATGGAAAGAACAAGCACCATGACAGTGAGAGCGGCCATTCTCCTGACCGCTCTGGGTTTTCTTTCCGGCAAGGTTACAAAACGTTGCTGTACATTGCTCATACATTGACCTTGGCCAGTACAAATACAAAAAAGGGCAGGTAAAAAAAAAATGAAAACAAGACGTAAAATCGTCATATCCAAAAGGTGACATTTAACAATTGTGGACACCTTTGACATGGGAAAAATGGAGAATTCTTGTTAGTGGTTACATTTAGTTAATAAAAGTTTCAGTCTGCAATCTTGATTCCAAGTGTCACAATTTCGTAACGCGAGCGCGTCTCTCAGTAATGTAGGCTGGATGCGAGTTCTGCCAGTGTTCCAGGTGCTGCGCTCTTCACGTATCAGAGGAGAGTTTTGTTTTTTTTTTTACTTTGTTAAATAGGCAGCATGTCCATTCTTTTTTGCATTTTTTACTTATTCGAATAAATGTGAAAAACAGCAAATAAAAACATGTAAACAACTAGCATATTTTATGCAGTGTTTCTCCTACCAACAGGAGAATAAAAACTAATTGTGTGCACACGGCCTTACTGGTCCTATATCTGCACAGATCACAATAGAAGTGGAAACCCCGCATAGAGGCGAATAGGGAACATCGTGCAACAGCGAAGGCAGGAATTATACATGTATTATGGGATAACAGAAGACATCAGAAATCGCAGTGGTGCAGTCTTACACTAGAGGCCTGTAGCAAACATCAGATCTGCGCCATAATTAATCTTAATCTATATTAATCTTACAGATTGTGAGCAGGACCCCACTCCTCCCGGAACTGGTGAGCTGTGTTACTTTGTATCGTATTTATTGTCTGTACATTAAATTGTACAGTGCTGAGGAATATGTTGGCGCTATATAAAATTATTATTCTAAAGGATATTACTAAGTGGTTGTGAGGACTGTAAATGGAATCTGTAGGACACAATGGTTTTGCTTTTGAAGGAAAAAAAAAATAATATATATTTTTTATTACATATTATATTTATTATATAGAATACAAGTGTGTGGATAACCGCAAGCTTGAAAGTTTAAAACTTATAAAAATGGCAGTTTGTTTGTTTTTTTAAACTAGGGGTAAGAAAGCCACAGATGTTATTCCCCCAAATTTTGGGCAAACAGTGACCTGGCATGCCTCGTATTCTCTTGACACATTTCTCTAGATCTTCCTGTACACAATTTTTGTTTGGACGATAAATGTTTTTCAGTGCCGTTTGCTGGTAAAATAACACCACTGATCTGAAATGACCCTTTCTGACCTGATGTAAAAGTGTAGGCTGTCCGGCAACATTTCTAGAAATATTATCTCTGGTGTCGCCCCTTACTGAAACCGCAATGAATCCGTGCATTAGCGGATAGAAGTGGGGAAAAGCTAACATTCATCAAGTTGGAATATTATGGCAATAAGCAACAAGTAAAGCATGAAAGGAATCAAAATCTCTAAAAAGCACGATGAAGTGTACCTCCAAAAATATAAAGAAATAGGACGTCCTCCAAACTTAAAGCAAGAGGTACTCTTATCAGCTCTTGTAATGGAACGGTTCTGCTCTTTGCAGCCGGCCCCTGCACTACACGGAGTATGCAATAAATAATACATAAGAAAAATAGAAGTATACATCCTGAAAAGATAAGCAACATCTAGAAAAAAAATCATTAGATATCTATCTAGTAGGTGTGCTAGAGTGTGTAAAATTACTATATGTATGTAATGTTACTTATAGAATTATTAATATATATAAGAATTATTAATATATATATATATATATATAAGTAATATATATTACTGACTAACACGGTACAAAGATATACATCTTTACTGTAATATATATGCATTAATTATTTGAGTGTGGGTGTGTGTATAAATATACATATATTTTTATAATATATACATATATTAATTAATATATTAGTAATATTACATACACAAAATATCATACCAGCCATATATATGTATTACATGTACACATACACAAAGTGTATATATATATATATATATATCATATATATAAATAAAATATTAGCTATTTGATCTCAAGTAAATAAAATATTATTTAATAGTAATATTTCATACTTTATATTAATTGACAAATAAGTTACCAGCTGTACTTAATTTTTTTTTTTTTAAAAGACAAAACGTGTGTTATTACAAACTCCGGAGAGAATCTTGTGCTGCTGATGAATATGTAAAAGAACTCTTTACATTACAATCCAGAGTTTAATTTAATGGCAGTAATTGCTTTAGAAAGAGAAAACATTTACTCAACGATACATGCACTAAAGAATGATCTGCCTAACGGCTCCATTAATATTTGTCTGAATTGCCATTCCTGGTGTATGTATACATTTCAGCTATACATACTGCGAGCATGTCCTTAATCCCCCAGCGCTTTCAGGCCCAGCACAGATTCCTATAATGCTAATTTAAACCAGCACTTGCTTCCTTCAGTAATGTGTATGACAACAGCGCCACCTGGTGGAAATACTACAAAATCAACTTATTTATATTGTACAATTGCTCCTTCCAGCAGAAAATGGGACGTTATTAACTAGTATGGAAAACAAAACTACGAGAACATTTACAGTCCTTAAAGCAGTTGTCAAAGATTACAGTAAAAGAGTTTTCCTCTCTTGTCCATGGACTATGTAGCTCTGTGCTTTAGGCCTCATTCAGACGTCCAGATTTTTCTTGTATGTGAACTTATCAGATTTTCATCAGCAGTGTTTTGTCAGGGTGTCTGATTTTTTACCATCAGTGATTTTCAAGCATGCTCCCCCCCCCCCAAAAAAAAGACATTTTAAATGCTTCTCCTACTCATTATGTTAAAAATGGACAGCACACAGATGTCATCTGTGACGAGCAAGGACGAACACCTAAGTGACAAGCAGAGGTCTGAATGAGGCCTCCCCGGAGCAGTCACCAATTCTGGAGAGCATTTGCAAAATCGCTTCTCTCAGCTGAAAGGTATCAACCATCGAGGATGCCCAAATTGTAATATTTATCTCTCAGGCGAGCATGGAAAAAAGGAAGCCGGCAGTTTGAAGAGGAGCAGATGAAGTCGTTGTCCTGGGGGTGGCGATGCACCCCCACAACTACGATCGCTGCGACTGGCTATTCAAATTCTGTACTTCCCCATTCTAGCTGCAGATTTGTACAGGGTGGTCACTGTGTCACTCTGTGCTGGGTCTTGTGGTGCCACAGAAGCCTGTGCCATCACAATTCTTGCTGCTGTTGCCTGTGCTGCTGCTGAACAATAAGAAGACGAGTTCCTGATCCCTCCCTGATCTTTCCTAATCCACCCCAATTGCTTTCTGCCACCGAGTGCTGATCAGTACTTGATCGCTTGATTTTTGGCAGGTTTTTTTTGTGCTTCCTGCAGCCACAAAGCATTGCTCAGTGACGCAAATCACGGTTCAAGGTCCATGGTCGCTGTTTTTCAGGACTTTTTTTTTTTGTCCCTGACCATACCCTCCTCCCCTTTTCACCACCTCCGTGCATGTGTCCTGCAGCCACAAAGCATTATACTGGTCCGCACTCATGCTCGCTGTTTTCTGTGACTTTTTTTCAACTATCCCCCCCCTCAGCACCACTCCGTGGTGTTTTTTCCTTTTCACAACTCAACATTATAATTTTCTATGAGGCACTTGGGGTTCAAGGAGCTCACTACACATTTAAATAAATTCATTTGGGGGCAGGGGTCTCTAGCTTCCAAAATGGAGTCACTTGTGGGTGGTTCCCCCTGATTCGTCACATTAGGGGCTCTGCAAACCTGCAATGATGCAGGCAGGCCATTACATCAAAGTCTGCATTCCAAAACGTCACTTTTTCCATTCAGCGCCCCAACTTGAGCCCAAACAGTGGTTTTCTCCCACATGAGATATCAGAGTTCTCATGAGAAATTGCACAATAAATTTTAGGGTCCATTTTTTCCTGTTACCATTGTGACAATCAAAAAATTTGGGGCTAAAAGATCATTTCTGTGGAAAAAAGTTTATTTTCACAACTCAACATTATACTTTTCGGTGAAGCACCTAGGTGTTCACCACACATTTAAATAAATTCCTTGGGGGGGGGGTCTAGTTTAAAAAATGGTGTTACTTGTGGGGAATTTCCACTGTTTAGGCACATCAGGGGCTCTCCAAACACGACAAGGGTTCCCTCTCTCTATTCCAGCCAATTTTGCATTCAAAAAGTCAAACACTGCCTTCCAAGCCCTGCCGTAAGCCCAAGCAGTAGTTTTCCCCCATATATAGGGTATCGGCGTATTCAGGAGGAAACTGCACAACGATTTTTGGGGTCCATTAACTCTTGTTACCCATGTGAAAATAAAAAAAAATTGGGTCTTAAGTAAAATTTGTGTGTGTTCATTTTTTCCTTCAACAATCCACCTGATGGGTTAAACTTCTGAGCACCATGAGGGGGTGCAGTTTTTAGAATGGTGTCAATTTTGAGTATTTTCTGTCATATAGGCCCCCTTAAAGTCACTTAAAAAGTGAGGTGGTCCCTAAAAAACTGGTTTTGTAAATTCTGATGTAAAAGTAAGAAATCGCTGGTCAACTTTTAACCCTTTATAACTTCCTACCAAAAAAAAAAAGTGTTTCGAAAATTGTGTTGTAAAGTTATTTATTAACTATTTGGTGTGACATAACTCTTTGATTTAAGGACACAAAAATTAAGTTTAAAAACTGCTACATTTTCACCAAATATCTTGTCTTTTTTCATAAATAATGCAGCTATTGAAGTAATTTACTCCCATATAAGTACAATATGTCAGAGAAAAATCTCAATTATGGAAGTTGAAGCGTTCAGATTTTACCTCAAAGGGACACGTCAAATATGTAAAATTGGGCTTGGTCATGAAGGAAAAAACAGGCTTGAGAGTGAAGGGGTTAAAGAGTAATAGTTGTTTATTTTATTTAACTGAACACGGATTTTACCTCACAATTGAGAATTTTGATAACGACTGATCAATGCTGGCAAAGAGAGAAGCAGATTTGTCTGACAAGAAATAAGAAAGTTGCTTATTCTCACGTGTAAAAGGTCCAATTTCTCAATATTGTCAAAGAGCAGTCGTTAAAAATAAAATTTAAATATTTTTTCCCCAAAACACAATGTGGTTAAATAATGTACTTATGTCAACATATTTCATTTTTTTTTTTTTTTATAATATGCACAGTTTTGCACGCATCACCTGATTTTATCTTCTGCCACATACAGTGATGGCCAAAAGTGTTGGAACCCTTGAAATGGTTACACAAAAATGAAGTTTTTCTCCCAGAAAATTATTGCAATTACACATGACTATTTCCTTTGTGAAATTATGTATAATTTGCAGCTTTTTTTTTGCATTCCAATTTACACAAAGCCTCAAAAATGGGCCGGATAAAATTGTTGGCACCCTCCGAGTAATATTTGGTTGCACACCCTTTGGGATAAATAACAGCAATCAATCGCTTCCTGTAGTCATCGACAAGCTTCTTACATCTCTCAACTGGAATTTTTGATCACTGTTCTTTTGCAAACTGCTCCAGGTCTCTCATATTTGAAGGGTGCCTTCTTCCAATAGCAATGGAGTATGTTTGGGGTCATTGCCCTGCTGAAAGACCCATGCCCTTCTGCTCCATGGGAGGTTTCTGGCCTCCCTGAGCTCGCCTTAGGACACCTGCGTTACGGTTTGACAGGTGTACCGCCCCAGTCAATCTCCCCACATGCCACGCAAACCAAGCTTCCCGACACTGGGCACTATATTGCGACCCAAAATCTTTAAATCCTTTGGTAGTCTTCAAATTTCATGATGCCTTGCACAGAGTCAAGGAACCCAGTACCAGAGGCAGCAAAACAACCCCAAAACATCTTGGTACCTATAGTCAAATATGGTGGAGGTTCAATGTTGTTTTCTTTGTAGGCCTCATTCCATTTTCAGTAAATAGTAGAATGATGTGCTTTACCAAAAAGCTCTATCTTGTTTTCATTGGCCCACAAGATGCTTTCCCAAAATGATTTTGGCTTAATAACTTGCATTTTGTAAAACTGTAGGCTAGCTTTTTTATGTCTGTGTCAGCAGTGGGGTCCTCTAGGTTCTCCTGCCATAGAGTTTCAGTTCATTAATTCATGCATGTGGCCAAATACTTAACAAGATCCTGAGCGTGCAGCACAGATTGAATTTCTTTGGAACTTGATTGGTGCTGCTTATCCACCAACTGGACTATTCTGTGTTGCAACCTTTCATCAATTTTTCTCTGCCGTCCACATGTAGGGAGATTAGCTACAATGCCAAATCTACGGTGAGAATTTGTGCACCATGGGGACAAAGGAACATCAAAATATCTAGAGATGGACTGGTAACCTTGAGATGGTTGATATTTTTCAACAATTTAGGTTCTCAAGTCCTCACAGTTCTATTCCTTCTTTCTGTTCTCCATGCTTAGTGTGGCACACACATACACACAATGCAGAGATTGTGTCAACTTCTCCCCTTTTTATCTGGTTTCAGGAGCATTTTTCTTAATGCCCACACTTGTTACTTGCCACAGGTGAGTTTCAGCGAGCATCACATGCTTGAAACAAAGTTGTTTACCCACAATTTTGGAAAGGTGCCAACAATTTTGTCCAGCCCATTTTTGCTATTGTGTGTGAAATAATGTCCAAATTACATTTTTTTTCCTGTTTTTTTGTGTTGTTCCAATACATACAAAGGAGATAAACATGTATATAACAAAACATGTATAATTGCAATAATTTTCTGGGAAAACTACTTCATCTTCTGGAACAACATCAAGAGTGCCAACACTTACGGCCATGACTGAACATCAGTATTAGTGATGAGCGCGTATGCTCGTTGCTCGGGTTTTCCTGAGCATGCTCCGGTGGTCTGAGTATTTGGAAGTGCTCGGAGATTTAGTTTGTCACGCAGCTGCATGATTTGCAGCTACTAGACAGCCTGAATACATGTGGGGATTGCCTGTTTGTTAGGGAATATCCACATGTATTCAGGCTGTCTAGCAGCCGCAAATCATGCAGCTGCGGTGACACATACTAAATCTCCGAGCACACCCAAATACTCAAACGTGCTGATCAATAATCAGTATAACTGCATGTGTTTTTTTTTTTATTATTGATCTGTTACCTGGTCTCCAGCAGAGCTCAACCTTTCCACTATCCTCCACAACAGAGCTTGAATTTACCATTTTGAATACACAAGTCCAAAACACATCATTGATCTAACAAAGCAAACGCCCCTCCGGATCACTCAAGTCTTTATTTCATGTATACTAACAGCTCAGTGTCACAGTGATTTGCGCGTGGAAGCAGTGGTACATCCTTTTTTTTTTAAAAAAAAATAAGTTCTACAAGCCATTTTTTTTTTTTTTTTTCTTCCAACATAAGGCTACCGTGAGCAGCCTAAATGTGTCGTTCAGGTCTCCAGACTTGTCTCCCATTGAGCACATCTTACCAAAGGTTTTGGGGTCAGCACTTGCAAAGTTAAATGCGAATGGCGGATCTTGCTGATTTGCATGCACAAGTGCATTCACCGTGGCGGAGCATTCCTCAGACAACCATTCATAGTCTCACTGATAGCCTGCAAAGGAGTGCTAGTGCATGTATTTATTTGCATGACATGCGGACGCAACACTGAATAAATTAAGCCGTTTTAAAATTATTGTCACCAATTTTCATCATTTGCATATTATCATTTCCATAATTCCACGACTTTTCCTTCTTGATGTTGCAATTTCAATGCAGAGTGGAGGTAGACGATATGAGTCCTATGCATATTGCTATAGTGTATATTTAGGCACACGTAAATTTGAGACTGCCAAGCTCCATTGGTTCCATAAGCTGTGGAATATATGGGTATATAAGGTTATAAAAAGGAATAAATTGGAAATTTAGCTACTGGATATCTTGTCTACTCAAATACAGAGGCACAATTTCTAAAAGTAAAGAAGAAAAAAAGAAAAAAAAAAAAGCCATCTTTCTTTACAAGCATGGCCATTAAAGATGAGCAGACATTCATAGTGTTCCGTCCAGACTCCATTTAGGTCAATGGTACCCGGCAGCCAGACAGGAGGCCTGAGAATCTCTTGCCTTCTGGCGTCCCAGGGGTAGCATGATTTCTTGTGGCTGCTGTGACTGTGTGATGACTTCAAGAAAGCCCGTCTAATCGTGCCGGAGACAACGGAAGATAAGAGATTTGTGAGCTCCTGCAGGGTACCAATGACCTGGACTTGAATCTCACGAATGGATCAGCTCATCTTAAATGGAGACTCATCTGAACTGCATTCCCTGCACTACAGGCACTGCAGGGAAAATACCTGGCCACAAGTATGCCAGGGGTGTAGGAGGCACTTGTGGGCTTTGTGTACATGAAAAAGACTCATGGAACTTTCATATTTTAATAGTGGTAAAAGTAACCCAACAGAGGATTAAAAAGCAAAGTATGGTTTAAAAAAACACGTTACTAGATTGTTCAGTTATACCAATCAAACTGACCTGGAGAATCATGTGACCAGGTCATTTTTACAACACCACAAATACCAGGAAAACAAAACCCAAAAATCAATGGTGAAATCAGGTTCTTTTTTCCCCCCCGCATCATTTTTATTGTACAGTCAATCAAAACCCAACTTTTTTTTTTTTTTAACAAACCTCACAGTAATGTCAAAATTAAATATTTTTTATTTTTTTTTAAAGTTCCGATTCTTGAAAGAAGAGAAAAAAAATGCACAAAAACAGAAAAGAAAGGCTGATCAGGCAGGTATTACTAAAGCAACATTGGTCACCTTAACACTTCAGTGTTATTAAAGATCTAAAAAGGGGACAAGATGACCATCTGTGTACCACCAACATAAATTGTACACATAGGACTGGATACTGGGGAACAAAAAAAAAAAAAAAAAAAAAGATTGAAAGGCGTTTTCCACTATTTGGACAACCCCCTCTCAATCACCAACCATAGTGTCTATATGTAAACTAGTAGCAGCTATACGTCCCTCCGGAGCTGCGCTGTTCCAGTGACACCTGCACATGCGAGCTCTACAGTCAATAAACAGTCACTTCCCTCTCACTATCTTTGGACAAAACGGACACCCAGAAATGACAGCTGCTCTGACTTCCGCCGAATGCCAGAAACATTCAAAGGACATGGCAGCAGATTGGCTGCAGGGCTCACATGACATATTGTAACACAATCACTGGAATAGCAGGCGCCAACAACGCTGGAATAATGCTTGCCAAAGAGGGGAGTATAGCGATTACGATTTCACATGGGGGAACTAATGTGAATCGGAAAGTGGTTGTCCAAGTAGTGGACAACCCCTTTATTCATGCACTCTAAGAAGCCAATGACTTCTCTATGAATGTACTCGCAAGCACATCAAGGACAAGAAAGGCTAGTACTTAGAGGTATGAATCTTTGTTTTCTGTGGAGAAGTAACATATAGGGATAAGCAGACAAGTGGGAGTTCGGGTTCTGGTACCCAACCTTTAGGCCAAAGTTCAGGTAGCAAGACTGTACCCGAACTTGAACCAGAAACCAAACCGCATTGAAAATAATAGAGACCTGAACTTTGGAGCTGGAAAATTCTCTCTCTTCCCCAGACTTTCCCCCGGAACTCTGCACATTAAAATAGACTTCTGGGAGAAGCCCGTGATCGAGTTTAGCACTGGACACTAAGTTTCCGGTACAAACCTTGATCTTTTAAGTTTGGGTTCGCTCTTCTCTAGTGACACATCATCCCACAAGTTACTCTCATTCCCCATTGCAGCTGCGCTCAGAGATGAATCCAGACAAAAGGCTGTGAAAATTCTTTGTGACTTCCTGAGTTTAGTAGCATGGTGTGCACTGGTCAGAAGCCATTAGATCCATGGACTACTACCATGTGCTACTGTCAGGAGCAATTAGCAATGTGGTAGTCAAAAGAAAAGCATTAGGAGTGTTTCAAATAAAGAAATCTAGTTTAAGTAAGCGCACAGCTATACACACAAACAGACGGAAGCTTTTTAAACAGATGTCAGAAAAATCCCAACTTCGTGCAAAATCCTTGGAAGTGCAAAACATTCTGTAATTTACAGGCAAAAACACTCGTCCATCCATAGACCACAAACAGGATATATTCAGTACATGTGCTGTACACTTCAAAAAGGCCGACCCTGAATGTGCAAGGATTTATAGGTCTCCAAAGGACTGCTTAGATTTTCAATAAAATAGTTGGCATAGTTGTGTGAGCAGTTTACACAAAGCAAAAACATCAATATTTTTTTTTTTTTTTTTAAGATTTTTAGCTTTCAAAGCTTAAGGTTTAGCACAATAAATACTGAACACCATATTAAATAGGTGTATTTTACATGAGTTTCTGAGAAAAGAAATTGTCAATGAGCACATTTATAAGAGTTATTGAAGGCTTACCCAACCTTGGACTCCCTTTAATGCAGAAAAGGGTTGTCAGAAGATTTTTGCTACCTTATCTGAGAGCAGCATAATGTAGGAAAAGAGAAGCTGAATCCAATGATGTATCACTTAGTTTACTGGGTGCAGCCGTTCTCACACAATTCTTAGAGGCAGCAGAGCTGAGACAGCTAACCCCACCCACACCACAGCTTTCAGTGTACATGGTATATTGACAGTGAGCTGCTCATCAGAGGAGGGGCGGAGTCGGTATAGCATGAGCACAAGACCCAGTCCAGAAGTAATATCCTGGTCATAAAACCTTCAGTGTGAGTTAGAAAGAGCACACAGACACAGCCTGATCACGTTTCTGAATTCAGTGTTTTAACCACCCGAATTCATGGGGTCCTCAGGTTACATATCAAAAACCTGCTGGCAGATTTCCTTGAAGGCATTAATTAATTCTCCCTCCACGCGCAGCTGATGCCAACTATATTACATAACCGGCATCTGTCTCTGCCAAGTTCTCACTGTGGATGTTAATTTAAATGACAATGTCAGTCTTGGACAGCAGTATTTAAAAGCAATGTGTTCATCAGCATCGGCTCTCATCAACCACCTGTGATGCAATTATGGTGGACTGAGGGGTTTATTACGACAGCTGGGGGTCTGCTGAAGGCCTTTGCTGTCAACTCTGTAATGCTGTGAAGCTCAGCTATATGCTAGGCTTCAAAGGAAAACCGAGAATTACACTATATACCGCAATACTGTTGTACTCTAGTATATACTATGATCGGACCATCAGACCATCTCACAGGTTCAATTTTCAACTTCCTGACCAGGCCAAATTTTATAAATCTGACGAGTGTCCCTTTATACAGTAATCACTCTAGAACGCTTTGACAGATCCCACTGATTATGAGACTTTGTTCGTGACATATTGTACTTCATGTTACAGGTAAATTTAGGCCAATATTTTTGCATTCAATATTGCTATTTTGGTGAAAAATTCACAATGTTCAAATTTTCGATCTTTATATACTTAAATCAGTTAGTCATGCCGTTCAGAATAAATAACATTTCCCATGTCTACTTTATATCTGCATCATTTTTCAAATATTTAAATTTTTTTAGGATGTTAGAAGGGTTAAAAGGTTTAGCAGCAATTTTATTTTTCAGAAAATTTACAAAACTTGTTTCTTCAAGGACCTATTCAGATTTAAATGGACTTTGGAAACTCCCCAAAAGCGATACCATTTAAAAAAAAAAAAAAATGTATACACCCCTCAAATACTTCAAAACAGATCAGATTTTTTATTAACCCTTCAAATGCTACACAGGAATTAATGCAAAGTGGAATGGAAAATAAAGTTTAAATTTTACCTCTGAAATGTTTCTTTAGCCCCCAATTTATTACGTTTTTAGGTGTTACCTCTTGCAAGTGGACCCCACAGTTTGTTACCCACTTTCTCAAGAGTGCGGTGATACCCCACATGTAGTCAAAGTTCTGTTTGGACAAACTGCAGGGCTCGGAACGGAAGGAGCACCATTTGCATTTTGGAACACATAGGTGGCGGGCACCATGCCACATTTGCAACAGAAAAACCTCAGAAGTGACCACTTTTTTTTGACTCGAAGACTAACTCCTGTGACGTTGAATCAAATAGGAGACACTTGACAATTTTTTCCTGAAGCTGAAGAAAAGCGAGTGCGCCTTCTGACTTTTTTTTGCAGAGAACAAAACTGTTATAGGTAGCAATCTGGATGAGGTAGATTGCTACCTTTTTTTGTACCAGGCACCTGGTCTTCCGTTTCACCAGATAGGGTTGAAGCACCTGGTCTGACAAGTCAACACCACCCATAAATTTATGATAGTTTGTGATGCAGATTGGTTTTTGCTTGACCCTGGCAGCACCCCTGTCTGACCGACACAGTGGTGTCTGCATGCAGTGTGGTCAGAATGCACATCATTCCACTTACGTACCCCTCTCCAATCATCTGGACACCAACTGCAATGGAAACCCTACCCTTTTATTCTGACTGTCCCACAGGCCTTGTATTTGCAGCTGAGGGATTGGTATATGAGGATACCGATGTAATAATTATCGGTGTACACATGGTACCCTTTATGTAGGACAAAAAAGTCGTCAATAGCTTGCACACAATTTTACCCGGGATGACAATTATCTGGAGGGGGTTAATTTTGTGGTCCCTACCTTCATATATTAGGAAAGTGGATGTGTGCTCTGATGTGCCCTCGCACATTTTGTATTGTTGAACGCCGTATTATGCTCGCTTATAGGGGATGAATTGGCAGAATGACAGACGGCCCTTGAAACTCATCAAGAACTCCTCTAAAAATTTTGCTCAGGGGAATAGGAATATAGATATTAATCTTTTAGCAGGTAAATTAGGGGTCTCAGTTTGTTCAGCTCATCGTAGTGGAGGTCATTTCTTGGGGGAGCTTGGAAATTGTAATTAAAATGAAGGAATCTCATTAGGGCTTCATAATGGGCTCGGGACATGACAGCTGCAAATACTGGGGTGCGGTGGACAGATTCTGTTGCTCAGTAGAAGCAGTGTTTTTTTTGTTTGTTTTTTTTTTACACTAAACCAATGTTCAGGCTAATATCTTAAAGGGCATCTGTCACCCCATTTTTCGTATATAAGCTGCAGCCACAGAAAATTACATATTTTTTTTTTCCTTTTTTTAAATACCTTTATTTAGCTTCAAAAAGTATTCATTGCTGTACATAAACGCATGCAAAAACGCGTTTCATAATGCCAACAAATTCCTAGAGATGCAGAAACGTTGCATAAATTTCTGCAACCAAATACTCAAGGTGTGCACATAGCCTAAGGGTCCCGTCACACTCTTCAATGTCCCAACGATCCCACCAACTATACGATGTGGATGGGATTGCTGGGACATCGTTAGCTGATCGCTGGTGAGCTGTCACATAGGCAGAATCACCAGCGATCAGGACCAGCGAGCACGCTGGTATCCAGTGTACACATCGGGTAACTAAGCGCTGCGCGGCGCCTAGTTACCCGATGTTCCCTAGATACCGGCTCTCAGCTTCTGCTGTAGAGCGCTGAAAGCCGGTATCCAATGTACATATCGGGTAACTAAGCACAGCGCGGCACTTAGTTACCCGATATGTACCCTAGTTACCGGCTCTCAGCACTCAACAGCAGAAGCTGAGAGCCGGTAACCAAGGTGCCGCGCAGCCCTTAGTTACCCGATATGTACATTGGATACTAGCTCCCAGATCGTTGGTCTCCTGCTGTCACACGCAGCGATGCGCGCTGGCCAGCGGGAGACTATCGATGAAAAAATGGTCCAGGACATTCAACGACGATCAGCGATACCCAGCAGGGGGGCTGGTCGTCGCTGCGTGTCACACTAAGCGAGATCGCTGGCTAGGTCGCTGTTGCGTCACAAAATCGGTGACGCTTCAGCAATCTCGCTAGTGATCTTGCTTAGTGTGACGGGGGCTTAAGAGTAACTTGGCTGAAAAGAAGATTTGTCACCAGGTTTCGCAATATAAACCATGTACATTAGGTTCCCACGATGAGTTTTTAGCGCTGTGCAAAGCAAACACAGCATCCTATTCTGGAAAAATGGAATGGATTTATAGAATTTTTTTTTTTTTTTTAAACGCAGTGGAAACTGACGTGCTATGCCCGTTTGAAATCCACAACTTGTCAAGTTCTCTTGCGAATAGACTAAGCTTTATGTGCAGATTTTCCCCAAATTGCAGTAGATCCAGAAAATCTGCAGGTGAAAAATGCAAGTGTATAGGGTGCCTGCCAAACACCCTCCTCCGGGGATATGCCCCTCCGCAGACCATTTTTGGACAGACTTCTAAATTACCAGGACCAAGACACAACACTCCGCATGGCTACACGTAAAGGAGAGGTCCGGTTTCACAATGGCATAATTTCCAACTACCCGGACTTTTCCGTTGAACTTAATTCTATGGCATTCCCGGCTCGACTACGAGTGGTTGACGGAGGCCGGGCCCATTTCTTTACCACCACTAGTGAGACTGATGACTGGCTGACCAAGAGACAGATGGTGACTTACTAGAATCCAGCAAAGAACTAAATCTTCTGGTTTTCTACTTTGAGGTAGAATTCTGATGGATTACTTGGATACAAATCCTTCCCAACCCATTTAACTATGTACAGGAAAGATCTTACTAGCAATCTTTTCCAGCAGGATGTACAGTCCATGCCGTGACTGCTTTGATGCAACTTATGGACTCATCTAATGTTTGTGCCACAACCTTTGCGACTCAATGGCTCAGATTTGTGGTTTCGATTCAACTACTTTGGTCTACGGCTACAGTTGAGACTGACATGTTTAGGCTATGTGCACACGTCGCGGAATTGTCGCGGAAATTTTCGCAAAATCCAGCACCTCCCTGCCGCGGGAAATACGCATTTTATAGGTATGCGTATTCCCATCAAAAACTAGCGTTTTGCAAGCGTAATTGGCTTGCAGAATGCTAGCGTTTTCCAAGCGATCTGTAGCATCGCTTGGAAAACTGATTGACAGGTTGGTCACACTAGTGAAACAAGTGTTTGACAAGTGTGACCAACTTTATACTATTGATGCTGCCTATGCCGCATCAATAGTAAAAAGATCTAATGTTAAAAATAATAAAAAAAAAATAAAAATATCGTGATATTCTCACCTTCCGGCAGCCCCCGCAGTCTTCCAGGTCCTCAGCGATGCTCCCGGCCAATCCCATTCCCAAGGATGCATAGCGACAATGACCCCAGATGACGTAGCATCACGCGAGACCGCTACGTTATCTGGGGTGATTCTCACAATGCATTACTGGGAACGGGAGTTGCCGGGAGCGTCGCTGAGAGGCGGGAAAGCTGCGAGTGACGCCGGAAGGCGAGAATATCATTATTTTTTATTTTAATTATTTTAACAGTGATATGGTACCCAGGGCCTGGAGGAGAGTCTCCTCTCCTCCAGGCCCTGGGTACCATCCACACATGAACCGCTTACTTTGCGCATGGTGGGCATAGCCACATGCGGAAAGTAAGCGGTTCAATGCATTCTTATGGCGGCGGAATCGCCGCGATTCCGGAAAAAGAATGAACATGCTGCGTATTTTTCCGCGATGCGATTCCACCGCGGAAAAACACTCAGCATATGCACAGCATTGCGGAATCCCATTGAATATAATGAGTTGCGTTGGGGTAAGTGAAAAACCTAACAATCCGCAACGTGTGCACATAGCCTCAATGTTGAGTGTCTCTTGCATTGATTATTGCTCCACCATCTCCTACATTAAAAAAATAAATAAAATACTCCTCACAGGATGAGGAGATAGCCTCACAAGCACAGCTGGCTTCAGGCTGGTAGACAATATGTACATTTTTTAATAGAGAAAGTGGATAGACCTGTACTCCGCTCAGGCTGATTACATGGAGAAGACTACAGGAATATCTGGACAGCATAAAAAAATCAAGGTCCTTGGAGAGGAGTGCAGGGGTCCTAGAGACCCCTATTGTTGAAAAAGATAACAGAAGAGGCCAGAGGTATGGCATGGGGCAAGTCTCCGGGTCCAGATGGTCTCCATCTGAAAGTCTAAGATATTTAGAGCAACTGGCCCCTCATCTTCTTAAAGTATATAATTCCTCACTGGAACAAGGCTTTCCAGCAAAATATTTCTACGATGCCAATATTGTGGTAATACTAAAACCTGACAAGCTTCCCAAAGTCTGTAAATCATATAGACCCGTAACCTTATAAAATATTGACCAAAATGCTAGCAAATAGACTAAAAGTAATTCACAAAATTACTTATCCACACCAGTGCAGATTAATTCTGGGTCAGTCTACATCCAATAATATAAAGAGAGCAGGTAATTGCAGTTGGGCCTTGGCGTCTCCGAATGCTGCTAAGGCATTTGATTCTGTCGAGTGGACCTACCATGAGAAGGCCCTTCTACAATTTGGCTTTGGACCAGGCTTCAGATTGCAGTCTTGTATCGATCACTGAAAGCCAAGTACCTGATTAATGGTTTTCTGTCCTCACCGATTCCCTTAGGAGAGGGACTAGACAGGTGTGCCCTCTGGTTCCCCCTTTTGCTTGCCATTGCCATGGAACCACTAGCTGTCTGGATATGTCAAACTGTAGGGTATCAAGGATTAAAGTAGGTTCCCAAGAGGACCGCTTTGGGTTATATCTGGATGATTTAATCCTGTTCATGGCTAGTCCAAGAGTAATACTGCCTTTGGTTAAGTTAATGGATCTGATTAATTTGACCGGTTCTTAGGTCTAAAAATAAACTGGCAGAAAACCATGTTATTTCCCCTAAGCAGTATGGGATGAATTCTGCAGGCTACAAATAGTATAGTATTCCACCTTAAATATCAAGATACACAGATAACACAAAATCACTTACAACTCTGTGATTTAAATATATCTCCTCTCGTCATATGGAGTGCCCTCCGTCGGTCAGTAGATAGGAGAATCAGTCATTAAAAATGATAAAATGATAGCCCTCCCCAAATCCCAATATATTCTTTAACCATCATCCTCCTTAGTCTCACAAAAAGTCTTTGTTATGATCAACTGTCACTTAGCATCGTTCATATGGGGCGAAAACCGACAAACTGAAAAGGAACCCTTCAGAGGCCCAGGGATGAGGCACGTGGGGTACTCCCAGACTTCTTACATTAGGTAGCTGGCCAGCTTCACTTTCTACAACACTGGAAAGCAGAATCATTTACTCAAATATGACCACCACCTTGGAGTCTTCAGAGTCTGTGGGAGGGGGGTCTTGGAGGCACCAGAGCAATACTCAGCTCCTTATTGCCAATTCACAGACTTGCTGTTCAAAAGTGGAGAGCCACTAAAAAGACTTTTCATTTTAAGGACAGTGCTACATTCCCCAAGATGCTTAGTTTTGGTCGAACTTAAAAGTCAAGACGGTTTAAGAATAATAACTTTATTAAACCATATGCAAAATACCCCCTTTATAGTATTTTGTGCGTTGGATTTTGTATATGGTTTAATAAAGTCATTCTTAAAAAAACAATTTTGCCTAATTTTGAATACTGTGTATAGGTTAATATTTGATTTATTCATAGGCTTTACTAGTATTTTTTTTTTATTATTTTGCATTTCCTTCTATATAGGTTTTCTCCCTGAACCACTGCCTCAGGGGATCTGAGACTACCGGCTAGTCTCCTGATAATACCGTATTTTTCAGACTATAAGACACACCCCAAATTTACAGAAGGAATATAGGGAAAAAAAATTAATGCGTCAAATGGGGTTCCGTCTTACAGTTCGAATTCAGCTTACCGGGGGAAATCAGTAGCGCTGGTGGAGCATGGTCACCAGGGGTGTTCGGTGGTCCGGCGATAAGACCCCCATCCCAGACTGGTGCGGCAGGTTCTGCGGTGCTCGTGGCGCGGGGGCTCGGCCAACATTTTCTGAAAGCCCAGAGCCCCCGCACATCCATTGCTGTGAAGCAGTGGCCTCCAGAAAATCCCATCCCAGGCTGGTGAGGCAGGTTTGTCGACATTTTGGGAAACCCCGGAGCCCCGCACATCCCCACTGAGCGATGCGGTGGCCTCCGGTAAAATGACCGCCAAGTTGGCGCATGCGCAGATTGAGATCTCGGGACGAGATCTCGTTGCCGAGATCTCCATCAGCGCATGCACCAACCCAGGGGCCATTTTCCCGGAGGCCACCGCATCGCAGCAGTGGGGATGTGCGGTGCTTCGGGCTTTCAGAAAATGTCAGCGGAGCCCTGCACCGCCGAATACTGCCACATCAGCCTGGGAATGGAGTGTGATCATCGACCCTGCAGCATCAGATCGAAGCAGAATCGCCTGACTCCTGCTGCCACCACACTACTTGTAAATATTCCGACTATAAGACACACCCCCATTTTCCCCAAGAAATTTTTTTTGGGGAAAAAAAAGTGCGTCTCATAGTCCGAAAAATACGGTAGCCGCTTCAGTGCAGAGAACAGGGAGCTTGGCCACGTCCCCTCTTCTCTCGGACTGGCCGTTACTCACAGCGAGGAGCTTCATACAGGTGTTTGACATTGTCCCAGATGGGCACAGTGAGGAGCAGCTGCTGTTACACGGACTTACCAGTGTTATAAAGATAATAGAAGTGCATTGGCCATCTCATCTGTGCATTGTCCCTGCTCTCATAAACTAAAAAAATATTTGTATCTCCCCGCAGTACCCCTTTAAGGTGTGTTTATTAGGAATCCTTGATGTGGAGACCTGGCCTCACTACCCTCGCAATCTTCTCAGGGAAACATGGTTTTTGGTTTGCAAGGCTATTGACATGAGATGGCTCGATAGAACACCCCTGTGAATTTTACACTGGGTAACTACTGAAGCTTTCAATGAGAGGGTGGATATAAAAACAGACATGGTCCTCAAAAATATGATAAGGTAAGAAAGCTTTGGTTTGATTCCCCAGTGACACACATTAGTCCCCAGGTGATGAGGCGCATTCTCTCATGATTAAAGGGTACCTGTAACATCATTTATAGCATCTAAACCAGTACCCAGTGTTGTTAGCCATGTGCATCCCCAATACTTTTTTTTTTCCTGTTAAAGTCACTGCTATAATCCTTATAAAAAAGCACTTTACATATTTATATCTTACCTGCTCATTTAGTCATAGGGGTGTGCTTCGTCGCGTGTATTTGGTTGCAGCGCTTGTGCAGTGTCGATCGGCGAGCTGTGCCTGCGCACTGTAGCTGTGAGTAGCTCCCAGCTCCACTGACTGTGTGCGCATGCGCTGGAGCCAGTGAAGCTGGGAACTACTCTGTTTCAGTGAGCGGGGAGCCACTCATCACGGAACAAGCGCAGCTTGTCGATCAACACTGCACAAGCGCAGTAACCCAATACACACTGCGCAAGCATAGGATTTCAAGTAACATCAGCGCAAACCGGAGTACATGAATCAACTTGTGTGGGCGGTGGCAACTGACTGAACGCAATGAAGCACACCCCTGTGACTAAATGAGCAAGTAAGAACTATATAAAAGTGCTTTTTGATAAGGATTACAGTGGCGATTTTAACCCCTTCACCCCCAAGGGTGGTTTGCACGTTAATGACCGGGCCAATTTTTACAATTCTGACCACTGTCTCTTTATGAGGTTATAACTCTGGAACGCTTCAACGGATCTTCGCGATTCTGAGACTGTTTTCTCGTGACATATTGTACTTCATGTTAGTGGTAAAACTTCTTCGATATACCTTGTGTTTATTTTTGAAAAAAACGCAAATATGGCGAAAATTTGAAAAATTTTGCAATTTTCAAACTTAATTTTTTTTCCCTTAAAACAGAGAAATATGTCACACAAAATAGTTAAGAAATAACATTTCCCACATGTCTACTTTACATCAGCACAATTTTGGAACCAAAATTTTTCTTTGTTAGGAAATTAAAGGGTTAAAAGTTGACCAGTGATTTCTCATTTTTACAACAAAATTTACAAAGCAATTTTTTTAGGGACCACCTCACATTTGAAGTCACTTTGACGGGTCTATATGGCAGAAAATACCCAAAAGTGACACCATTATAAAAACTGCACCCCTCAAGGTACTCAAAACTACATTCAAGAAGTTTATTAACCCTTCAGGTGCTTCACAGGAGCTGAAGCAACGTGGATGGAAAAAATTAATATTTAACTTTTTAGCCACAAAAATGATCTTTTACAAACTTTTTTTATTTTCACAAGGGTAAAAGGAGAAAATGGACAGATAAAGTTGTTGTGCAATTTCTCCTGAGTACGCCAATACCCCATATGTGGGGGAAAACCACTGTTTGGGCACACGGCAGAGCTCGTAAGGGAAGGAGCGCCGTTTGACTTTTTCAAACTAAAATTGGCTGGAATTGAGATTGGACGCCATGTCGTGTTTGGAGAGCCCTGATACGCCTAAACAGTGGAAACCCCCCACAAGTGACACCATTTTGGAAACTAGACCCCTAAGGAACTTATCTAGATCTGTTGTGAGCACTTTGAACCCCAAAGTGTTTCATAAAAGTTTATAATGCCTGGGTGTGAAAAAAAAAAAAAAACAATTTTCCACAAAAATGATTTTTTAGTCCCAAATTTTTGATTTTTCCCAAGGAAATTGGACCCCAAAACTTGTTGTCCAATTTGTCCTGAGTACGCCGATACCCCATATGTGGGGGGGGGAAACTGTTTGGGCGCACGGCAGGGCTTGGAAAAGAAGCAGTAACGTTTTGGAATGCAAACATTGATGGGGGTCATGTTCCGTTTGTAGTGCCCCAGATGAGCCTAAACAGTGGAAACCCCCCACAAGTGACCCCATTTTGGAAGCTAGACCCCTAAGGAACTTATCTAGATCTTTGGTGAGCACTTTGAACCCCCAAGTGCTTCACACAAGTTTATAATGCCCGGGCATGAAAATAAAAAATCCTATTTTTTTCCCACAAAAATTATCTCTTAGTCACTAATTTTTTATTTTCCCATAGGTAACAGGAGAAATTGGACCACAAAATTTGTTGTCCAATTTGTCCTGAGTACGCTGATACCCCATATGTGGGGGGGAACCACTGTTTGGGCGCATGGCAGAGCTCGGAATGGAAGGAGCACTATTTGACTTTTTCCAACCAAAATTGGCTGGAATTGAGATTGGACGCCATGTTGCATTTGGAGAGCCCCTGATGTGCCTAAACAGTGGAAACTCCCCACAAGTGACCCCATTTGGGAAACTAGACCCCTAAGGAACTTATCTAGATCTTTGGTGAGCAATTTGAACCCCCAAGTGCTTTACACAAGTTTATAACGTAGAGCCGTAAAATGAAAAAATTATATTTTTTCCACAAAATTGATCTTTTCACCCCAATTTTTATTTTCCCAAGGGAAACAAGACTCCAAAAGTTATTGTGCAATTTGTCCTGAGTGCGCTGATACCCCATATGTGGGGGTAAACCACTGTTTGGGTGCATGGCAGAGTTTGGAAGGGAAGGAGCGCCATCTGACTTTTTCAACGCAGAATTGGCTGGATGCCATGTCGTGTTTGGAGAGCTCCTGATCTGCCTAAACAGTGGAAACCCCCACAAATGACACCATTTTGGAAACTAGACCCCTCAAGGAACTTATCTAGATGTGTGGTGAGCACTTTGAACCCCAAAGTGCTTCACAGAAGTTTATAACGTACAGCCGTAAAATAAAAAAAATATATTTTTTTTTTTTACAAAAATGATTTTTTAGCCCCAATATTTTATTTTCACAAGGGTAGCAGGAGAAATTGGACCCCAAAAGTTGTTGTCCAATTTGTCCTGAGTATGCTGATACCCAATATGTGGGAGTAAACTACTGTATGGGCGCACGTCGGGGCTCGGAAGGGAAGTAGTGACGTTTTGGATTGCAGACTTTGATGGAATGGTCTGGGGGCGTCATGTCGCATTTGGAGAACCCCTGATGCGCCTAAACAGTGGAAACCCCCCACAAGTGACCCCATTTTGGAAAATAGACCCCACAAGGAACTTATCTAGATGTGTGGTGAGCACTTTGAACCCCGAAGTGCTTCACAGAAGTTTAGAACGTACAGCCGTAAAATAAAAATCCTTTTTTTTTTTTTACAAAACACGGATTTTGGTAAAAACTTACCTGTAAAATCCTTTTCAGCGAAGGAAGGAAGAGAGACACAGTATTCATTACTGATGGGTAGGCGGAGCCCCAGATCAGGATGTTACCTCAGATCAAAAGAGTGCTGACTGGCTGGCCCCTCCAGCTCGGGCTCCTCCTACTCAGCTCCAGTCGTACCAAAGCTTTTAGGAAAAGAGCCAAGATCACCAGCGGAGCAACATAACCCCTTCTGAAGGAACTTCAGAGAAAAAACACAAGGATACAGGTTATGCATGCAAAGAAAGCCAAAAACCACAGAGTTCCAGGTACTACTCACGGAACCTGACTACTGCGATGAGCTGGCGATGCTGGAACAGAGCCTTAGCGCGCTGACCTCAGCCCAGATAATCGCTATCAGATAAGGGTCGCACTGCATCTGAAAACATCAACACACTTCTGCCTTGGGAGGGTGCTGTGTCTCTCTTCCTTCCTTCGCTGAAAAGGATTTTACAGGTAAGTTTTTACCAAAATCCGTGTTTCAGCTGCAGATGGAAGGAAGAGAGCCACAGTATTCATTACTGATGGGACGTCCCAAAGCAGTTCAAAAATAAGGGTGGGAAAAAACCAACAAAAGGCAGAAAACCCAACAACCTTAACAACAAAGCGCAACCAGCGCTAAACACAAGTTCATCCAGAACTTTAAACTACAGCTGCCTGCAGGACCCTACGTCCGAGGGCTGCATCAGCGGAAGCACTGACGTCCACTTTATAAAACCTTGTAAACGTGTGGACAGAGCGCCAAGTTGCCGCTCGGCAGAGCTGCACTGCCGAGGCACCTTGATGAAAAGCCCACGATGAGGCCACAGCTCTCGTGGAATGGGCTCGAATCTTAATCGGGCAAGATTCACCCCGAAGGCGGTAATCTTCCAAAATAGCTGACCGGATCCAACGAGCTATAGAATCCTTGGAAGCTCGTTGACCACGCCGACGACCTGCTGGAACCACAAACAGGGAGTCCGTCTTACGAAAACCTTGAGTAATAGATAGATAAAACTTCAAGGCCCGCACTAAATCCAATGTGTGTAAATCTCGCTCTTTCGCATTCTTCGGATCCGGACAGAGTGAAGGCAACACAATATCCTGGTTAACATGAAATTGTGACACCACTTTAGGCAAAAAATCACCCCGAGTGCGAAGCACTACACGATCCGGAAAAAACTCCAGAAAAGGAGGCGAACAAGAAAGAGCTGCCAACTCAGAAACTCTCCTCAAGGAAGTGACTGCAACAAGGAAAGCCACCTTCCAAGAAAGTAAAGAAAGGCTAGCAGAAACCATAGGCTCAAAAGGTTTATGCTGAAGAGCCTCCAAAACAAGGTTGAGCCGCCAAGGAGACACGGGTGCCTTCCGCGGCGGAAACTTACGAGATATACCTCGGAAAAAGGAGAGCACGTCTCTATTTGAAGCAATGGTTCTCCGGAACAATAAGGACAGAGCAGAAATCTGACCTTTCAGAGTGCTGACTGCCAAACCCTTGTCTAGCCCATGCTGCAGAAAAGCCAACAGGTTGGGAATGGAAAATTTTCTCGGGTTCCGAGAGGACCCCAAACACCACGAAAAGAAGGTTTCCCAAATTTTGTGGTAAATCCTAGTAGTAGCCGGACATCTTGCAGCACGAAGGGTAGCAATGACCTCGGCTGAAAAACCTCTACGGGTCAAGATTTCGGTCTCAAGAGCCACGCCGTCAAACGCAGGGACATCAAGTCCGGATGACAAACGGGCCCTGAGTCAACAAGTCCGGTTGAAGAGGGAGTGGAAAAGGAGGTGCCGCCAACAACGACATTATTGTCGAGAACCACACCCTTCTTGGCCAGTCTGGAGCTATCAAAATAGCTGGAATTCTCTCTAGTCTGATCCGACGCAGTACTAGAGGAAGTAAGGATATCGGCGGGAATACATAGATCAGCTCGAACTGATCCCACTGAGCCACTAGAGCATCCACCGCCACAGCCTTCGGGTCCTTGTACCTGGACATGAATGTCGGTAACTTGGCATTGGACCTGGATGCCATCAAATCCACTTGGGGGGTTCCCCAGCGAGAGCACAGTAGTGCAAAAACTTCCGGGTGAAGGCTCCATTCCCCGGGATCCATCCTTCTGCGACTGAGAAAGTCCGCTGTAATATTCTGAACCCCTGGAATGTGAATCGCCGAAATGGCTGGTACACTGGCCTCTGCCCAAATCAGAATTCGGGACACCTCTACCATGAGTCTGGAACTCCTTGTCCCACCTTGGTGATTGATATACGCGACAGCCGTCGCATTGTCTGTCTGCACTCGGACTGGCAGACCGCTCAAAGGGACCGTCCAATGTTGGAGGCAAAGGAAAATCGCCCTCAATTCCAGGATGTTGATCGGAAGAAAAGACTCTTCCGATGACCATACCCCCTGAATCCAGAGATTGTTCCAAACACCCCCCCAGCCCGTCAGGCTGGCATCGGTGGTTATGACTGACCACTTCGGAGGGAGGAAAGACTTCCCCAGGGAGAATACCCCTGGACGTAACCACCATTCTAGAGAATCCCGCACCGCGCGAGAAATGGTGACACTGCAATCCAGCGATTGCGACTGGTTCCATCGACTCAAGATGAACCTTTGGAGAGTCCTGGAATGGAACTGGGCAAAAGGAATTGCCTCCATGGACGCCACCATCAGTCCAGAAGACGCATACACTTCCGTAGGGACATTGCCGTTGAGGATTTCATAATCTGTACATGTCGAAGAAGACATGACTGTTTGTCTGGTGGTAGGGAAACTACCGACCGAAACGTGTCGAGATGCATTCCCAAAAAGAGGATTGTCCTCGATGGTTCCAGGGACGACTTCTCCCAATTGACCAGCCAACCGAAGTCCTTCAGAAACTGAAGAGACAAATCCCGAGCCGTCAACGCCTCCTCCTCCGAGGAAGCCATGATCAAAAGATCGTCCAGATAAGGGAGAATCGTAATCCCCTGTCTTCGAAGGATTGCCATGAGGGGCGCCAGAATTTTTGTAAAGACCCTTGGCGCTGAGGCTAAGCCGAACGGCAGAGCCACGAACTGGTAATGATTCTGACCTATGGCAAATCGAAGAAAGCGCTGATGAGCCTTTCCGATGGGAATATGCAAATAGGCGTCGCGAATGTCGATTGACACCAGAAAATCGTTCTGTGACAGAGCTGCCACAACGGAACGAAGCGACTCCATGCGAAATTTCCGGGCATGGACATGCCGGTTTAATCGCTTGAGATCCAGAATCGGGCGAAATTTGTTCTCCTTTTTGGGAACTATAAAAAGGTTGGAATAAAAACCTTTCCCTCGGTCCTCTGACGGAACCGGTATCACTACACCCTTTTGTAGCAGAGACTCGACCTCTCGCTGTAGAGCGACAACAAGCTCGGGTTCCGACGGAACGTGAGATTGACAAAAAACATTTGGGGGTCGAGAAGCAAACTCTATGAAATAGCCTGCCGACACTATCCGCGTTACCCAGGAATCTGGAACGCGAGCCATCCAAGTCTCCTTGAAAAGAAGCAGGCGACCCCCACTCGAGAATCCTCGAGTGGACCCCTGGCGTCAATCCGACTTTGCGGGCTTCTTGTCAAGTTCCCGCTTGTCCTGGCGGAAACTCTGCTTCCAGGGAGTACGAGTTTTCTGAGAGGATTTCTTTCCTGAGAAGGAAGGACGACCCGATCCCCACGAGGAGTGACTAGATCGTCCTCGGCCCCGAAAGGACCGCCGACCACTATAGACACCAGGCTTACTGGACACCGAGGCCATGGCCCTACGCTGTGGTAATGCTGATTCCTTCGCCTTAGCCTTGGAAATCAGCTCTGTGAGGTCGGATCCAAAAAGATGGCCACCCTTGTAAGGTAAGGCCAACAACCCTTGTTTGGAAACTGCGTCCCCGGCCCACTGTCTGAGCCATAAAGCTCTTCTGACTGTGACCGCTGAAGCTTGCGCTTTGGCCAGCAGAGATGCCGTATCCAGACCGGCATCAAAGATATAACAGGCTGCCGTTTCTAACCATTCACAAGTTTCCCGTATCTCAGATAACGGAGATTCATTTTGCAACTCCGTCTTCAGACGTGCCAACCAGCTTAGAGAAGCTCTAGCAGCACACATGGATCCTAGCACTGCTCGAAATCCATGACCCGCAGCCTCATAGCTTGCTTTTGCCGCCAATTCTGCCTTTCTATCCAAAGGCTCCTGTAAGCTCGCTTTTCCCTTAATAGGGAGTAGTGAGGATTTACTAAGCTGAGATAAAGACACATCCACTTCAGGAGCAGAAGTCCAATTAGCCTTTAACTCCGCAGAGCAAGGATAAAGTGTATCAAAGAAATGCGTTCCATGAAAACGCTTATCTGGACATAGACGTTCCTCCTCTATTACACCATTAAGCTCATCCAGAGCTGGCAATGTTGTGCGCGAAGCACGGGACTCCTGGAACATGCGTGCTGATTTACCAGGACGACTAGTTACCTCCTCCGGTAACTGTAATATATCTCTCATGGCTTCAATCAATGCCTCCGTACGCTTCGCCATAGAGGAACGCCCCTGCGGCTCGTCCGCATCTGAATCGGATATTTCTCCATCCGAATTTAAAGGGGAACTCTGCCCAATATCAGATACATCTGACTCGCTCCGTGTAGAGGCCGGTAACGGCCTGCGTCGCTTCCTCTGAGAGGAATTAGCAGACACATATTGACCTAAAAGGTCAGACAAGTTGTTGATCGATCGAGCGATATCGTCCAATTTTCCACCGCTGTCGACCGCAGCGCTAGACGCAGTGGAGGTCTGCGTATCTGATTGCCGCAATGGCACTGGGACGTGATCCGCGGCATCTGAACTCTGTTCAGACATGTCTCACCTGTATGAGCAGGTCAAAGCGGTAATACCAGCAAAAACTATGCGGTTTTTTTTTTTTTTTTTTTTTAAAACGCTGAAGGGTTAACGCTCCACCAAGCAGGGTTACCCCAGCGGTATTCAGTCAAAAAATTTAGCTGGTAGAAATAACCCTCAGAGGGGTTAATATTGCAAACTCACCACAATATATATATTTGTGAGCCCCAGCCAATTTTTATGTCTCTGATGAGACTGCAGCTGCAGGATAGCGATCGCTGCGCTGCGGGGTGAGGAATCAGCACTCACCCAGCTGGCCGTGGTGTCTTATGAGGAGAGGAGCGGTCTGAGGAGCCCAGGAGCCTGTGTAATGGCCGCCACAGTGAGGGAGTCGCAGGAGAAACGCCAGAGCGCGCGTCTTCCTGCTCAGAAGACCGGGAATATTTAGGCCACGCCCCCCGCCAGCTCGAATATTGAGCGCGAACTCCCCCGCTCCTGCTCCCTCTCTGTCCTGCAGGTATCTGCCTGCGGACAAAAAATCACCACATCTACTTGTAACAGCGCTGTCACAGCAGCGCTGAGCATACTGACATACATGTAGTAGCGCTGTCACAGCAGCGCTGAAGCATACTGACATACAAGTAATAGCGCTGCTCATTCAGACGCTAAAGCACTCACACATAATTATATCAAAAAATTTGTGTGGAGTACTCACCAGCCAAGGCGCCACAGGGACCCTCAGGGGTTTCTGGCGCTGTGCCCATGCTTCCCCCCAGGGCGAAGAACGCAGTGACCGCACGTGTGGTTTGCGTCCCGCCAGGGAAGCTCTCCTCATCCCCCAGGGCCGGCAAGGATTCTGCAGGGACTTTGAGTAAATACAGATCCGCCAAGGGAGAGGTTGGGGTACAGCAGCGCTGGTACCCTGAGACCTCTAGACCAACTAGTGATCCAAGTCTCCTGTCCGAATATAAAATAATAAAATCTTCTGAGGAGCTGCATTAGCAGCGACCATCCTCTGGACCTCAAATCTTAGACTGGAGCTGAGTAGGAGGAGCCCGAGCTGGAGGGGCCAGCCAGTCAGCACTCTTTTGATCTGAGGTAACATCCTGATCTGGGGCTCCGCCTACCCATCAGTAATGAATACTGTGGCTCTCTTCCTTCCATCTGCAGCTGATAAATGATTTTTTCGCCCCCAATATTTTATTTTCACAAGGGTAACAGGAGAAATTGGACCCCAAAAGTTGTTGTCCAAATTGTCCTGAGTACGCTGATACCCAATATGTGGGAGAAAACTACTGTATGGGCACACGTTCAGGGCTCGGAAGGGAAGTAGTGACGTTTTGGATTGCAGACTTTGATGGAATGGTCTGGGGGCGTCATGTCGCATTTGGAGAGCCCCTGATGCGCCTAAACAGTGGAAACCCCCCACAAGTGACCCCATTTTGGAAAATAGACCCCACAAGGAACTTATCTAGAAGTGTGGTGAGCACTACGAAGCCCCAAGTACTTCACAGAAGTTTTATAACATACAGCCGTAAAAACAAAAAAATCATTTTTTTTTTTTTACAAAAATGATTTTGTCGCCCCCAGTTTTTTATTTTCCCAAGGGTAACAGGAGAAATAGGCCAAATTGCACAATAAGTCTTGGGTCCAGAGTATGCTGATACCCATATGTGGGGTAAACTACTGTTTGGGCGCATGGCAGAGCTCAGAAGTGAAGGAGCACCATTTGACTTTTTCAACGCAGAATTGGCTGGAATTGAGATCAGACGCCATGTCACATTTCGAGAGCCCCTGATGTGCCTAAACAGCAGAAACCCCCAATTCTAACTCCAACCCTAACCCCAAACACCAATAACCCTAGTCCCAACCCTAACCACAAACCTAACCCTAACACACCATAACCCTAATCCCAACCCTAATCCTAACGTTAGCCAACCCTAACCCTAATACTAACGTTAGCGCCAACCCTAACCCTAACTTTAGCCGCAACCCTAACGGGAAAATGGAAATAAATACATTTTTTTAATTTTATTATTTTTCCCTAACTAAGGGGGTGATAAAGGGGGTTTGATTTACTATTTATAGCGGGTTTTTGTGATTGGTAGCTGTCACGCTAAAAGACGCTTTTTATTGCAAAAAATAGTTTTTTGCATCACCACATTTTGAGAGCTATAATTTTTGCATATTTTGGCCCACAGAGTCATGTGAGGTCTTATTTTTTGCGGGACGAGTTGACGTTTTTATTTGTACCATTTTTGAGCATGTGACATTTTTTGATCGCTTTTTATTTCGATTTTTGGGTGGTTAGAATGAACAAAAATCAGCAATTCATGAATTTCTTTTGGGGAGGCGTTTATACCGTTCCGCGTGTGGTAAAATTGATAAAGCAGTTTTATTCTTCGGGTCAGTACGATTATGGCGATACCTTATTTATATCTTTTTTTTAGGTTTTGGCGCTTTTATAGAATGAAAACAATTTTATATAAAAAATCATTATTTTTGCATCGCTTTATTCTGCGAGCTATAACTTTTTTATTTTTTCGCTCATGATGCTGTGTGACGGCTCGTTTTTTGCGGGACAAGATGATGTTTTCAGTGGTACCATGTTTATTTATATCGGTCTTTTTGATCGCGTGTTATTTCACTTTTTGTTCAGCGGTATGATGATAAAGCATTGATTTTTTGCTTCGTTTTTTTTTTTTTTTTAAGGGGTTCACTAAAGGGGTTAACTAGTGGGACAGTTTTATAGGGGGGGTCGTTACGGACGCGGCGATACCAAATATGTGTACTTTTATTGTTTTGTTTTTTTTATTTACAGGGAAAAATGAATTTATTGGGGAATATTTTTTTTTTTTTATGATTTTTTTTTTACACTTTTATTTTTACTTTTTTTACTTTTTTACTTTGTCCCAGGGTGGGACATCACAGTATTTTATCAGATCGCTGGTGTGACAGTGTGCACAGCACTCTGTCACACCAGCGATCGCTCTGGCATCGCTGCAGGCTTCCCCAGCGCCTGCTCTCAGCAGGCACTGAGGAAGCCGCCTCCCTGCAGGACCCCGGCGCCATCTTGGATCCGGGACCTGGAGGGAGGACGGACCCTCGGAACAGCGCGACACATCGCGCTGCTCTGAGGGTCTCAGGGGAGCGCGCAGGGAGCCCCCTGCCTGCGCGATCCTCCCCTGTGCCCCGGGTACACCGCGATCATGTTTGATCGCGGTGTGCCAAGGGTTAATGTGCCGGGAGCGGTCCGTGACCGCTCCTGACACACAGTCACGGGTGTCAGCTGTGATAATCAGCTGACACCCGGCGGCGATCAGCTGCGCTCCCCCCGGGAGCGCAGCTGATCGCCCATGACGTACTATTCCGTCCATGGGAATTAGGTCCAGGGTCACATGGACGGAATAGTACGTCTGATGGCAGAGAGGGGTTAAGGAACACAAATGTGTCAGTGATGTACATTGCATCACTAACAACGCACTGGGGACACTTTACATGTTACAAATGATGTAACAGGTTCCCTTTAAGTATGTGATATTTGGCGCCCGACATGGGCGTCTTATGCGCTTGGTTAATATATTAGACCCACGGTATATTAAGAGCAAAGCCAAAAATGCCACAGTTATTTATATAAATATATTTAGTGTTTCCACAGTGGAAAAGCACTAAAAACACATGTAATCCACACGAGAGCTTCAATAGTTTTGTCAAAATCAAATACCTGAAAGTATCGAGTGAGAAGAGGGAAAAAAAAAAAAAAAAAAAAAAAAAAAAAAACACAGCTAACCTAATTTATACAATATGTGCATAAAATCTGAAATCTCAAAATGTACAAAATACTCTTTCTGGGAATGTAGCCTCAAAAGGGTTTTCCGAATTCAGAAAATCCCTGTCCCCAGCTGCAAACCCAGTGTTTTATTGATGCTCTCTGGAACCAGAACTTAGTCTCCACCTCTGCTCCCGGTGTCTGTCACTGCCCGGAACGCTGGCATCATGTGGACTGTGCAGCGGCCAATAACTATGCTCAACGGCTCTGTCCCAGTTGACGGCATTAGTCACGGAGCTCTGTTGTTGGCCACAGAGCTGTCAACATGATGTCAGCGTTCCGGGCAATGAGACACCAGGAGCAGAGGTGGAGACTCAGCACTGGACTAGTAAAAGAGTGAAAAACTCACAGCTTTTTTTTTTTTTTTTAAACAATTAACTGCAGCCAGATAACAGGGGTTTTCAAAAATGAGAAAACCCTTTGAAGGGAATCTGTAAGCAGGTTTTTGCCATGTGATCTGAGGACAGCATGAAATAGGGGTTAAAACGCTGAATTCAGAAATGTTTCACTTCTCAAACTGTGTACTATTGTTTACCTACTATGAAGGTTTTATCACTAGGACATCAGCATTGCTGTGACTAGCTGGCACATGCCAAGTTGTTCAGCTCCACCCCTTATGATAAGCAGCTCACAGTCTATAGACAATGTACATACAGAGCCTGGGATAGGCAGGGTAAGCTTTCTCAGCTATGCTACATCTAAGAACCATGTCAGAACGGCTGCACTCAGTAAACTAAGTGATACATCGTTGGATTCAGAGTCATTAATTTTGCTCTCAGATGAGAAAGCAAAAACCAGGTAAAAGATTCCCTTTAAGAAAATGGTTTCAGATTTGCAGTGAATAAAATCAATGGGAATCTGAAACCACCGGCTCTACCAAATGATCTTTTCTCATGCATCTATGATTAGGGTTGAGCATTCCGATACCGAAACCCGGTTCCGATACCTGAAATCCAATGTAAGTCTATGGGAACAAAATATCGGAATATTTTTAATTCCGATATTTTGTTCCCATAGACTTTACATTGGATTTCAGGTATCGGAACCGGGTTTCGGTATCGGAATGCTCAACCCTATCTATGATGTATCAGAGGTTGATTATTCTCCTATAATTGACCAGATTTACATCAGCATGTGTTGGACTATCAGAAAGTCCCAAAAGGAAAAGTAGCGGAAAAGATCACAATGAGGATGCTCACAATACCTTCTTGTGAAGAGATGATAAGCGGCAAGTAGTCCGGTATGTATTCCTTCCGGTCCTCAACATCTTTGCTTCCAGGAGGAGGAAACTGCAGGACATTATTCTTGCTAACAGGGAAGGACGGGATCTGATGTGGGAAGGTAACTGGTTCAATATTATGAATGTAGTCTTCCAGTTCATGGAGATTCACCCCCATCAGTCTAAAGGCTTGCCCGACATCATCCAGCACAGGGTCTGTCCGTCCGTCTAGAACACAAAAAACAAAATCAACAAACACAATAGAAAAGCAAATAAGATACTTTGGATATAGCGGTAAATATTTCCACAAAGCATTACATGGAGAAAAGAATGAGGTCACATAAGAAAACCAGTAAAAAAATCATTAACAGAGTTTCTGTATGAAAAACAGGAAAATAAATTAACAACAGGAGGAGCATAGCACCAAGCTGAACGATCCCACCCCTGCATTCCAGAGCCCGGCCCCCAGGGATCAAAGCCTCTTACATGTCATGTGATTGATACGCTTTAGGGGGTGAATAAGCGTTTAAAGCAAGTCAGTGGATTTAATTAGTCACATGGAGCCTTTAGGGGTAATACAAGCAAAAAGATGACAAAGTTTACAAAGAAGGCACATTATATTCTGGCATTCGGTGTAACTACACTGTGTTCCAAATTATTATGCAAAAATTGTTTAGGAGTGATAAGGTAAGAATTTTTTTGTTTGTCAGTTAAACTCATTGATGGTGATGTGTGTCAGGGCTCTTATATCACTGTAAGCAATTGCAGACACCTGTGCTAATTAGTTTGGCAGGTGTGTCCAATGAAAGGCAAGACTAATAAGAAGGCTGTCCCACATTATTAAGCAGCCTACATTTTCTGCCAAAATGGGAAAGAAAAAGGATGTGTCGGCTGCTGAGAAGTAACAAATTGTGGAGTGTTTAGGTCAAGGCATGACTACAATCAACATTGCCAAGACACTTCATCGTGATCATCGCACAATCAAGAAGTATGTGCTGATTCACAGTACACACGTGTGCGTGCTGATAAGGGAAAATTGAGGACTCTTTCCTACAGTAATTACGTCAGGTTAAAAGAGCAGCGGCAAAAAAGCCTTGTCATAGTAGCAGATAAGTTTTTGAAGCTGCTGGTGCCTCCAACGTCCCCGAACAACAAGATGCAGGGTTCTTCAGAGGTTTGCAGCCGTGTGTAAGCCATCCTGTCGACCTCCTTTATCCACTGCACACAAGCAGAAACGGCTCCAGTGGGCTAAACAATACATGAAGACTGACTTCAAAACTGTTTTGTTCACCGATGATTGCCGTGCAACGCTCGATGGTCCAGATGGATGGAGTGGAGGATGGCTGGTTGATGGACACCCCATGCAAACACGGCTACAGCGCCAACAAGGAGGAGGTGGAGTAATGTTTTGGGCTGGAATCATGGGGAGAGAGATTGTCGGCCCCTTTAGGATCCCTGAAGGGGTAAAGATGAACTCATAGTGTATGTTGAGTTTCTCAAACAGCACTTCCTTCCATGGTTCAAGAAGAAACCGTGCATTCCGCAGCAAGATCATTTTCATGCATGATAATGCACCATCTCATGCTGCACATAACACTCTGCATCTCTGGCTGCTATGGGCATAAAAGGGGACAAACTTATGGTGTGGCCCCCATGCTCCCCTGACCTCAACCCCATTGAGAACCTCTGGAGCATCATCAAAAGGAGTGTCTGTGATGGCGGGAGGCAGCTCACATCTAACAACAGCTCTGGGAGGGTATTCTGTCCTCATGCAAAACAATTGAAGCAGAAACCATCCAAAACCTGTCAAATTCAATGGCCGAGAGAGTTCAGAAGCTCCTTTCGAACAAGGGGTCCTATGTGCAAATGTAACATCACCTAGAATAAAGTTTTGAGTTAAAAACTGTTTGATTTCAGTTTGTAATAACCTGCTAATGCTTATAATTTCAAAAATGACCATTTTTTGTTCTTTATTAAAATGAAAGGGTTCAAAACTCTGCTGTGCATAATAATTTAGAACATGCATTTTGAGTGCAGTTTGAGAGTTTTATTTTTTAAAAATATACTGTTATAGGCAGTTTGTACAAAAACCTTTCAATTGTACTCTAAGTTATTTGACTGGAAAATTACAATGACTGCAATTCATATAGGTAATTTGGGAAAATCAGAGAAAATATTATTTGCATAATAATTTGGAACACAGTGTATGCAGAACGAATCCCTCACTGGTTAGCTACTAGGAGTGCTGAAATCCTACACCAGATACATGGTTTGTGAGCCCAGTGTATTCTTTAGGAGAGCACCATTCTAGCCCTCTGCAGTGACTGACAGGTTGCTGGACATGTGTGTATTGGCAGAAGTCTATCAGTCAGTGCAGAGAGGTGCGAGGACGTGTGGAGGGGGTGTGAGCGCTCTCCTAATAAACACGCAAGAGTTTGAGTCTAGTGCATTCCTCACACTCCTAGTAACCACACTTTACCACGTGTATTTCTGTGCCGTTTGAACTACTAGAAGTATGGCACTGTAGCATGTGGAGTACCATAGCACAGTATACACATCTGACATCCGCCTGCTGCAATTGCAACAAACAGATATAGCCCCCATTTGCTACACTGTGATCCCCCCGATGCAACATATAGAACAGTTCTCGTAGCACCCAAGGGTCAACTATATGGCTCCCATGTCTGCTGGCAGTGAACTAGAGCCCTTGAAACAGTCACTGGCCAACAATTCCAGCCTAAGAAAAAACGCTCAAACAGGCTGCACACTTCCCATCCATGTGTGTACAAAGAATCCTCAGAATATTAGATTAAAGGGAATCTGTCACCCCATATTTCGACTATGAGATGAGGCCACCGCCATCAGGGGCTTATCTACAGCATTCTATAATGCTGTAGATAAGCCCCCAATTTTACCTGAAAGAAAAAAAAACGAGTTAGATTATACTCACCCAGGGGCGGTACAGCATCCGATTCGGTCCGGAGGGAGTCGTGGTCCGATCCAGCGCCTCCTATCTTTTAGCGATGACGTCCTCTTCTTTGCTTCCAGTTGCGGCTCCGGAACAGGCGCACTGATCTGCCCTGTTGAGGGCAGAGCAGAGTACTGCAGTGTGCAGGGAAAGTGTGCAGCAGTGTGCCTGCGCCGCGACGGGTAGCAAAGAAGAGGACGTCTTCGCTAGAAGATGGGAGGCGCCGGACCGGACTTAATCGGATACTGTACCACCCCTGGGTGAGTATAATCGAACTCGTTTTTCTTCTCTTTCAGGTAACATCGGGGGCTTATCGACAGCATTACAGAATGCTGTCGATAAGCCCCTGATGGCGGTGGCCGCATCTCATAGATGAAAAATGGGGTGACAGAGTCCCTTTAACAGCAGAGAGGATGAGATGAGAAAAATCAGTACCAGAGATCCTGTTTTATTACAGGAGACGAGAGCTTCAATGGAATGGGCGTTAGGCGAGTATGACGCCCATTCCATTGAAGCCTTTGTCTCCTGTAATACAAACAAAAAACAACCATATCCTTCTGTTACACCAAGGGGCGGCGAGTACCGAGAGTGGACCCTCTGGACCGTGGTACCGAAACTTCCCCGAGTGAGCACACCAGATGGAACCAACCCCTATACAGGGATTGTTAGGGGCAGGCTCTGGGACCTCGAATACCACTGATGCCAGGACCAGGGGTCGGCTCAAAGTTAGGTACACCAAGAACAAACGGAAACAAAAGGAGTTGAGGGACGGGACCGGATGAGGCAGGAATGGGTACGGGAAGACTAGGAGGAAGGAAGGAACGAGGTGGAGAGGGTACAGGGGCAGAGGGTATACGAGGTGGAACAGATACGGAGAGCCAGGAGAACAGAGGACAGGAACCGGTACTGAAAAGACACGGAAGGATATACACAAGTCAGAGGCAGATTAACAGGATGAGGCAAGGCAATAGTAACAGGGAGCCCAAGTAAGGGTAAAGAATACACAATAATCAGGCGCCTCCACTAAGGGAGGGCAGCCCGAAAAACCTGATGCCTGTCCCTGATTGGACAGGCAGCATTACCGGGTCAGGTCATGCTGGAGGACAAAGGACGCGGGTACCTGCACGGCCGGGCCCTAAGGCACATGCGCGAGAAGGCCGTTCGTGCGGCCGACGGCACACAAAGAATGCACCGGGGTGCCCGCGCAGCTGCAAGCCGGAGAGCGGGAGGAGTAGCCGGCAGGACGGGAGCAGCATCGGAAGCGGACCCAGGGGCGGTTAAGTATGGAGCCGACACCCTCACCTCTCCATCATTCTTTCCCACACCGTAATCCATGTCTCGGGATAAATAGTTTTCAACCTGGACGGCGCCAAGAAGCGACCGTGATCTGCAGTGAACTCACTGACTTTTTCTCACGGTGCTGAGGTCGCAGCAGCTCATTTCTCAGTGGTTCTCAGCCTGGACGATCGCATCTTGGCATGGAACAGAACGTTGGACAGGTGTGGGATATGGTTGTTTTTTCCACTTTGGTTTAATTACAGGAGATGAGGGCTTCAATGGAATGGGCGATAGTTTAGTATAACTTTATTTTTAAATAAAAATGGAAAAGTGTGTTATGTTTTTATTTCAAATAAAGAACTTTATTCTTGCTGTATGTTTATTTACAATACAACTATAGGATTAGTAATGGATATTACAAAGGTGACATCAACCCTACAAATATGAACCCCACTTGCCTCCACAACAGGGCAAGTGAGAAGAGCCAGGCAAAGCTCCAGAATTGGTGCATCTAATAGACGCTCCTTTTATGGGCACCCACGGGCTGCTATTTTTAGGCTGGGGGGGCCCCCCCCAATATCCATGGCCCTATACCACCATGAGAATACCAGCCCCCAGCTGTCAGCTTTAGCAAGGCTTTTTGTTAAAAATAGGGGTGCCCCCATGCCATATTTTTTTAATTAAAAAAAATAAATAAAACAGCGTGGAGACCCATCTATTCTTGATAACCAGCCTTAATGAAGATGACAGATGAGGGTTGCAGGACGCAGCTGTGCTGTCAGTTTTACCTGGCTGGTTATCAAAAATACAGGGGGACCCACAAAATTTTTTTTATTTATTTATAGCATCAGCCGGCACCTGCTTTCATTGCAAGGCCGGAGTCACACACAACGACAAAAAATCAGACCGTTTTAGTCGGTCGATTATCGCACCAAAATGTCATGAACAGTCATCCGTCTGGCATCCGATTTTCCTGGAAAGATGCGATTTAGTCGCATCTGACCGTAGTTGTAACATCCGATTTACATCCGACTTGCGAGATTTTCTCGCAGGCTTGCAAAACGGACATATAATGGATCCAAAAGAATAGTACCGTATATACTCGTGTATAAGCCGAGATTTTCAGCACCTTTTTTCGTGCTGAAAATGCCCCCTCGGCTTATACACGAGTCATAGGGCAGAAACCAGCGGGGTAGGGGGTGCAGCGGCAGGAGCCGGTGACTGGGATCATACTCACCCCTCCCCGTGCCATCGCTGAACTTGCCTGCAATCCTGCAGCTCTCCCCGGCTTCCTTCAGCTCTCCAGCGCTGAGCGGTGATGTAATACCCGCTCATTAAGGTCATGTAATATGGACGCAACGCCACTCCCATGGGCGTCGCCTCCATATTCATGGCCTTAATGAGCGGTATTACATCACCGCTCAGCGCTGGAGAGCTGAAGGAAGCCGGGGAGAGCTGCAGGATTGCAGGCAAGTTCAGCGATGGCATGGGGAGGGGTGCGTATGATGAAGGAGAGGACAAGGAGCCGAGCAGGACGGGGAGAACGGTGGACGGGGAAGCATGGAGCAGGACGGGGGAAGCATGGAGAGACAGAGAACGGAGGACGGGGAAGCATGGAGCAGGACAGGGGAGGCATGGAGCAGGACAGGGGAGGCATGGAGCAGGACAGGGGGGGGGGGAGAACGGTGGATGGGGGAAGCATGGAG
Organism: Oophaga sylvatica; assembly: GCA_033576555.1. Lineage (NCBI taxonomy): Eukaryota > Metazoa > Chordata > Amphibia > Anura > Dendrobatidae > Oophaga > Oophaga sylvatica. Next base: position 315,086,710 of record JARQOD010000004.1, read on the forward strand.
GAGGACGGGGAGGAGAACGGAGGACGGGGGAGGCATGGAGCAGGACAGGGGGGGGGAGAACGGTGGATGGGGGAAGCATGGAGGACGGGGAGGAGAACGTAGGACGGGGGGAAGCATGGAGCAGGACAGGGGGGGCACAGGAGGACGGAGCAGGAGGGGGGGGGGGGAGTACAGAGGAGAACAGGGGAGCACAGAGCTGGATGGGGGAGCAAGGAGCAGGACGGGGGCAGCACAGAGCAGGAGGGCAGTTTATACACCCGGCTTATACACGAGTCAATAAGTTTTCCCAGTTTTTTGTGGCAAAATTAGGGGGGTCGGCTTATACACGGGTCGGCTTATACACAAGTATATACGGTATTTAAATCACAAAAGAAAGAATATATACACACAGCACACACACATACATATATATATATATATATATATATATATAATATATATATATATATATATATATATATATATACACACACACACACACACACGATACATGTCATTGTCACATATTTATTTATAGTTCATACACTTCTACATACTGTAAATAGCCGCTAATTCAATTGCCGGCTTTTGTGAAAGTACAGACCCTACATGAAATGACACATGGTTTACATACAGTTAACCATGTCATTTCATGTAGTTTGATATATGGTTTTAACTTACAATTACATGAGTGTATGTGTGCAAAATTGCAGACATGTAGGGGTTAATTAAAGGTATAAATTTGTTGGAAAAAAAAAAAATGCGTGGGCTCCCGCTGTATTTTCTCCACCAGACAGACAAAGCAAGCGAGTGGGGGCAATAATAATAGCCCAGGGAGGGTGCATTTATTTTGTGCCCCCCTGGCTACTAACATCTGCCCCCAGACACCCCAGAAAAGGCAAATCTATAATTAGATTAGCCCTTTCTGGCACTTTGCCCGTCTATTCCCATTGCCCTGTAGCGGTGGCGAATGGGTTAATAAGGGGTTAAAGCCACCTTGCAATTGAAAGGTGACTTTAAGCCAGGTTAATAATTGAGAGCTGTCAATTAGACAACTATCAATTATTAATCCTATTGTATGAAAGAAAAATCAAACACACACTTTAATAAAAAATCATTTTAATGAAATAAGCAAACAGTTTTTGACCATCTTTTATTTTCCTGCTAAAACCATTTCCTGTAAGAAAATAAAATAAAAAAGCAAAATGATTCTTACCTATCCGATGCACAGTCAGGTCCCACGCTGTAATCCATCAGAAAGGGTTAACAGGTTACAGCTAGCAGGCAGCTAATGCTGCCTGCTGAGCTGTTACCCCCTGAATGAATCAGTTCCTCTCCCGGCGAAAGGAGAGGAAGTGATTAATGTGTGAAGCTTAATTGATTTCTTCCCACTTTCACTTCAGGTCAGGTCACCCTGACCTGACCTGAAGTGAAAGTGGGAAGCAATCAATTAAGCTTCACACACTAATCACTTCCTCTCCTGTCGCCGGGAGAGGAACTGATTCATTCAGAGGATTACAGCTGAGCAATAAAATATGGTCCAAAACTGTGTCTTTATTTCATTAAAAGGATTAAATAATTAATGTGTTTTTTTTCCTTTCGTACAATAGGATTAATAATTGATAGTTGTCTAATTGACAGCTCTCAATTATTAACCTGGCTTAAAGTCACCTTTCAATTGCAAGGTGGCTTTACATAACCCATTATTAACCCATTCGCCACCGCTACAGGGCAATGGGAATAGATGGGCAAAGTGCCAGAAAGGGCGAATCTAATTATAGATTTGCCTTTTCTGGGGTGTCTGGGGGCAGATGTTAGTAGCCGGGGAGGGGGTGGGGGGGGCACAAAATAAATACACCCTCCCTGGTCTATTATTATTTGCCCCCACTCGCTTGCTTTGTCTGTCTGGTGGAGAAAATACAGCGGGAGTCCACGCATTTTTTTTTTCAACAAATTTACACCTTTAATTAACCCCTACATGTGTGAAATTTCACACACATACACTCATGTAATTGTTAGTGAAAACCATATATCAAAATACATGAAATGACATGGTTAACTGTATGTAAACCATGTGTCATTTCATGTCGGGTTCTGTAATTTCACAAAAGCCGGCAATTGAATTAGCGGCTATTACAGTATGTAGAAGTGTATGAACTATAAATATATGTGTGTGTGTATATGTATTGATTCTATTTATTAAAACTGTCAGTGTGATTTTACAGTATAGCCGGGGATGAATTGCCGGCTTTTCTAAAGGACACCGGTGCGATTTAATCGCAAGTCACACGTGCGGTAAGTTTGTAATCAGATTTTTCATCGCTCCCATAGACTTGCATTGGCGATAGTCGACCCACAATCGGTGACAATCGCAGCATGCTGCGATTGCACTCGGACGTTTAAAACAGACCACTAAAAATCTGATACTGGGAGCTGCTCCATAGATTAACATTGGTCCAACTGCAATGCGATATTTCATTGCATTGCAGTCGTCCGATTTTGTCGCCAGTGTGACCCCGGCCTTATTAGTTGAATACAACTCAACATACTAACCTGCTAGCGCTGATCCCAGCATGAGCAGGGGAGAATGATGAGAGCTGTCTTCAGCACCGACAACAGGGAACAGCTGATTTCCACGCAGTACGTCACACTCACAACACATGGATGTCATGCATGTGTGGGACTGTTTGCGTCTCGTGCGGATGTTAAAAAACTGACATGTCAACGTAGTTTGACCACGGACAAACGGTCCGTAAAAACACACTGACATGTGACAGATCCATTCACCTGAATGGGTCTAAATGTTTAACCGTCTCCGGTACACGTGAAACCTGTCACCACACATACCGGACACACTGACATGTGAAAGAGGTCTTAGATGCACATACCTGCAGTATAACAAATGGTACCGCTAATGTCTTCATCTGTTCTATACAATGGTATGTCATGTACCAGGAAGGAGTTAAGTTTGTAGCATGACAACTCTTTCTGTGGATTTTATCTAATGTACACTGAAATCTGTCACACACCTGCAACATGTGCCAATCTGGACACAAAAAATTAAACAGGCACTCAGCCTGAAAAAGAAAATAACAAAATTTGTAGGAAAGGATCACAAAAAAATTGCAGGATCATGTACCGTATTTAGCACTGCCAAATTCAAAAACCTTCTACACTGCAAGACTAGTCTGTCCTGGCCTAAGCCGCAGAATACCGGGTGCATTAAAGGAGGGCACAGAACCAGACTGAAGCTAATGGGCCTGTAAAGGGAGCAAATCGGTTTATGTATTTATGTTAAAGGGAACATGTCAGAATGATTTTCCTAATGAAACCAGTAGTATGGCGGTCTAGGTTGTAGAGGAATAAAAACAGCTCCATTCTTAAGGCTGGGTCTCACATAGCGATACACCAGCGATCCTGACAACGATCAGGATCGCTGGTGTATCGCTACATTATCGCTGCTGAGCTGCCAAACAGGCAGCTCAGGCAGCGATCAGTACAAGGACACTGCGGATAAACATCGCTTAGTTACCCGCAGTGTACCTTGGATACCAGCGCCCTGATGCAGGGAGCTGGTAACCAAGGTACACATCGGGTTTCCAGGCGCTGCGCGGTGCCTGGAAACCCGCTGTGTACCTTGGTTACCAGCTCCCTGCTTCAGGGAGCTGGTATCCAAGGTACACAGCGGGTTTCTAGGCACTGCCCCGCGCCTGGAAACCCGCTGTGTACCTTGGTTACCAGCGGATCGCTGGTCTCCCGCCTGTCACACGCAGCGATGCGTGCCTGTCAGAGGGAGACCAGCGATCAAAAAAATGTCCTGACATTTCAGCGACGATCAGCGATACCCGGCAGGGGGCTGATCGTCAGAGCTGAGAAATCAAGGTTAAAAGTTGTATGCAAATTAGCCTGAAAGTGCATTGGGGGCATTTCTACAGAGACCCCTAATGTGAGCTTGGACATAGACCGGAGTTTACTTCCCACAGCCAACAATGATGCCCATGACACTGGCTTATCAGCTGTCCTGCCTTCAACACTTTCGACGGCTACCAAGCACTGCGTCCTGGAAACACATCGGTGACCCAGATGTCTGGTCATCACAGTTTGGTCTTTGAGGGTCGCTTAAACCTTCACTCTTGCCCATTTTTGGGGTTTCCAGCACACATACTTCAGGAACTGACTTCCACTTGCTGCTCTACGCTGAGATGTTTTGTGGTGCTACTCATTCATTGCAACCATTACACTGCGGCCCAGATGTTGAATGCCATAATTCAATAGACTCGGTGTAGCCTGAGTCAGGTACATAACGCTCATTCATAGGTGCCCCAGTAATGAGAAGCATTATATACCTGGAAGCGGCTTTAATCTTAGGACTGATGATAATGTGTGATCACTGGCATAACAGCACAGAAAACTAAAGGGTTAAGCCGCTTCTCCAGCCAGAAACATCATCTACTGGTGCTAAATGTAAGATTGGGGGAACCAACCAACTGCTGGGACCGGGATCTCGTGGCTTAGTTATCAGTGGGGTCACAATTGATCCCACAAAACTGTGTGCCCCAAAAAGGTGTCCCTACTCCCATGTCAGGAAGCTTTGATGTATCACTACATTAGGCCATCATTGTGCAGAAAGCCGGCAGGACACAAATTCTGCAGGTATTGTACCCATGTACTGATGACCAGGATGGGGGCACAATGCCCACCTAATATGTGTAGATGAGACATCAGCACCCAACACCTCCTGATGTGAAATAAGGGGGCCCAGACCACGATCACTGGGGATCTGACCTATGGGACTTGCACCAATAGCAAGGATATAGTGAATGCAAGGTAGATCATGCCCTGCACAACATGGGGGCAGAATCACAGCTGCACAAGAAAGAAAAAACATGATTGGGAACGCAGCTCTGTGCCCCCTTTTCTCTCAGGATCAGTGGGGGTCCCACAAGACAGATGCCAAACAAAACATTAAAGGGGTTGTCTTGACTTTGCAGTTCAGGGGGCGCACATTCCAGGGTGAGAGATCGATAGATAGATCTCTTGCACGCTCCCTGCTCAGAGGGGCCACAGTGGCAACAAGCAGCACATAAACCACAGCACAAATGCCTCTTCTCCACAGCAGAGAGGATTTACAATAACTGAATGGAAGAAAGCTGAAGAGTGACTTTATTACAATTAAAGCGATTGTCACCTGTTAGAAAATTAATGTCCTCCAGCTGCAGTTATAGAAAAAAATCTTTATTCACCCTCCTCAGGTCCAACACTGGGTATCTGCTGCTGCACCTGGCACTGATGGATGTGGAGGTGAGAAGGCGGCAGCCGGTCAGTGAGCGGAGGCTATGATCTCACCATGAGTTCTGATGATTGGTTACTGGGGTAAACAATAGTGGGAAGGTAGCCTCGGAGACTGCGGTCACAGATTGGCTGCAGTGGTACCAACATGACATCAGCAATGCAGACAACAGACTCCAGGTGCAGCAGCGGGAACTCCGTGCCGGACCTGGGGAGGGGGGAGTAAAGCATGGGGGGTTGTTTTTAAATAAAATACACCCAGGGATCAGAGTTTTATAAGACGGTACAGCCCCTTTAAGCTGATGAGACATCCCTTTAAGCAATGGCATAATCCAGGTGTGACACTGGTGGACACAGCCCTGCACCAGCATGGGGGGAGAAGTAGCACAGCTGCCCACAGCAACCCAAAATAACTGTCACTCAGGAAACACGAGCATGGAAGGGTTACTACGGGCGACAGAGCCCTGGGGCCACGCATGGCCGGCAGCATCCCTCCAGGCTCCCGGTACTCACACAGCTCGGAGTAGCGGTGGGCTCCCCGGCACAGCTGCTGCAGGTACCTCTGCAGGACATCGGTGAGCAGGTCGCAGGCGGTCACCTGCACGGAGTCCCAGCCCAGGGCTTGGCAGATCTGCGCCACCGACACCCGCAGCAGCGAGCGCGAGTAGCTCTCACACATCCGACTTATCCCGCGCCCATCACACGCGCAGGCCCCGCAGTCTCTGCGTCCTCCACCCGGTTATCCGCACGGCCCCTTCCGCGCTCTCGCCCGCGCCGCCATCTTGGCCTTCCCTCTTGTCGCTGCTTAGCACAGGTAGTCCGCACCGATCCATCCCCGAGCTGTTCGATCAGCAGCTTCCGGCCTGAATCTGCAGCTCTGGCATCAGCCACTGCTCCCAGGAGGAGGCGTTATAACGAGGCGGAGGACCGTGCACTTCACACTTGGGCAGCTGGTCACCATTTTGCTCCAGGGCAAAATCCCAGACATAGGAGGCAAGTCCCAGAATCGGCTGGAAAGTACCGGGGCGCCTGACTGCATCTGCGAGGAGCTTGTGTGTTCTCCCCGTGTTTGCGTGGGTTTCCTCCCACACTCCAAAGACATAGTGATCGGGACTCTAGAGTGTGAGCCCCAGTGGGGACAGTGATGATGATGTGTGGAAAGCGCTGTGGAATTAATGGTGCTATATAAGTGAGTGACATAGACCTGGTGGTCAGCAGTGTGAGCAGCCTCTCCTCCCGGGATCTGCAGTATTACATCAGAATCTGTAAGGAGGAAATCACTGGCGCTTCCCAGTGCTGCTTTACACCTGAGGTCCCCACTAGAGTTGAGCGATACTTTCCGATATCCTAAAGTATCGGAATCGGAATGGTATCGCCGATATCACTAAAATATCGGCGATACCGATACCGGAAGTCCCATGTAAGTCTATGGGAACAAAATATCGAAATAAAAAAAAACCCATTCTTGCCTTGTTGGTTAATTGTACATGAAGGAAAACAAGAAAGAGTAATGTAGAATGTATTGGGGAGGTTGAGGAGACATTAAAGGCATAGATGTTTAACCCAATCCAATGGAATAGCATTAATATTTTTTTTTTAGGAAATACGTTCGGATTGACGAACAAATTGACAATGTTGTTAACCTTTTTTCTATTTTGTCAAATATGTCTGTTTCACAACTTCCATGCTCTTCACCTTTTTAACTTTTCACACACTTTCTCCTTCATAATTTTCAGCAGCATCATCTTTCTCATCAAATTATTCTTCATCTTCACCTTCTTAATCTTCTAAAACTTCTTGCTATTCATCTTTTTGTTAACATTACTTATATTGTTCTTATTAAACAGTTATTATTCTTCATATTCTACTTCTTCATCTTCTTCCTATTCATCCTTTTCATCATATTCTTATTTGTGACAGACATTCCTGTACTTGTAATCTGTAAAACTCTGAATTTTCATCCTTCCGTTCTTGCTGTCACGAAAGATTTTAATTACAACAGTATTTGTCCGCGTTCAGTTTAGCCTGCAGCAGCATCAGGCATTTTCCAGGGGCACCACGAGGAGGAACGGACTCACCCCCATACACTGCTTAGTCTTCTTCTGCTTAGAATTTAGAGCATATATTTTGCTCTTCATTTTGGTCTTATACTTAATGTTCTTCTGCTTTTTGATCTTCTGCTTATTGTTCTTCTGTCTCTTGTTCTGTATCTTGTAGTTTGTCTTAACCTTCTTTGTCCTGTTGGTGATGTTACAAAAGCCAATGGAAGTAACGAGGACCAGCTGACTGTGCTGGAACCCGGAGGGTCAGCAGAAGGAAAAGAGCCAATGGCACAACCGAGGACCAGCTGACGTTACTGGGACAGGGTTACTAAGCAGGAGGTACCTGTGCTCCAAAGCACTACCAAGGACCAGCAGACGTTGCTGGAACTCGGATACCGACATGGAGGCACCTAGGCCAAAGGCACTGCGGAGAACCAGCTGACGGTACTGGAACCCGGATGGGTAGCAGAAGGTACAAGAGCCAATGAAAGTAACGAGGACCAGCTGACTGTGCTGGAACCCGGAGGGTCAGCAGAAGGAAAAGAGCCAATGGCACAACCGAGGACCAGCTGACGTTACTGGGACAGGGTTACTAAGCAGGAGGTACCTGTGCTCCAAAGCACTACCAAGGACCAGCAGACGTTGCTGGAACTCGGATACCGACATGGAGGCACCTAGGCCAAAGGCACTGCGGAGAACCAGCTGACGGTACTGGAACCCGGATGGGTAGCAGAAGGTACAAGAGCCAATGAAAGTAACGAGGACCAGCTGACTGTGCTGGAACCCGGAGGGTCAGCAGAAGGAAAAGAGCCAATGGCACAACCGAGGACCAGCTGACGTTACTGGGACAGGGTTACTAAGCAGGAGGTACCTGTGCTCCAAAGCACTACCAAGGACCAGCAGACGTTGCTGGAACTCGGATACCGACATGGAGGCACCTAGGCCAAAGGCACTGCGGAGAACCAGCTGACGGTACTGGAACCCGGATGGGTAGCAGAAGGTACAAGAGCCAATGAAAGAACGAGGACCAGCTGACTGTGCTGGAACCCGGAGGGTCAGCAGAAGGAAAAGAGCCAATGGCACAACCGAGGACCAGCTGACGTTACTGGGACAGGGTTACTAAGCAGGAGGTACCTGTGCTCCAAAGCACTACCAAGGACCAGCAGACGTTGCTGGAACTCGGATACCGACATGGAGGCACCTAGGCCAAAGGTACTGCGGAGAACCAGCTGACGGTACTGGAACCCGGATGGGTAGCAGAAGGTACCCATGGAAATTAAAGTTGAGGCAGCAGGACTGTTTGCCGTTCACACAGCAGGGGAACAGCTGACATTACTGAACCCCAGTAACACAGGAGCAAGTGTAGACTGTGCTAACAGCACTTCCGAGAAACAACTGGCGGTGTTGTAACCCAGGGATGAGAAGAGAACAGGGATGAGAAGAGAACATGGTGGAGGCAGCAGGATTGTTTGCCGTTCACACAGCAGGGGAACAGCTGACATTACTGAACCCCAGTAACACGGGAGCAAGTGTAGACTGTGCTAACAGCACTTCCGAGAAACAACTGGCGGTGTTGTAACCCAGGGATGAGAAGAGAACAGGGATGAGAAGAGAACATGGTGGAGGCAGCAGGATTTTTGCCGTTCACACAGCAGGGGAACAGCTGACATTACTGAACCCCAGTAACACAGGAGCAAGTGTAGACTGTGCTAACAGCACTTCCGAGAAACAACTGGCGGTGTTGTAACCCAGGGATGAGAAGAGAACATGGTGGAGGCAGCAGGACTTTTTGCCGTTCACACAGCAGGGGAACAGCTGACATTACTGAACCCCAGTAACACGGGAGCAAGTGTAGACTGTGCTAACAGCACTTCCGAGAAACAACTGGCGGTGTTGTAACCCAGGGATGAGAAGAGAACAGGGATGAGAAGAGAACATGGTGGAGGCAGCAGGATTGTTTGCCGTTCACACAGCAGGGGAACAGCTGACATTACTGAACCCCAGTAACACAGGAGCAAGTGTAGACTGTGCTAACAGCACTTCCGAGAAACAACTGGCGGTGTTGTAACCCAGGGATGAGAAGAGAACAGGGATGAGAAGAGAACATGGTGGAGGCAGCAGGATTGTTTGCCGTTCACACAGCAGGGGAACAGCTGACATTACTGAACCCCAGTAACACAGGAGCAAGTGTAGACTGTGCTAACAGCACTTCCGAGAAACAACTGGCGGTGTTGTAACCCAGGGATGAGAAGAGAACAGGGATGAGAAGAGAACATGGTGGAGGCAGCAGGATTGTTTGCCGTTCACACAGCAGGGGAACAGCTGACATTACTGAACCCCAGTAACACAGGAGCAAGTGTAGACTGTGCTAACAGCACTTCCGAGAAACAACTGGCGGTGTTGTAACCCAGGATGAGAAGAGAACAGGGATGAGAAGAGAACATGGTGGAGGCAGCAGGATTGTTTGCCGTTCACACAGCAGGGAACAGCTGACATTACTGAACCCCAGTAACACAGGAGCAAGTGTACACTGTGCTAACAGCACTTCCGAGAAACAACTGGCGGTGTTGTAACCCAGGATGAGAAGAGAACAGGGATGAGAAGAGAACATGGTGGAGGCAGCAGGACTTTTTGCCGTTCACACAGCAGGGGAACAGCTGACATTACTGAACCCCAGTAACACGGGAGCAAGTGTAGACTGTGCTAACAGCACTTCCGAGAAACAACTGGCGGTGTTGTAACCCAGGGATGAGAAGAGAACATGGTGGAGGCAGCAGGACTTTTTGCCGTTCACACAGCAGGGAACAGCTGACATTACTGAACCCCAGTAACACGGGAGCAAGTGTAGACTGTGCTAACAGCACTTCCGAGAAACAACTGGCGGTGTTGTAACCCAGGGATGAGAAGAGAACATGGTGGAGGCAGCAGGATTTTTTGCCGTTCACACAGCAGGGGAACAGCTGACATTACTGAACCCCAGTAACACAGGACAAGTGTAGACTGTGCTAACAGCACTTCCGAGAAACAAACTGGCGGTGTTGTAACCCAGGGATGAGAAGAGAACATGGTGGAGGCAGCAGGACTTTTTGCCGTTCACACAGCAGGGGAACAGCTGACATTACTGAACCCCAGTAACACGGGAGCAAGTGTAGACTGTGCTAACAGCACTTCCGAGAAACAACTGGCGGTGTTGTAACCCAGGATGAGAAGAGAACATGGTGGAGGCAGCAGGACTTTTTGCCGTTCACACAGCAGGGGAACAGCTGACATTACTGAACCCCAGTAACACGGGAGCAAGTGTAGACTGTGCTAACAGCACTTCCGAGAAACAACTGGCGGTGTTGTAACCCAGGGATGAGAAGAGAACAGGGATGAGAAGAGAACATGGTGGAGGCAGCAGGATTGTTTGCCGTTCACACAGCAGGGAACAGCTGACATTACTGAACCCCAGTAACACAGGAGCAAGTGTAGACTGTGCTAACAGCACTTCCGAGAAACAACTGGCGGTGTTGTAACCCAGGGATGAGAAGAGAACAGGATGAAAGAGAACATGGTGGAGGCAGCAGGATTGTTTGCCGTTCACACAGCAGGGAACAGCTGACATTACTGAACCCCAGTAACACAGGAGCAAGTGTAGACTGTGCTAACAGCACTTCCGAGAAACAACTGGCGGTGTTGTAACCCAGGATGAGAAGAGAACAGGGATGAGAAGAGAACATGGTGGAGGCAGCAGGATTGTTTGCCGTTCACACAGCAGGGGAACAGCTGACATTACTGAACCCCAGTAACACGGGAGCAAGTGTAGACTGTGCTAACAGCACTTCCGAGAAACAACTGGCGGTGTTGTAACCCAGGGATGAGAAGAGAACAGGGATGAGAAGAGAACATGGTGGAGGCAGCAGGATTGTTTGCCGTTCACACAAGCAGGGGAACAGCTGACATTAACTGAACCCCAGTAACACAGGAGCAAGTGTAGACTGTGCTAACAGCACTTCCGAGAAACAACTGGCGGTGTTGTAACCCAGGGATGAGAAGAGAACAGGGATGAGAAGAGAACATGGTGGAGGCAGCAGGATTGTTTGCCGTTCACACAGCAGGGGAACAGCTGACATTACTGAACCCCAGTAACACAGGAGCAAGTGTAGACTGTGCTAACAGCACTTCCAAGCAACAACTGGCGGTGTTGGAGCCCAGGGTCAAGGAGGATGTTTAAATACTAGATCAAGTATTTTCCTTGTTACGTGTCAATTAAAAATGTCTATACTCCAAACAAAGAAATATAACCTTTAGTACCATAAGATGATGATTTTACTTTAAAAAAATATATGTAAATTAATAATTGACAAACATAAACGCATACATTAACATGTTGAAAAGCAATGCAAACCACATAAAAATCGTTAAATAATCTGCTATAGGTTTTAAATAAAA
>JARQOD010000004.1:315098550-315139094 GCA_033576555.1 Oophaga sylvatica
GTGAAGAAGAGCGCCACACTGCTGTCCACCATGTCGATCAATCGGAGTGCGAGACAAGAAGAGGCTGGCCACACTGCGTTCCCCCTATCTGTTTGATCAAATAGTGGAAATACCAGGCATGCTGAGATACGAAGAGGCTGCTCACACTGCTGTTCACTCTGTACCTGATGTTATACTGGAGATAGGAGATACCAGGGATGCTGAGGTAAAAAGAGGCAGCTCACACTGCTAACCACCGTTTGTTTATGATCTAACACTAGATACCAATGATGCTGAACTAAGAGGAGGCTGCTTACACTGTTGTCCATATGATCTAATACTGGAGATACTAGGGATACTGCGGTATGAAGAGGTTGCTGTCCACCATGTCTTTCTAATCTAATACTGGAGATACCAGGGTGCTGAGGTAAGAATAGGCTTCTCTCACAGCTGTCCACCATGTCTAATCTAATACTGGAGATACCAAGTATGCTGAGGTAAGAAGAGGCTGTTCATACTACTGTCGACCATATCTTTCTAATCTAATACTGGAGACACCAGAGATGATGAGGTAAGAAGAGGCTACTCACACTGCTGTCAATCATGTCTTTCTGATCTAATACTGGATACACTAGTGATGATGAGGTAAGAGGAAGCTGCTCACACTGCTGTCCACCATTTTTTTGATCTAACACTGGAGATACCAGGGTGATCACATAAGAAGCTGTTCAAATTACTATCCACCATGTTTTTCTGAACTAATATGTGAGATGCAATCAGGGTTGCCAACCGTCCAGAAATTAGGCACCTTTTTCCCGATTCGTAAAAATAATTGTTGCATCTGTGATTTTTTTGAAGCTGGAGAAACTCCTACAGATTGTTTTGACTATCATCATTTTACAGTTCACAGTGAATGTAGATAATGTCTTCCTATCAGAATTATGGGATATCACTTATAATCTTATTGATTTATTATGGTTATCTAATGTGTCCTTTAAAAAAGTTGTCTGTCCGCGAGTTTTGAAAAAAAATCCAGAAAAAAAAATAAAGTTGGCAACCATGGATGCAATATGTAAGAGACCTCCAGCAACTCCCAACAGAATGCTTCCTTGTGTCTGCGATTTCAATGTCGCTCGGGGCTTCCCCAGATTACAGTCCTTGCCAGTTACAAAATATCTTGGAAAATAATACTTTGTACCCATCATTTCATGGACTGCATCAGGATGCTGTCCTATTTGGTTGCCAGGTTAAACCTTGTCCTTTGCCCTGTACAAACATCACTATATAGTAAAATATGAACAGTGGGCAAAACGGCCAAATGCACCATCACACACAGTCATATAATATTTGAGGTAATGAAGTATAAATGATGCATTTTATGTGTAGAAATAGGCGACAATTGCAGCATGTGGAAAAACAAGGATTTTTGTGTGTACAGTCATGGCCAAAAGTTTTGAGAATGACACAAATATTAATTTTTACAAAGTCTACTGCTTCACTTTTTCTAATGGCAATTTGCATATACTCCAGAATGTTATAAAGAGTGATCAGCTTAACAGCAATTACTTGCAAAGTCAATATTTGGCTAGAAAATGAACTTTATCCCCCAAAACACATTTCAACATCATTGCAGCCCTGCCTTAAAAGGACCAGCTAACCTTTTTTCAATGATTGCTCCATTAACACAGGTGTGGGTGTTGATGAGGACATGGCTGGAGATCAATCTGTCATGATTAAGTAAGAATGAAACCACTGGACACTTTAAAAGGAGGCTGGTGCTTGGCATCATTGTTTCTCTTCTGTTAACCATGGTTATCTCACGTGCAGTCATCATTGCAATGCACAAAAATGGCCTGACAGGGAAGAGTATCGCAGCTAGAAAGATTGCGCCTCAGTCAACAATCTATCGCATCATCAAGAACTTCAAGGATGTTCCATTGTTGCCAAAAAGGCTTCAGGGCGCACAAGAAAGACCAGCAAGCGCCAGGACCGTCTCTTAAAAGTGTTTCAGCTGCGGGATCAGGCTACCAGCAGTGCAGAGCTTGCTCAGGAATGGCAGCAGGCAGGTGTGAGTGCATCTGCACGCACTGTGAGGCGGAGACTCTTGGAGCAAAGCCTGGTCTCAAGGAGGGCAGCAAAGAAGCCACTTCTCTCCAGAAAAAACATCATGGACAGACTAAATATTCTGCAAAAGGTACAGGCAGTGGACTGCTGAGGACTGGGGTAAAGTTATTTTCTCTGATGAATCCCCTTTTCGATTATTTGGGACATCAGGAAAACGCCTCATTCGGAGAAGACAAAGTGAGCGCTACCACCAGTCTTGTCTCATGCCAACTGTTAAGCATCCTGAAACCATTCATGTGTGGGGTTGCTTCTCAGCCAAGGGAATCGGCTCACAGTCTTGCCTAAAAACACAGCCATGAATAAAGAATGGTACCAGAATGTCCTCCAAGAGCAACTTCTCCCAACCCTCCAAGAGCAGTCTGGCGATCAACAATGCCTTTTCCAGCATGATGGAGCACCTTGCCATAAAGAAAAGGTGATAACTAAATGGCTCAGGGAACAAAACATAGAGATTTTGGGTCCATGGCCTGGAAACTCCCCAGATCTTAATCCCATTGAGAACTTGTGATCAATCATCAAGAGACGGGTGGACAAACAAAAACCTAAAAATTCTGACAAAATGAAAGCATTGATTGTGCAAGAATGGACTGCTATCAGTCAGGATTTGGTCCAGAAGTTGATTGAGAGCATGCCAGGGAGAATTGCAGAGGTCCTGAAGAAGGGTCAACACTGCAAATATTGACTTGCTGCATTAACTCATTCTTTCAATATAAGCTTTTGTTACTCATATGTTTGCAATTATTATATTTCTGTCTGTGATAAAAACATCTGTCAAACACATAAAAACCAGAGGGCAGCAGATCATGTGAAAATATAATATTTGTGTCATTCTCAAAACTTTTGGCCATGACTGTACTCACCATAAAATCCTTTTCTCCAAGCCAATCATTGGGGGACACACTACCATGGGTGTTATGCTGCTGCTGCCACTAGGAGGACACTAAGCAAAATATGTTAAGAGATTAACTCCTCCTCCGCAGTATACACCCTCGCTGGCTCTCTCGTGAACCAGTTCGGTGCCAAAGCAGTAGGAGCTTATAAACAGAATTCACCAACAGAATTGCAATACGTCAAAACCAAAAACAGACAACAAGCCAATAGGCTAACAGGGTGGGTGCTGTGTCCCCCAATGATTGGCTTGGAGAAAAGGATTTTACGGTGAGTACACACAAAAATCCCTGTTTCTCCTTCGCCTCATTGGGGGACACACTACCATGGGACGTCCTAAAGCAGTCCCTGGGTGGGAGAAAATATCACAACAGGTGGAAAACCTCACGCACCCAATGCTTAGAAGCGATTGGAGGAGCCTACAGATGCGAAACTGACGACTGCAGAATTTGTCTGCCTAGGGCCGCATCTGAAGAGGCTTGAGCATGAATATTGTAATGCTTAACAAACGTGTGAAGGCTGGACCAAGTCGCTGCTTTGCACACTTGCTGTGCGGAAGCTTGGTGCCGGATGACCCAAGAAGCCCCCACTGACCGAGTGGAGTGTGCCTTAATCCCAGCTGGGATAGGCTGACCTTTGATGCGGTAAGATTCGTGGCTTGCTGAACGAATCCATCTGGCTATTGTGGCCTTAGAAGCAGGTAAACCTTTCCTGTGTCCCTCAGGAAGCACAAAGAGGCATCAGATTTGTGAAAAGATGCTGTTATGGAGATGTATTTTCTGAGAGCTCTCACTAAGTCCAAAGTGTGGAGAGCCTTCTCAGTACGATGCACTGGAGCCGGACAGAAGGAGGGCAGAACTATCTCTTCATTCAGATGAAAAGCCGAGACGACTTTTGGCAAGAAGGACAGGGATGTTCTGAGGACCGCCTTGTCTTGGTGAAAAATCAGAAACGGAGGTTTGGATGACAAAGCAGCCAGTTCCGAAACCCGTCTGATGGATGTTATTGCCACGAGAAAGGCAATTTTCCAAGAGAGAAGGAAGAGAGAAACCTCTTGTAACGGCTCGAAGGGGGATTCTTGGAGTGCACTGAGGACCAAGTTAAGGTCCCAGGGTTCCAAGGGCATCTTGTATGGGGGGACAAGAAGCGAAACTCCCGGCATGAAAGTCCTGACCTGCAGCTTGGAAGCTATCCTTCGTTGGAACAGAACGGATAGAGCGGAGATCTGGCCTTTAAGAGAGGCCAGCGCTAGGCCTGAATCCAATCCCGCTTGAAGAAATTCCAGGATACAGGGAATGGAAAATAACAACGGGGAACGACCCTTATCTTTGCACCATGAGAAAAAGGTTTTCCAAACTCGATGGTAAATACGCATGGAAATAGGCTTTCTAGCGTTGATCATGGTAGATGCCACTGGACCCGAGAAACCTGCTCGGCCTAGGATCCAGGATTCAATGGCCAGGCCGTTAAACTCAGCACTCTGGAGTTCTGGTGGCAAATGGGCCCCTGAGATAGTAAATCTGGACGATCCGGCAACCGCCAGGGGACGTCGGCTAGTAGCTGTACCAGCTCCACATACCAAGCTCGGCGTGGCCAGTCCGGAGCGACGAGGATCACTGGAATGCCTTCCGCTTTGATCTTCCGGATGACTCTTGGAATCAGTGGAAGTGGTGGAAAGACATAAGGGAGTCGAAATTGGCCCCATGGAAGAACTAGAGCCGATGGCTAACGGATCGCGGGATCGGGCTACGGAACCTTGGCGTTCAGCCTGGAAGCCATAAGGTCCACATCTGGAGTGCCCCATCGTTGGCAAATTTGATGAAAGACTTCCGGGTGAAGAGACCACTCTCCTGAGGCTTTGGCCTGGCGGCTGAGAAAATCCGCCGTCCAATTCTCTACTCCCGGAATATGAACTGCAGAGATGAGCGAATGATTTGTCTCGGCCCATTGGAGGATGTGCGTTACTTCGATCATTGCTGTCCTGCTTTTCGTGCTACCTTGGCGATTGATGTATGCCACAGCCGTGGCGTTGTCTGGCTGAATCCGGATGGGATGGGGCGTCCGGTCAAAAGATGATGGAAGTGGAGAAGAGCCAGCCTTATCGCCCGGATCTCGAGGATGTTGATCGGAAGGCCGGCTTCCTTTGTAGACCAACGCCCCTGAGCTGTGTGGTGACGAAAGATCGCGCCCATCCGTGAAGACTGGCATCGGTGGTCACTACCAGCCAGTGTACAGGGAGGAATGATCTTCCCTGATCCAGGGATGACATTGCCATCCACCACCTGAGAGACCGTCTGACTCTGGGTGCCAGGAGAAAGCGGCGACCCAAGGAGGCTGGATTCTTGTCCCAGGCTGAGATCAAAGCCTGCTGCAGAGGACGGAGGTGAAATTGGGCAAATGGTACTGCCTCGATGGACGCTACCATTTTTCCCAGGACCTGCATGGCGAACCGCAGGGAGCAAGCCGGGACAGAGATAGAGATCAGGCTCCTCGGGTGAGAGAGGAAATCTTGTCCGGAGGGAGAATAACCAACCCTCGGGAAGTGTCTAAGATCATCCCCCGAAAGGGAATTTGCTGGGATGGAACCGGGGAAGATTTCTCCTGGTTTACCAGCCAACCTAGACAGGACAAGGTGTCGACGGCGATACTGACGCTTTCTAAACAAGCCCGATAGGACGGACCTTTGACGAGATCGGCAGGTAGGGTAAGATCACCACACCTCGAGTGTGTAGAATAGACATGACGGCAGCCATGACCTTTGTGAACACTCTGGGGGCGGTGGCAAGGCCGAACGGTAGAGCAGTGAATTGAAAATGTTCGTCTCCCACCGCAAAGCATAGGAATCTTTGGTGACCTTCGAAGATTGGAACGTGGAGATATGCGTCTTTGATGTCGATTGATGCAAGGTATTCTCCTTTTTCCAGCGAAGCGATGACGGAGCATAGGGACTCCATCCTGAAGTGGCGTACAGTGACAAATTTGTTCAATAGCTTTAGGTCTAGAATTGGACGCATGGTCTTGTCCTTTTTGGGGGCCACGAATAGGTTTGAGTAAAAACCCCTGAACCTTTCTGTGGGAGGAACCGGAACGATGACAGCGCTGTTGCGGAGGGCAGATATGGCCTGATAAAAAGGCACCGCCAGCGTCTCGGATCATGGGAGCCGGGACCGAAAGAATCGTGTTGGAGGAGGGGATGAGAACTCGATTTTGTATCTGGAAGACACAAGATCTCTGACCCATCGGTCGTGGACGACCATCAGCCAGACTTGGCGAAACAAGGACAGGCGGCCGCCAACCTTGCCTGTGTCTTCCAGACACGGCAACGAGTCATTGTGAAGAGAACTTGCGGGACGGGGCACTTTTGGGCCTGGTCCGAGGAGATCTGTTTCTCCAAGAGTTAGAAGGTCTGAACGAAGGATTGGAACTTCTGCCTCTGCGTGGAGGGCGGGAAGAGCTAGCGGAAGTGACTGAGGATGACCAGCCTGTGGTACTGCGAAAAGGATGGGAGCAGGTTTGGAATTGACTCCGAAAGGGTCAAGTCTGCCTACGTTGAGGGAAATTTGCTTTTCCCCCCAGTAGCATCCGAGATAATTTGATCAAGCTTATCTCCGAACAAACGGCCAAACTGGTAAGGTAGAGAGGTCAAGGATTTCTTGGACGCAGAGTCTGCACGCCATTCCCGCAGCCACAATGCTCTCCTGATGGCAACCGCGTTGGCGGCTGCAAGTGCGGCACAATTAGCCGCATCTAGGGAGGCATGAACTACGTAATCTCCTGCCTGGGCGATCTGATAGGCAACATTAGTGACTTCGGTTGGTAGACTTTTGTTTCCACTGGTTTTAACTATGGCCTCTGCCCAGGCGACCATAGCTCTTGCTGCCCACGTGGTGGCGAATGAAGGAAATAAGGCGGCTCCAGCAGCTTCGAAGACTGACTTGGCCAGACTGTCAATCTGCCGATCCGTGGGATCTTTAATGGACGATCCATCCGTCAAGGACAGAAGTTTTTGAAGCGAGCCTTGATATGGGCGGATCTACTGCAGGGGATTCAGTCCACTCCTGTCTTAGAGTAGATGCAAAGGGATACCGTGATTCTAGAGGTTTTAGGCCCGAGAATCGCTTATCTGGGCGACATCTATGCCTCTTGAGGATGTCTGTAAACTCTGGATGGTTAGCTAAAAACCTATGGGGCCGTTAAGTTCTTTTAAAAGCCACTGGATGGTCTGGATTGGTACCGGGTTCCTCGTCTATTTCCAGGATATGATTAACCGCTTCTATGAGCGAATCAATAGACTCCTGGAACTCGGGGGAGTTTGGGTGTGGGGCCACCTCAGACTCACATTCTGAGTCATGCTCACTGGCACCCCTGGTGAAGGGGAGCGAGACGCGGAGCTAGCGGATGCAGTAGGCTCAGAGTTCCGTGAAGACGAATCAAGGATACGTTTCCTAGAAGAATGAATGGTTGAAGGACCCGCTACAGGGGGTGAGGCGACGCCCTGGCCGGAAGAGGTACCATGAAAGGATTCTATAGCCTTTGCGAGGGAAGCCACGGATTGCGCCAAAGAAGCATCCCACTCAGGTGGACTAGTCACAGATTGCGCCAAAGAAGCAGCCCACAGAGGGGGACTAGCATCGCTTTGCTTCACGGTAGTGGGAGGCTCTTGAGGCCTTAAGGCTTCACAGTCCGAACAGAGAGGATTGGGATGTTTCCGTGGTAGGGAAACATTGCATGCGATACATGAGGCATATATCACTGTGTGCGTCTTATCTGCTTTTTTATTAGCCTTTGATTGAGACTTAATGCAAATTACTCAAGGAATCTGCAAACGGCGGCTGACCAGGATTGCCGGGATTGTGTGCCGCGTATTGCTGCCCAGAATTATCTGCAGTGTATGGTCGGCAGAGCGAGCCCGCAGCTGAGAGGATGATACCTGCAGCGGAGGGGTTAATGGCTGTAGCTGAGGAGCTAATCCCTGCTAGCGGAGGGTTAGCGCCTGCGGCTGAGGGGTTAAAACCTGCAGCAGTATAGACAGTGTGTACCTGCCGTAGTGCGGCTATTGTGCCCAGGTCCAGCGTGCCCCAGAGAAGAAGTTGTTGCCGCGGAGTTGGAGAGGGAAAATGGCGTTCTCCACAGTCTTCCTGTCTAGGACGCGCAAGGAAGTAAGGTCCGATAACCGAATTGGTGCTTCTCGTGTGTAGCGAGAAGCGCCAGATGCAGTGGGCAGGAAAAGAAGGAAGGGGGATCCGTCCCTGCCCGCTCCACAGACCAGGCAAGAAGTACTGGAGAGGCGGGGCGTGGTCGGCCGAAGGGGGCGGACCAGTCCAGCAGATAGGCGGAGTTGGGCCTAGTTGCGGCTAAAAGCCAGGGGCTAAATTAAAGGCAGCGGCCGTGCGACATGGCAGCGGCCGTTGCTGCGCTCTACAGCGGTAACGATGGCGCTCCTGTCGGCCGCTGCGGGAGTAGGGGCAGTGACTGCATAGCTCCATCCTCGCCTCCTTGCATGGGGAAGGCGCGGCTGTGAGAAGGCTGCGGTCTATAAGACAGGCGGCCACAGCGGAGCATTTCCAAGACCTCAAGCATGTACTCTCATTATTCCCATCGTTGTAAGGGATGCCGCTCCGCGATGCTCAATCCACCAACTCCGATAATAGGGGGGTGGAGAGTTCCCCGGCACCAGCCACTGTCTCAATCTATCATCCCTTTGATAGGGAGATAGAGAGAAAAAAATTGCCGCTGTAGAGGAGGTGTGGTGTTATGATTCGGTAGCTGAGGAGTGCAGGTAAAAAAGGAAATACACCAGAGCAGTTGGAATCTATGAGATTGCAGTACCCTGACTAACCACCACAACTAGAGGCAGCCGTGGAGCGTTCCTACGTTGGTCCTAGACGCCTCGTCACAGCCTGAGAAACTAACTACACCTAAAGATAGAAAGAGGAAAGCTATCTGCCCCGGAGCAGATCCCCAAAGAACATAGAAAGCCCCCAAACATGTAATGGCTGTTAGACAAGAGGAAATACTGACACAGACAGAAAATAGTATGAGCAAACGTTGGGGCCAAAACTACCTAAATAGAAAAGGATAGGAAGGGCACTTACTGCAATCCCAAAAAACCCTGAAAAGCACCAACTCTACTAATTTCAAAAACACCTGAGATCACACGACCTCTACCACCTAAATTAGTTCTCTGGTGTAACAAAATCAAAACAGCAGCCACTGAAAAAACTGGAAAAAGCAAATGTACAAACATCAGTGGCTGAACTAAACTGAGAGTGCAAAAGCCCCGGAGGGGACCCAGAAGGCCCCCACAGAAGTGCAGGACAAAATGCAAAAATCAAGCACAAAAACAAAAAGAAGAAAATGTCTTATCTGTTAGCAGGAGATGCAGACACGACACAGCAGGCTACAAAGGAAACAGGAATCAAGGATTGAGACCAGAACAATTGATCACCGGCAACCTGATGGGAAGGCGACTCCCTTAAATAAGACCAGTCAGTAACACCTGATTCCCAATCCTCACAATCTTCACTGGACAGTCCAGTACCGCTTGTAACCACCAGAGGGAGCCTCTGCTCAGAACTCATTTCAAGTCCGTTCACAACAGTACCCCCCCTTGAGGAGGGGTCACCAAACCCTCACCTGAGCAACCAGGTCGGTCAGGATGAGCTCTATGATACGCACGGATGAGTCTCCTAGCATGGATGTCCGAAGCAAACACCCAAGAATTGTCTTCCTGACCATAACCTCTCCACTTAACCAAATACTGGAGTTTCCGTCTAGAAAAACGAGAATTCAAAATTTTCTCAACCTCAAACTCCATATTGCCCTCAACCAGAACAGGGTCAGGAGGCAAAGCAGTAGGAACCACTGGCTCAACAAACCTCTTCAACAAGGACTTGTGGAACACATTATGGATCTTAAATGTCCCTGGAAGAAGCAAACGAAAAGAAACAGGATTAAGAATCCCATGATCTTATAAGGTCCAATGAACCTAGGCTTAAATTTAGGAGATGCCACTCTCATAGGAATATTTTTTGAGGACAACCAGACCAAGTCCCCCACTTTAAACCGAGGACCATCAGTCCTATGCCGGTTAGCAAACCGCTGGGCCGTCTCTTGGAGAGGGACAACCTCTGCACTACCTGGTCCCAAATCTGCTGCATACGCTCCACAACAGAGTCAACACCCGGACAGACAGAAGCCTCCGTCTGTCCCGAAGAAAATCGAGGGTGAAACCCAGAATTACAGAAAAATGGAGACATCAAAGTGGCAGAGCTAGCCCTATTATTAAGAGCAAACTCAGCCAAAGGCAAAAAAGAGACCCAGTCATCCTGATCAGCAGACACAAAGCATCTTAGATAAGTCTCCAATGTCTGATTTGTTCTCTCAGTTTGACCATTGGTCTGAGGATGAAACGCCGAGGAGAAAGACAATTGAACACCAAGTTTAGAACAAAAGGTCCTCCAAAATCTGGAAACAAACTGGACTCCTCTGTCAGACACAATGTTCTCAGGAATGCCGTGCAAACGAACCACGTGCTGAAGGAACAAAGGTACCAATTCAGAGGAGGAAGGCAACTTAGGTAATGGCACAAGATGTATCATCTTGGAAAACCTATCACAAATCACCCAGATGACAGTCATTCTCTGAGAAACAGGGAGGTCGGAAATGAAATCCATAGAGATATGGGTCCATGGTCTCTTGGGCACAGGCAATGGCATCAACAAACCACTAGAGCGGGAGCAAGGCTTAGAGCGAGAGCAAGTCCCGCAGGACTGCACAAATTCCCTGACATCACAAGACAAGGTAGGCCACCAAAAGGACCGACTAACCAAGTCTCTGGTACCAAAAATTCCGGGATGACCTGCCAACGCGGAACAATGAATCTCAGACATCACACTCTTTTTCCAGTGGTCCGGGACAAACAATTTCCCAACAGGGCAGCGCTCGGGCCTATCCTCCTGACACCCCTCCAGAGCCAGTCTCAAATTGGGCGAGATGGCGGAAAGAACTACACCTTCTTTCAAAATAACAGAAGGATCAGATAACTCAGGAGAGTCCGCAAGGAAACTCCTTGAAAGGGCATCCGCCTTAACATTCTTAGTGCCAGGAAGAAAGGAAACCACAAAATTAAAACGTGTGAAAAACAAGGCCCACCTGGCCTGTCTAGGATTAAGTCGCTTGGCAGATTCCAGATTAAACCAGATTCTTATGGTCAGTAAGGACCACCACCTGATGTTTAGCTCCCTCCAGCCAATGTCTCCACTCTTCAAAAGCCACTTCATGGCCAATAACTCCCGATTACCCACGTCATAATTACGTTCAGTAGGATAAAATTTTGAGAGAAAAAGGCACAAGGGTTACTTTTAGAGGTCTCTGGATCTCTTTGGGACAAAACGGCACCTGCCCCAATTTCAGAGGCATCTACCTCCACTTGAAATGGCAGAGAAACATCAGGCTGCCGTAGAACAGGAGCAGAAGTGAATCTCTGCTTAAGTTCCTGAAATGCAGAGACTGCCTCAGGAGGCCAATTCACCACATCAGAACCCTTTTTGGTCAAATCAGTTAATGGTTTAACAATAACCGAGAAATTACCAATAAATTTACGATAAAAATTGGCAAAACCCAAAAATCTTTGAAGAGCCTTTAATGAAGTAGGTTGGACCCAATCACAGATGGCCTGAACCTTGACCGGGTCCATTTCAATAACAGATGGGGACAAAATGAATCCCAAAAATGAGATCCTCTGAATGCCAAAAAGACACTTTGATCCCTTCACATACAGAGCATTCTCTCTCAAAATCTGGAATACAGTTCGAACATGTTTCACATGAGAGTCCCAGTCATTGGAAAAAATTAAGATATCATCCAAATAAACGATCAGAAATTTATCCACGAAATCCCTGAAAATGTCATTCATGAAGGACTGGAAGACAGAAGGAGCATTAGTGAGCCCAAAGGGCATCACAAGGTACTCAAAATGCCCCTCAGGGGTGTTAAATGCCGTCTTCCATTCATCCCCGTGCTTAATGCGAATAAGGTTATATGCCCCCCTGAGGTCAAGCTTGGTAAACCAAGTAGCGTTTTTCACCCTGGAAAACAGGTCAGAAATCAAGGGTAACGGGTATTGATATTTCACAGTAATATTGTTCAAAAGACGATAATCAATACACGGCCTTAATGAACCATCCTTTTTGGCTACAAAGAAAAAACCCATGACAGATAACATGATCAGTGATAAAAAATTTCTCCATTAAATGTCACCTGCTTAACCAGCAGGAAGTACGGCGGCGTCTAAAAATCACTAAAATTGACAAATCCCCGGGACCGGATGGGATACACCCCGAGTACTGCAGGAATTAAGTACAGTTATAGATAGACCATTATTTTTAATCTTTAAAGATTCCATAATAACTGGGTCTGTACCACAGGACTGGCGTATAGCAAATGTGGTGCCAATATTCAAAAAGGGGGCAAAAACTGAACCTGGAAATTATAGGCCAGTGAGCTTAACATCTACTGTGGGTAAAATCCTGGAGGGTTTTTTAAGGGATACTATATTGGAGTATCTGAGGCTGAATAACCTCATGACACAGTATCAGCATGGGTTTACGAGGGACCGTTCTTGTCAGACTAATCTGATAAGCTTTTATGAAGGGGTAAGTTCAGGACTGGACCAAGGGAATGCAGTGGACGTGGTGTTCATGGACTTCTCAAAAGCTTTTGATACAGTGCCACACAAAAGGTTGATACATAAAATGAGAACAATGGGGATAGGGGAAAATATGTGTAAGTGGGTTAGGAACTGGCTCATGGATAGAAAACAAAGGGTGGTTATTAATGGAGCACACTCGGACTGGGTCACGGTTAGCAGTGGGGTACCACAGGGGTCAGTATTGGGGCCGCTTCTCTTTAACATATTTATTAATGACCTTGTAGGGGGCATACAGAGTAGTATTTCAATATTTGCAGATGACACTAAACTCTGCAGGGTAATAAATACAGAGGAGGATAATTTTATATTACAGGAGGATTTATGTAAACTAGAAGCTTGGGCTGATAAATGGCAAATGAGCTTTAATGGGGATAAATGTAAGGTCATGCACTTGGGTAGAACAAATAAGATGTATAATTATGTGCTTAATTGTAAAACACTGGGCAAAACTGTCACTGAAAAAGACCTGGGTGTATGGGTGGACGACAAACTCACATTTAGTGGCCAATGTCAGGCAGCTGCTGCCAAGGCAAATAAAATAATGGGATGCATTAAAAGAGGCATAGATGCTCATGAGGAGAACATAATTTTACCTCTATACAAGTCACTGGTGCGACCACACTTAGAATACTGTGTGCAGTTCTGGTCTCCGGTGTATAAGAAAGACATAGCTGAACTGGAGCAGGTGCAGAGAAGAGCGACCAAGGTTATTAGAGAACTGGGGGGTCTGCAATACCAAGACAGGTTATTACACTTAGGGTTATTTAGTTTGGAAAAACGAAGGCTTAGAGGTGATCTTATTACAATGTATAAATATATAAGGGGACAGTACAAAGACCTTTCTAATGATCTTTTTACTCTTAGACCTGTGACGGGACAAGGGGGCATCCTCTACGTCTGGAGGAAAGAAGGTTTAGCCATAATCACAGACGCAGATTCTTTACTGTAAGAGCAGTGAGACTATGGAACTCTCTGCCGTCTAATGTTGTAATGAGTGAATCCTTACTAAAATTTAAGAAGGGACTGGATGCCTTTCTTGAAAAGTATAATATTACAGGCTATATTCACTAGTTTCCTAGATACTGCGTTGATCCAGGGAGCTAGTCTGATTGCCGTATGTGGAGTCGGGAAGGAATTTTTTTCCCCAATGTGAAGCTTACTGTTTGCCACTTGGGTTTTTTTTGCCTTCCTCTGGATCAACATGTTAGGGCAGGTTAGGATAGGATATGGGTTGAACTAGATGGACTTAAAGTCTTCCTTCAACCTTAATAACTATGTTACCTAAGGGTGAAGAGGATGGTCTGATATGACCTTTCTCCAATGACTCCTTGATATAAGACCGCATAGCGTCATGTTCAGGTACAGACAAGTTAAAAAGGCGACCTTTAGGGAATTTACTACCAGGCACTAATTCAATAGCGCAGTCATAGCTCCTATGGGGAGGCAAGGATGCCGATTTACTTTCGCTAAACACATCAGAAAAATCAATCAAAAAGTCAGGAACATCCTGAGCCTGAGGGGAGGCAGAAAAAACAGGAGTGTTGGTAATAACACATTGGCAGCCCCAACTGGTTACAGACACAGATTTCCAATCCAAAACAGGATTATGAGACTGTAACCAAGGGAAACCCAGCACGATAATGTCATGCAGATTATACAGAACCAAAAATTTGCAGCTCTCCTGATGATCAGGTTCGACCCTCATTATCACCTGAGTAGAGAACTGAGGTTTATTCTCAGCCAAAGGGGTAGAATCGATTCCCAGAAAGGGAATAGACTTCTGTAGGGGTATCAAGGGAAACCCACAACGTTTAGCAAAATCAAAATCCATCAGGTTAATAGCTGCTCCCGAATCAACGAAAGCCTGAGCAGAAAATGAGGACAGAGAGCATATCAGAGTAACAGTTAATAAAAACTTAGTCTGAACACTACCCAAGACAACTGAGCGTGCAAAACGTCTTCCCCGCTTAGGGCAGACTGAAATAGCATGAGAGGCATCACCACAGTAGAAACATAACCCATTGCGCTTTCGAAACTCATGACGCTGTGTCCCAGAAACCACTTTATCACACTGCATGGATTCAGAAGCAGGTTCACAAGGCAACACTATTCCACGCGTACTTCTCCGCTCACGCAAACGTCTGTCAATTTGAATCGCTAATGACATGGAATCATTGAGACCAGAGGGGACAGGGAATCCCACCATAATATCCTTTACATTATCTGACAGACCCTTCCGAAAAAGGGCTGCCAAAGCGTCGTCATTCCATTTGGTCAGGACTGCCCACCTACGGAATCTCTGACAGTATAACTCAGCGTCATCAAGCCCCTGATTTAATGCCAACATGGCTTTTTCAGCTTGATCAGTGACATTAGGCTCATCGTACAATAACCCCAAGGCCTGAAAAAATGCATCAACATCACTCAAAACAGGATCCCCAGGTGTCAGGGAAAAAGCCCAATCCTGAGGATCGCCGCGCAGGAGAGAGATGACAATTTGAACCTGCTGCGCTGCGTTCCCTGAGGACTTAGATTTTAAGGCTAAAAACAATTTACAATTATTTTTAAAATTCAGAAACTTGGCTCGATCCCCCAAAAACAAATCTGGCATGGGAATCCTAGGTTCCACAACAGGCAACCTAGCAAGATAGGTAGCAATACTCCGAACCTCAGTGGCAAGCTGATCCACACGGCCAGACAACTGTGCAAACTCCATTGAGAGAAAAAATCCTCCCCAGCACCCAGAGATACAGAGGGAAAAAAAAAATGCAACAAACAGAAAAATATTTCTGACAACTCTGACAACCTTTTTTTTTTTTCTTTCACAATATTTTTCCCTTCTATGAGTACCATTCAATTTTTTATGGCCGGTGATACTGTTATGATTCGGTAGCTGAGGAGTGCAGGTAAAAAAGGAAATACACCAGAGCAGTTGGAATCTATGAGATTGCAGTACCCTGACTAACCACCACAACTAGAGGCAGCCGTGGAGCGTTCCTACGTTGGTCCTAGACGCCTCGTCACAGCCTGAGAAACTACACCTAAAGATAGAAAGAGGAAAGCTATCTGCCCCGGAGCAGATCCCCAAAGAACATAGAAAGCCCCCAAACATGTAATGGCTGTTAGACAAGAGGAAATACTGACACAGACAGAAAATAGTATGAGCAAACGTTGGGGCCAAAACTACCTAAATAGAAAAGGATAGGAAGGGCACTTACTGCAATCCCAAAAAACCCTGAAAAGCACCAACTCTACTAATTTCAAAAATACCTGAGATCACACGACCTCTACCACCTAAATTAGTTCTCTGGTGTAACAAAATCAAAACAGCAGCCACTGAAAAAACTGGAAAAAGCAAATGTACAAACATCAGTGGCTGAACTAAACTGAGAGGGCAAAAGCCCCCGGAGGGGACCCAGAAGGCCCCCACAGAAGTGCAGGACAAAATGCAAAAATCAAGCACAAAAACAAAAAGAAGAAAATGTCTTATCTGTTAGCAGGAGATGCAGACACGACACAGCAGGCTACAAAGGAAACAGGAATCAAGGATTGAGACCAGAACAATTGATCACCGGCAACCCTGATGGAAGGCGACTCCCTTAAATAAGACCAGTCAGTAACACCTGATTCCCAATCCTCACAATCTTCACTGGACAGTCCAGTACCGCTTGTAACCACCAGAGGGAGCCTCTGCTCAGAACTCATTTCAAGTCCATTCACAACAGTATGGCTGCAAAAAGTGCCATGCGGCGGGTCTGGCTCCGGAAAGGGGTACGTGGGGGCGACACCCCATGTTCCCGTCCGTTGCAGGTGTGGGAAGAGTGGACCCATTGAAGGATCCGTCGCCCCTAAAAGCACAGACCGGGTGAGGTTGCGGGGGGGGGTACGGGGAGATGACACTCCGCGTTCCCGCCTGTTGACGTTTTAGGGAGATCGTAACCATGAAAGGCCCTGTCGCCGTTAATCCGAGGGAAAAAATAAAGTTAAAAATAAAGATAAGAAAGATGGGGTCTGAAATTAGACCTTAGTGCCTCCTAAAGACACTAAGCAAGAACTGGTTCACGAGAGAGCCAGCAGAGGGTGTATACTGCGGAGGAGGAGTTAATCTCTTAGCATATTTTGCTTAGTGTCCTCCTAGTGGCAGCAGCATAACACCCATGGTAGTGTGTCCCCCAATGAGGCGAAGGAGAAAAGATGGCGCCTCAAGTACTTGTGTCCTCCATTAGATTTACATTATACTGTAATGATCTCTCGCTATCTACACTCCACAACATTGAAATTGCAACAGCAAGTAAAAAAAGTCATGGAATTATGGAAATCACAGGATCAATATACTTGTTAATGATATGCAAATGATGAAAAGATGTAAACATTTTCAAAAGATCTCAATTTATTCAGTACCTAAAGGCTGGGTCTCACATAACGATACACCAGCGATCCCGACAACGATATGCACTTGTCAGGATCGCTCTGGTGTGTATCGCTACATGATCGCTGTGAGCTGCCAAACAGGCAGCTCAGGCAGCGATCTGGGACAGCGACACTGCGGGTAACATCGCTTAGTTACCCGCAGTGTACCTTGGATACCAGCGCCCTGATGCAGGGAGCTGGTATCCAAGGTACACAGCGGGTTTCCAAGCGCTGCGCGGTGCCTGGAAACCCGCTGTGTACCTTGGATACCAGCTCCCTGCTCAGGGCGCTGGTATCCAAGGTAACAGCGGGTTTCTAGGCACAAGCCCCGCGCCTGGAAACCCGCTGTGTACCTTGGTTACCAGCGGATCGCTGGTCTCCGCCTGTCACACGCAGTGATGCGTGCTGTCAGCGGAAACCAGCGATCAAAAAAGGTCTCTCACATTTCGCGACGATCAGCGATACCGCAGGGGGGCCTTGATCGTCACTGAATGTCACACACGCGATATCGCTGGTGAGCTCGCTGCTGCGTCACAAAATAGTGACTCAGCAGCGATCTCGGTAGCGATTATCGCTATGTGAGACGGGCCCTTTATATGAGTGCCACATGTTAGAATTACACATACGCCTTGATTGCCATCAATTAATTCATTCATCGTTGTCTGAGGAATGTTCTGCCATATTGAATACACTTGGGCTCACAAATCATTAAGATCCACTGCTGGCAGCTCACTTTGAAATTGTTGTAAAAGAAAACTGACTGGCACATCCAAACCAGTGTGAATTAGGTGCAAACCAGGAGCAGCTACCTCCATGGACAATATACAAAAAAAGGTTGCACTCTATCTATTTTTTTCTAATATTCAAAAGCCATATTGCTATTCATGTTTCATATTTCACATTGACTTGCTTTGGCACGATAGAGTGCAACCTTTTTTTGTACACTTTGAAATTGTTGTCCTAGAGGTGCTCGATAGGAGACAAGTCTGGTGATGCTAAAGGCCATGTTAGGACGTTTAAGCCACGCCAAGTTTAAACCAAACGACATGTTGAAAAACAGCTCCTGAGACATTTTGGAGAAATGGCCGTTAAAACTGGTTCCACCACGAAATCAATGTCATAGTTGAGCTATTATTGTACAGTCATGGCCAAAAGTTTTGAGAATGACACAAATATTATATTTTCACATGATCTGCTGCCCTCTGGTTTTTATGTGTGTTTGACAGATGTTTTTATCACAGACAGAAATATAATTGCAAACATATGAGTAACAAAAGCTTATATTAACAGTTAGAATGAGTTAATGCAGCAAGTTAATATTTGCAGTGTTGACCCTTCTTCTTCAGGACCTCTGCAATTCTCCCTGGCATGCTCTCTATCAACTTCTGGACCAAATCCTGACTGATAGCAGTCCATTCTTGCATAATCAATGCTTTCATTTTGTCAGAATTTTTAGATTTTTGTTTGTCCACCTGTCTCTTGATGATTGACCACAAGATCTCAATGGGATTAAGATCTGGGGAGTTTCCAGGCCATGGACCCAAAATCTCTATGTTTTGTTCCCTGAGCCATTTAGTTATCACCTTTGCTTTATGGCAAGGTGCTCCATCATGCTGGAAAAGGCATTGTTGATCGCCAAACTGCTCTTGGAGGGTTGGGAGAAGTTGCTCTTGGAGGACATTCTGGTACCATTCTTTACTAATGGCTGTGTTTTTAGGCAAGACTGTGAGAGAGCCGATTCCCTTGGCTGAGAAGTAACCCCACACATGAATGGTTTCAGGATGCTTAACAGTTGGCATGAGACAAGACTGGTGGTAGCGCTCACCTTGTCTTCTCCGAATGAGGCATTTTCCTAATGTCCCAAACAATCGAAAAGGGGATTCATCAGAGAAAATAACTTTACCCTAGTCCTCAGCAGTCCACTGCCTGTACCTTTTGCAGAATATCAGTCTGTCCATGATGTTTTTTCTGGAGAGAAGTGGCTTCTTTGCTGCCCTCCTTGAGACCAGGCCTTGCTCCAAGAGTCTCCGCCTCACAGTGCGTGCAGATGCACTCACACCTGCCTGCTGCCATTCCTGAGCAAGCTCTGCACTGCTGGTAGCCCGATCCCGCAGCTGAAACACTTTTAAGAGACGGTCCTGGCGCTTGCTGGTCTTTCTTGGGCACCCTGGAGCCTTTTTGGCAACAATGGAACCTCTCTCCTTTAAGTTCTTGATGATGCGATAGATTGTTGACTGAGGTGCAATCTTTCTAGCTGCGATACTCTTCCCTGTTAGGCCATTTTTGTGCATTGCAATGATGACTGCACGTGTTTCTTTAGAGATAACCATGGTTAACAGAAGAGAAACAATGATGCCAAGCACCAGCCTCCTTTTAAAGTGTCCAGTGGTGTCATTCTTACTTAATCATGACAGATTGATCTCCAGCCATGTCCTCATCAACACCCACACCTGTGTTAATGGAGCAATCACTGAAAAGAGGTTAGCTGGTCCTTTTAAGGCAGGGCTGCAATGATGTTGAAATGTGTTTTGGGGGATAAAGTTCATTTTCTAGCCAAATATTGACTTTGCAAGTAATTGCTGTTAAGCTGATCACTCTTTATAACATTCTGGAGTATATGCAAATTGCCATTAGAAAAAGTGAAGCAGTAGACTTTGTAAAAATTAATATTTGTGTCATTCTCAAAACTTTTGTCCATGACTGTAGGCTTACATAAATTTTGCCACATCACAATTATTGGAACAGGATAAGTGATATGTTTCCTCAAAAAGGCCTTTTCATAGCATTGCCAATCTCTGGCAAGTGTGTCAAAAAACAAAAGTGGAAGTCATCTTTGAAGAGGAAAGCACTCCATGTCGTGAGACCACATAAGGTAATGAAGAAACCTTCAAGAGGAAACATCACATAACTACTAGGATTAAGGCCTCCACACGTCCTGGTGATTCCTTTACAAGAAAAAATAGTACTGGAGAGATCTGTGGTCCGTGTGACATCCGTGTATCTGTTTGCTGTCTGTGTGACTCATACCGGCATCTGGGAAAAGTGGTACAGTTCGCTCTGATCATAGGCACCGGCTGCTGGAGGCAGCTCACATAATTTTCAAGATTGGGAATGCAGCTTCAGTGACCAGCGATAGCCACTATGAAGTCACCGCTTGTCACTGAAGCTGCGCTCGAAGCAGCTCATTGGCTCATGTTTTTCAACCTGGACCGTCACATCATGCCATCATTCAATTCGAAAACCAGATGTCGCAGATGGATTACGGTGTGAGACAAGTATGGATTATCTTCACGTCGCACAGGTGAGGGATATGGTGGTTTATTATTTTTTTTGCTTTTTTTTTTTTTTTTACAGGGGACATGGACTTCAATGGATTAGACATAAAGGAGAGTATAACTTTTTTTTATTTTTAAATAAATGTATAAAACATGGTGTTTTGTTTTATTTCAAGTAAAGGATTCTATTCTTGCTGTGTTTATTTCAAAACTTACTATGGGGTTAGTAATGGGGGCATCTTAGCCGTCTCTCCATTACTAATCCCTGGTCTGACAATACCAAGCTGACATCAGCACCACAAATATTACCCCACTTGCCACCGCCACAGGGCAAATGAGAAGAGCAAAGCTAAGCTCCAGATTTGGCACATCTTATAGATGCGCCATTTCTGGGGCTGCTGTTGGTAGCCTGGGGTGAAGGTAGCAATATCTCTGGTCCTTTCCCAGGTTCTTAATATCACCCCACAGTTGTCTGTTTATCCTTTGCTGGTTTGAATGAATAAAGGGACTCTATTTTTTTTCTGGGATCTTTCATTTATTCACCAGTAAAGGCTAAGCAAACAGCTGTGAGGTGTTATTAGTAGCCTGGGAACCTTTTGGGATTTTCTCCCTTTTCCCAAATTATTAACATCAGTCCCCAGCAGTGGGCTTTTCCTCTGCTGGTTATGAAAATTGCACCGGAGCCTACACCATTTTTTAAATTTAATTCTTCATATTATATAAGAGGGCCATAACAGGTGCTAAATACAACTCCCATCATTGTCACCTGGTGGCGCTGAACTCAGGGAGACCAAGCGACAATGATGAGACCTGGTTTCAGCAGCCGGCGCCTAGGAACAACACAGACATTAACACTTCTTTCCATTGCGTCATGCTGGTGACACATGGATGTCATCAGTGTGCGGCATGCATTTTGTCCATGCGGTTGATAAAAATACGGACATCTCTGCAGGTTTTTCATGCAGTCCATGTAAAAAACCTGACACGTGCGCACCACCATTGAAGACAATGGATGTGCATGTGTTCGTGGCTCTGAAAAAATGGACAGGATGCAGACACAAAAACAGACATGTGAAGGAGCCTAAGGTGTAGAGTAACAATGTAATCAGACTCCTCTATTGATCATTTGAAGTACACTAGCAGCTTGGCGTTACATTGATTTGGTCATTGAACCAGTGGTATTTTTCTTGTGTTTCAAGAGCAGTTTTCCAACATGGCAATATCAGGCCGCATGTTGCTTAAGTAACAATGCAGTCTACTTGGCCTAAACATACATCCATGGCCTGCAGTATCTCTGGACTTATCTCCCATCAAGCACATTGGAGACATCATTGGTCAGCAATTGCAAAGGGAGCTGCCAGCAGCTGATCTTGATGATTTGCATTCATTGTGGCTGAACACACCTCAGACAACCATTACTAATCTCACTGATAGCCTGCCAAGGAGTTAAGTGCATGGATTTCTGCACATTCCACTCATACTTGATACTGAATTAATTATATTTTGAAAATATTGTTTCCATTTCTTTCCCTCATTTGCATATCACTAACATGCTTATTGATCCTGTGACTGTGTATCACACCAGAAAAGCATTGATTTCAGAGCCTTTAGCTTTTTCATCATTACGTTTTTCAAAACAAAAAAAAAAAGCTGAAAGGAAAGAAAGTGCAATAGGGTCTTATCCGGATATTAAAAGATTAATCCAGTTAGATTATACTCACCAGATAGAGCCCAAAACAAGGCTCATAGAAATGTCAGCTGCTGCAGATCCACTGATCAAACTCATGATCAACCAAAGATACAAAGATGGGGGAAAAAAAAAAAAAAAAAGTGGATTCACCCTGCGCTGCTTGAAGGATAAATTCCATCTATGTTATTCCTTCCCCTTTGGATTTGCGTGTATTCACTAAGAAAGGCAAGTTTTATCCTGTGAAGCTGGACTCCTCCGTCTGCCATTTTCTACTGCGTACCAGCAAAAGATGCCTTTCCGTGCTGTGGCACCATTTGGACATGGATTGCACTGAGCTGGTTTTTCTTTTTGCTCTGTATGTATGTGGTTTGTAAACAGTGAGCTCCAGGGCCAGCTAGTCACAGCAATGTTAATCACATTAAAGCTTCTGTCTAAGTACACAACAGCACACAGCTGGACATGTTATACATAAGGGTTAAAACACTGAATTAAACTACCGTATATACTCATGTATAAGCCGACCCGTGTATAAGCCGACCCCCCTAATTTTGCCACAAAAAACTGGGAAAACTTATTGACTCGCGTATAAGCCTAGGGTGAAAAATGATTATGCCCCCATATGCTGCACAGATTATGCCCAATATGCTCCACAGATTATGCCTCCATATGCTCCAGATTATGCCCAATATGCTTCAGAGATTATGCCCCCCGTATGATCCACAGATTATGCCCCATATGTTCCACAGATTATGCCCCCATATGCTTCATATCATGCCCCCATATGTTCCACAGCTTATGCCCCCATATGCTCCAGATTATGCCCCCATATGTTCCACAGTTTATGCCCCCATATGCTCCAAATTATGCCCCCATATGTTCCACAGCTTATGCCCCCATATGCTCCAGATTATGCCCCATATGTTCCACAGCTTATGCCCCCATATGCTCCAGATTATGCCCCATATGTTCCACAGTTTATGTCCCATATGCTCCACAGCTTATGCCCCCATATGCTGCACAATTATGCCCCATAGTATAGGCCCCATATGCTGCTGCAAAAAAAATGACATACTCACCTCTTGTCGCTGGGGGCCAGGTGCCGGTGTCCTAAGCAGGCGGTGACAGCGGCGCGCTATGGGGGAATGGTGCCGGTGTCACCGCTCGCTCAGGACCCCGGCACCTGAGATATTTACCTGTCCCGTTCCAGCGCTGCGTCCTCGTCTGACTCCTCTGGCTGTGAATGATCTGGCAGGGGGCGGGGCGCGCACTAACGACGTCATCGCACCCTCTGCCTGATCATTCACAGCCAGAGGAGTCAGACGAGGATGCAGCGCAGCTCTGGACAGGTAAATATCGCTATACTCACCCCTCCGCTGCGCATCCCTGCTGCCTCTCCTCTTCTCCCGATGCTCTCCGCAGCGCTTCAGTCCTGCAGCGGTCACGTGCTACCGCTCATTAAAGTGATGAATATGTGCATATTTATGACTTTAATGAGCGGTGCCATGTGATCGCTGCAGGAAGGAGCCGGAGATCGTGGGAGAAGCAGGGGGGCTGCAGAGACCGCGCCGGCAGAGGGGTGAGTATGATCCGACACCCCCGCTCCCCCTCTCCCGTATATGACCCGCGTATAAGCTGAGAGGGGGGCTTTCAGCCCTAAAAAATGGGCTGAAAATCTCGGCTTATACATGGGTATATACGGTATCTTGTGCTGGCCACAGATTACATAGCAAAAACCTGCTGACAGATTCCCTTTAAAATACAGACATTTCTATAATGTGTCATTTTATGGGGATTGTAGGTAATTATGTGTGAATTACAGCTTGGTTTCCATATGATGTGGAATTGCTATATTATGTAAGTGACTATGACATGGGTAACGGGTTTCAGCACAAAGTCCTGTATGACAAACACAATATAGCGACTGTTTCTGTAGCTTTCCCACCGTGATAAACTGTTCAGAAATACATTGGCCTTCTCTTTTATGGAGTGCCACACAGATATACATTCCCATTGAGTTTGTAAGCACTTTTTTACAAATGATTTTAGTGTACATAGAAATAGATGACTTTCACACAGCGGTATTGTTAGTAGATATAAGATTTCTACCTGGTCTGATCTTTGGATCTGCTCTTTTTATGCAGCATAACGATGCAGAATACTTCCATATGAACATGGCCTTACTATACCTGCATACGGTGATAAAGCCCATCAATAAACAGCCAATAGGTCTAAGAATTAGGTCAAAGCTATGGCCCTTCTTTTAATTGGCCTGAGGCCATCTTTACACAGCACTAGTTTGCATTTTTCATTTGCAAGCCAAACCTGAGTGGAAGCAGGGCACAGGTGACATCTTCTCCGCAGCCAGCCTTGCCTGAAAAGATAGATGGTAATCTATGATCCTAACAGGCGACCGTTCTGTTGTGAATGCAGAAACTGCACCTGGCTGGTGTCTATGGACCAACCTAAATTATAAATGCTTAAAAATACAAGGCTAATGGAAGTGGGTTCTACAATTCTTCAGAGTTCTTAAGGTCTTCCTAAAATCTTTAGGAGGGGGCCTAGCTCTGCCAAACATTGCTGGGGCTGTTGCTGCTGTACATAGAGAACTTTGCAAATTATCAAATAGAAGGATTTCCATCCCATAAGTTGGAGTAGGACATTGAAGTGCCATTACTGCATGATCTCCTATGTGCAGTTTATATCTACACGCTTAGTCTGCATGGTGACCCTTATCAGGTTTGGCATGTGGTTCAGAAGTCAGGCCCTGGGATTGTATACTCTAATGATAAGCCATCACTGTATGAAATAGGAATACCTTGAAGGAGATGTGTCAGTAGGAGTTCACACCCCAAACTATTTATATGCTCTTTCAAAGACAAGACCAGCAATACCTTTACCTAATTCCTCCATTACTGAGAAATCAGTGTTTGAACCGATAGGTCATCGGTCACTCC
This sequence comes from Oophaga sylvatica, assembly GCA_033576555.1. NCBI lineage: Eukaryota > Metazoa > Chordata > Amphibia > Anura > Dendrobatidae > Oophaga > Oophaga sylvatica. Next base: position 315,123,583 of record JARQOD010000004.1, read on the forward strand.
AGATCTACTCGACTCACAACACTGCCTCCTCCAGTTTGACTCACAGCCTCTATACTGTGTGACTTTAGGCAAATGAGCCATCAGTCAAGCAAGAGCAGGCAGCACTGGGTGGAGAGCAGAGCTGGAGTGACAGAGGCTTCAGATCTACCCCCTCATTTGCATATCAATGAAAACACTGATTTCTCAGTAAAGGAGGAATGGATAGGCCGTGTAAATACATTGCTGGACTTGTCTTTGAAAGAGCCACATGTGCATGTAAGTAGTTTGGAGGTGAAATCCTGCTGACAGATTCCCTCTAGTGACAATCCCATCTTTGATGTGAGGCTATGGGGGTAGTAGGTCTCTTGTTTTCACCGTAAAGAACGGCACTGAATTGAATAAAATGATACACTGCAGCACAGCCATACAATTCTTCCAGGTAAGCAATTTATTGTAATAGAATTTACAAATATTGGTTCTCTCCACAATAAACCAATCTCTTGAGACGCCGACATCCAAACACGCTGATGGCACATTATCTGAAAGACGAAAAAAGAATTTAAGGTAAATATTTCATTATGTTACTAAACAAGAAAAAAAAAGTTACAATTAAAATATGGGGAGATGGCATTTGCAGCAATGTAAAGGTAAGCACATGTAGTAGGGTAGGTATGCCAAGTTACTAAAATACAAACTATCCTTTTTACTCCAGCAGAAGCACAGCTACACTATTCTTTACCCAACAAGGACTAGCAGACGTGTCATGGAGCCTACAGCCACTGCACATGGTGGTATGTCAGCCATCTAGGAGGGGCTCGAAGACATACAAGATGCCAGCATCTCCATTATATGTTTCCCTGTTCAGACTTCACTTCTGTTTTGTTTTTTTACCAGGAGAGAAAGTGGCCGTAAGAACATTTTATAAAGAATCCATCGTGTCCCCATCCACACATAGCAGCGTGCCAGTGCTGTTACCAGCTTCACATACAGAATACACCCCAGCGAAGAACAATACGGGATCTTATGAACGTTCGTTAATCTCCTGAGACCCCACCAAGAGTCCCCGTTTCTCTGGGGTCGTATTCTATTTTTTCCCACCTGTGTTACACCGCTTGCTTATGGATTGGTTAGAGAAATGGTGAAGCCCACTGAGAAAAATCTGATTGCCACCCTTGTGGTCCAAAACAGACATTTCCATAAAACCTTTATAAGCTAATATCTGGGGAACTAAGACATCAGAAAAAAAAACAAAAAAAAAAAACATGTTACTCGGCACTTAAGCCTCTAGCTCAGGATGGAGCCAAGTTAAAATGTAAAAGGCCATGAAATGACCTGCTTAAAGGGAATTTGTTCCCTCCACCCATAAACTAAAACACATAAGTATGTAGGGAAAATAGCCAGTATATAAAATAAAATCATAAGTACTAAACGTATTTTTACGGCTTAATTAGCATAAAAAAATAACCTTTTTTTGTATGCAAATGAAGGACCTTAAATGAAGCCTTGATACCTCCAAAATTTGCATACTAGCCCATGGCTATCTGGATTGACAGTGCTCAAGCAAGTACTGCTTCATCTACGCAGCAGAGCTCACAAGGTTACTGCTGGCTCTTTGGGGCAGTACGGTGCAGAGCTGTGGCCACAGACATCGATGAGCGCCACGTTGCCCATGTGTGCGTGGCTGCAGTGTCCGTGCACAGCCGCTGATTGTCATATCTTGATTGACAGCACCGTACTCAATCAGTGGCTCAGCACCTCCACACGGACACTGCAGCCAGTCATACCACTGCAGAGCCATCAGTCCATAGTCCCCCATACTGTACTGCAGAGCGGAGCCAGCAATATCACTACGCGCACGGCTGGAAACTTCAGGCAGTACTTGAGCACTGTTGATCATGATATGACAATGTTCAGTAAAAAAAAAAAAAAAACACAGAGGAAGGGGGTTACAGTGAACGAAGCATTTGGTCACTCCAAGCATGCAAGAAATTTAAGTCCTTCTTTTATGCCAACTAAACCACTGAAAGTTATACTACAGGTATGATTTACCCCTACATACCGGTGTTAACTGTTCAGTTAGTGTTTTGGGGGTGATAAGAGATTAAAGGGGGTCTATGAGCCAGGAACAAGAACGATATATAGGAGAACAAACCTGTCCATATATTATGAGGACTGTCCGGAAAAACCATGGCAGGGCTGGTGTCCTACTTTAGATCTCATCATATTAACCAACGGCAAAATCCACCGCACCAAAGCAACTGGAGCTCTCAATGATTCAGAGGAGTGATGCGTTATATCATGGGATGATCCTTCATGTACTGCTATATTCTGGACAACACGCAGCCGTCTACAACGTTATAGATGGCCGACAGACACCTAGTGGTCAGCTCAACATTATGAAGATGCTGAGAAAAGGGACAGGCGTTTGTAGTCTTAATGGCTATGCTAGTTTCGCAATCCCTTTAAGTTGAGAGCATGGTTCCTGAATATGACATACCCAATTTTTTGGGGAACTAATTTATGTAAATGAAGCAATCAGCAATGGCACATCCCATCAATGTACACATAAAAAGGTCCTTAGGAAAACAAAAGCAAGAGCTCCACCTAACCCTCTATATCGCTAGCCAATTACAACCAATAAACTATTACTACATCTACGGACATCATTACCTGACCACAGCTCAGGCTTGTATTGTTCAGGCCCTGGTAAAAGCATTAGACATAAAACAGGCAAGTTAAAGGGGCATTCCCATCACCAAGATCCTATCCCAATATGTAATAGGTGTAGTAATATTAGCAAATACCTCCAACTACAAATGTAATAATTTTCTGCTTCACCATGTCTCTTTCCTTATGTGCAATCATTGCAGGACCTTAGGTATCCATGGTTACAACCACTAACAACTAGCTATCTGTCACTAGATCAGTGGACATAACCATGGATACCTGAGGTCCTGCAATGCCTACATGAGGAAAGAGACATGGTGGACCAGAAAAACTATCCTACATTTCTAATTTGAGGCATGTGCTAACATTATGGTTTACACCTACTATATATTGGGCTTGGAGATGGGAATACCCCTTTAAAAGCACAGCATGCAAAAAACAGACACAGTTGTACATTACAGGTTACATCTTCATTGGTCAGCTGCTCCGTACTACATGCAGACCACAGCATTCAACCAAGGCCGGGGTCACACTAGCAATGAATATGGACAAGTGCTATGCGATAAAACATCGCATAGCACTCGGACCAGTATTCATCTATGGGGCAGATCACATCTGCGGTTTTTTTCTCGACCGTTATCAACATCCGAGTGAATTTGCGGCATGCTCGGCGCACTCGCACCCATATCAAGTGAGACAACGCACATCACTCGGATGTCATCCGAGTGCGGTGCGATAAACGCGGAGGAGATGGAGAAATTAGTTTCTCTGCCTCCTCCACAGCTGTGCGCCGATCCCCTCTGTGCGAGAGGCTCGGAGCACAGTAGCATGACACTCGGCTCCTGCACGCGGCAGAGCAAGAGCCGAGGGTCATTAGCATCTCGCATCGGATGCCATACGCCAGTCTGACCCCGGCGCAAAACACATATACTAACGGCACAAAAGTGTAAAGCACAGATACTAATAGTGCACCTCTTCCTTATACTGTTATACTAGTTTTATATCTACGTCAAAATAATGTTGCAGTGATCCGATAATTCCCACCATGGTAGATCTAAGTGCTCTACTAAACTGTCGAAAGTCCTCTCTTACCCTGGCCAATAAGTCAGCCTTTAGAGATGCACGCCATGTACTTACAGGGCAGCAGCACCAGAGATGATCTCAATAAGCTCCTTGGTGATGACGGCTTGACGGGTGCGGTTGAAAGACAATGTCAACTTGTCGATTATCTCAGCTACAGAAAGTGGGGAAAAAAAATAAGTTTAATCAACTAATTTTTGTCTTGCTAAATTCTATAATTTATCTTCTCCCAAAGTGAAAACTCATTGACTTACAAGCATTCTTGCTGGCATTGTCCATAGCAGTCATCCTGGCGCTCTGCTCACTGGCGGTAGCCTCTTTCAGAGTCAAGTAGATGATGTTAGCCAAGGTAAACTCCTGGTAATTTCTCAGCACATCTGCATCAATGTCATCATACACAGTGATGCTGTCTGGAAGAAAACAAATTCCACAAATGTTTGCACCTTGTATTTATTCTTTATCGCTTTCATTTAGTGATTCCCAACAAATAAAAAATAAAATCCCTAAAAATAATTGCACAATTTGAAATTTTCCTTTTTTCAGTGTTCAGTGTTCCTTTTGCAGCAAAAATGATGTTAACTGTATTCTGCAGGTCAGGGCGATTACAATATCAAATTGGTGGGGACGCATCACTTGGAAACCCCGCCAATCAGCTGTTCTAGGAGCTGGATGTATGTGCTCAGCTGCCGAGCAGAGAACTACACAGCTGTCAATTGTATGGTGGCCACAACAGGGAAGCCTAAGCTGTCTTTGTAGGTCATAGGAAGCTGAATAAAATGATAACGTGATATTTGCAATCTAATGTCTTATTCCAGAGAAATCCGTGTTTTTCTTATATGTAAATAAGTTAAGATGTATGGGCTGGATGCTGATTTGCATTAAAATCTGCCTCCAGAGATTATTTTAAATAAAAGGGGAGTTACCAGTGTGATGTGTAATGGTTACCAGTGTGATGGCCGCTCTCCTGATCTCACTGCAGAGCTGTGTGTGATTACACTGGACACATCTGCAAGTTCCTCTCATCTTCTATCTCACAGGCAGCCAGGGTTGTAGTACAGCAGAGCTGTGAGAGCTGCAGCTGCTAATGTGTTTGTTATGATTCTCCTGTGCTTTAATAGTTACATGTCTCACGCTGGTAACTCCATAATAAGAAAAGCCTGGATAGATCTGGGATAAGACATTGGATAGCAGATATCAAGGTACCCCTTTTATTCAGCTTCCTATGACCTGCATGCCCATATAGGAAGATTATATAAATAAAAACTCAGTCCTTTACTTTTGTAGGTTTGGCATTCACCATATGGGATAAATATTATGATTCATTATTAGTTTGGACAGTTTCCCACTCAGCAATACTAAATATGGTACGTTTTTATATTTTGCTATCCACATTCGAGAAAATGAAGGAGTTGTTACTTGAACTGTTAAGTATATACTTTTTTTTTTTTTTTAATTTAATACTGTTTTGCATTTTTTATTAAACCCCCTAGGCGACTAATACCTGCAATTTTTTGCACAAGCTACTCTAATAGGCACTGGTAACTTCAATAGACTCCAACAACTGTTACACTACGGTGCCAGCACCAAATAAGTAGTGTGCACATCTTGTAAATAGTTAATACCTGAATCACATGCAAAAAAAACCGCACACAACTTACCAGCGTTTGCAACAGTGTCAAGAGAAAAGAATGGCTTTTCATCAGTCTTGTAAGAGATCACAGACCTACGAGAACAGAAATGATCAGCACAGGAACATACCGCACAGCAGCCATCAGTCCATAGTCAACCCTGGTACCTGAATCTATTGAACACCACATTGCCTTGGTCAAACTCATAACCAGAGTTCAGTAGCTCTGAAGCAATCACAGAGGCGTCACCAAAAGTAGGAGGCTTCCTGCCAACTTCCTTGAAGGTCAAAAGGAAGTGATTGCTGTGAGTCCTTAAAGAAGAGAAGACAATGGTCGTTAGAAAGGGTTCACAGAAACCATTTACAGTACTTTTACTATTACAGGGTAACTTTGTGACCGAAGAGGTCTCCACAATTCTAAGCTGGCATCTATAAGATTGACATTTACATTTCTTTTAATTTCACCTTACAAGCAAATTCCAGAACTGGTTGGCATGTGTCACAATCATTCAGGTCATGAGAAGATGCCAATGGGCACTCAAGAATTGGCCCTTTCAGCTGTACAAAACGCTAGTGTAGAGGTATTGGTGCACTTTATCAGCTACCATTTTTAAAGGGAGTGTCCATTACCCTCTTAAACATTGATATTTTTCACTGAGAAACATAGAACAGATACTTCCCTCACAAGCACAATTCCAGCGATGTAGACACCAGGTCTCCCAGTGTTTACGTCATTATGCCATGTGAGCACTGCTGCCGATCAGGGTCACCAACAGGCTACATTCCCATGAATGTCAGAGGGAAGTGTATGAACTGCAGCCCATTAGCAACCACTGATTGATTGTAGAGTTCATGTACAATGTTGCGGTCCTGACACTACTGGAATGGCGCCATGCAGGAGGAGAGGGTGTTAACTTTACGTCACACATCGGAATACAGTATTCAAGAAGTGGTCATCCTAGTACTGGACAACCCCTCTAATGATCCCTGGGTTATATCTAACACACATTGTTAAATCCTCCTTGCCTGAGGGTAATTGACTCGTCTACGACTATAGGGTGCTGGTGTCTCACCTACCGGGCGTGACTGACATCCCAGCATCTGCAGGGAGGTGGAGAAGTCAACATGGTCCCTCTGCTCCTCCTCCCACTAGGATGTCAGTCACACCAGCTGGACTGTCTCAAATTTTGGGAGGTGCTGTTCAGGGAGACATCTTGAATTCAGCTATGTCTATGTTCTCAGGACATAGATCTCTACTCCATCGTTCAGTCTATGTACAGACTGAAGGACCGCCAAGGACTTTCAGGTCACGAGACATTTTGAGATTATGTGACGGCCAGCAGAGAAGCAGGTGGGATTCTGCGAGGAGGCATCATACTGAGGGGGCCATCATATACTAGGAGATATATTTCTGTATGAGCACATATAAAATGAACTGAGTGAGAGTAAAGAAATGGCTTAGTATAAAATAAGGACTGTCGTATGCGTGCTTCTTATCTTTTAAAGTAGGGCGGTATGCCTGACTGAGAAAGCCAATGTCACACAAGCCCACCAGGCATTAGAGAATATCTCCCATAGCTCCAGCAGTAATTCTCAGAAGGTTCTACCTGTGAACGTATCCCAAGCTGCTCATACCTCTGAAGTAAGCCTCTCAGCTTGTCCCCAATTCCAACAACCATAACTTCTTTTCCACTACCAGAAAGCGAAGAGATTTCGTGTTTAATGACTTTGGCCACGGAGGTATGAATGCCACCACAAAGACCTCTATCAGAGGACACGCCGATGATAAGATGCTTCTTCTGGTCTTCAGGAGCCTTAATCTCAGCTTTCTCGTACAATGCTATGTAAAAAAAGAAAAAGACAACATTGTCACCTACCTCATGCTCTATGGCAGTGCTCCCCAAAGTGCAGCTCTCCAGGTGTTGTAAAACTACAACTCCCAGCATGCTCTGACAGCCTGACATTGGGAAATACTACTCTATAGTATATAGAGGAATTCATGCAGTGTTCTAAGACAGCCTTACCTAAAGCTCCAGTTCCATATACTCTGGCGGGTTTCAGCTCCCTTTCAGCCTTAGCGTACTTGGCAGCTGCCACCATCTTCATGGACTTTGTGATCTTTTGGATATTCTTGATGGATTTCAGTCGCCTGGTGACTAACACAGCAGTTTAACTCGCATCAGTCAAGTCCAAGCTCAATAACATCCACTGTGTTCACAAGATCTGACAGCAGGAGAGCGCAGCATGCAGCACAATCCTTACTGCCCCATTAGAAGTCACTGGGGTTGATGACGTCCCATCTGGACCTGCTGTAGGATGGAGGCAGCACTGCATTGTTGCTGGCGTTATACACAGAAGCCTTACTTAGACACGGGCAAAGATCAACTGTTGTAATAAAGACCATAGCAGCTGCATACCAAAGTGGGACACAGCATCATGGGGGGTTTTGGCTGTTACGGCAGAGTCACAAAAGGAAAGGAGTAATGGTGACCCGTGCCAACGCCTGTAACACTGGTGTGAAATATCCTTTAGCATTTCCACACAGTGCTTCAGTGGCATATACCACCTTTAAGTCCCATGACACTTCAGTGCCTTTATAGTTGTGGCTCCAATGAAGACTGCATAACCACTGCAGCCAATCACTGACATTAGCTTGTGGGAAGTAGGTCCACCAGTAATTGGCTGCAGCAGTCACATGAATGGAAGTGGCATAATCACTACAGGACAAGTAGTCAAGACCAGCAGACCAACCGGAGTCCTTGAGTCCTATTTTGCTGATTTAGAATATATTTTTTTTCCTAATACAGCAACACCCGCCTTGAGAAGTGGATCACCTTTAGTCGTTACTAGGCTAGCAGGAGTCAGGAGATCTAGCTGGACACATTTTTGGTCACATGGGTAGAAATATAAAGGGAACCTGTCACGTTGTACATACGATCCTCTCTGCGGACAACACGGTACAGAGAAGGAGAAGCAGAATGGTATATAGGTTTATGGGAAAAGATTCAGTGTACCTGGTATTCACTGATATCCCTGGTGTTTATATGCATGGGTCCAGCCAGCGACTCATGAGCTGTCTCTACATGAACTGCAGGGAAGACTGTCAATCACTTGTGGGACCCCCCACTGCACTCATACAAAACACCGGGGGTTTCAATGAATGCAACTTTCCCACAAAAAAGTATAATAATCAGATCGGCTCCTCCTGCTCTAGAACACCTCCTTCGCAGATCAGATACCATTTTCAACAAGACACGTTCCCTCTAAGAATACAGTCTAAGGATTTTGTGGTTTAGCTTCTGCACAGTTAAAGTACAGTGCACTTCCCAAAATTACAGAGTGACATCCTTATCAAAGTTGACAGTTACACAAAGCTCAGACTCCTGAAGGGATGTCCTAAGTGCCATAACAGGTAAAGGTGGTCCCTATGTACAGGTGAGTGCAGTCTCACACAGATCACTGCAAATACATGTGACAGCCTCCATGCATTTTTGACAACCCCATTAACTAGATAAACCCTCCCCTTTTCAGGCACTGCTGTCCAATATACTCATCTTACGTGTCGGATGTATACTTACTGTCCTTCAGAGTTGCCATGTTCCTGACTTGACCCCTAAAACACACAAAACAGGACATCATACTTCATCTATGGAGGGCAAAAAGGTGACCTACAGGACATGAGGCACTGCCCACATACTCCATGCAAGCTTGTACTCAGGGTAATGTCTCTGTCGCTGCCCCGTACCCAGGGTAAATGTTCCACCCCTGCTCGGTGCCCCGTACCCAGGGTAAGTGTTCCGCCCCTGCTCGGTGCCCCGTACCCGGGGTAAGTGTTCCGCCCCTGCTCGGTGCCCCGTACCCGGGGTAAGTGTTCCGCCCCTGCTCGGTGCCCCGTACCGGGGTAAGTGTTCTGCCCCTGCTCGTTACCCCGTACCCGGGGTAAGTGTTCCGCCCCTGCTCGGTGCCCCGTACCCGGGGTAAGTGTTCTGCCCCCGCTCGGTGCCCGGATCCGGGGTAAGTGTTCTGCCCCCGCTCGGTGCCCCGTACCCGGGGTAAGTGTTCCGCCCCTGCTCGTTACCCCGTACCCGGGGTAAGTGTTCCGCCCCTGCTCGGTGCCCCGTACCCGGGGTAAGTGTTCTGCCCCCGCTCGGTGCCCCGGACCCGGGGTAAGTGTTCTGCCCCCGCTCGGTGCCCCGGGGTAAGTGTTCTGCCCCTGCTCGGTGCCCCGGGGTAAGTGTTCTGCCCCTGCTCGGTGCCCCGGACCTGGGGTAAGTGTTCTGCCCCTGCTCAGTGCCCAGCCCTAGGAGCAGAATGTCTTAAGGGTATGTCACACTAAGCGAGATCGCTAACGAGATCCCTACTGCGTCACCATTTATGACGCAGTGGCAATCTCGTTAGCGACTTAGCTGTGTGTGACATGTAGCAGCGATGTGGCCCCTGCTGAGATGTCACTGATCGCTTATGAACGTTCTGAGCCGTTTTTTGGTCGTTGGTGTCCCGCTGGTGAGCCTGAATCGCTGAGTGTGACACCCTTTATGAACGACTTCACCAGCGTCGCAGGTGGGACTAGGTTTTCCCAATGACCGCAGAGGTCGTTATACAGATCGCTGATGAGTTGTGTTTGGAATCACAGATCGCTGATGAGTTGCGTTTGGAATCACAGATCGCTGATGAGTTGTGTTTGGAATCTAACTAGTGATCACATAGCGATCGCACCAGCGATCTCGCCAGGTCCTGTCGTTATCGCTAGTGCGATCGCTAATGTGGCAGTGCCTTTATTCTCATTATATGGGGATACTTACAATCCTGATCTATGGATCTCATACCACACAGCTGCACACTGGAGCCATTCATCCGGTCACTTCTCTCACACCTTGAAGCACAGGGGCCGGCTGCGGCCTGGTCTATGTCCCTGGGGGTTCACATAAAAACGTCGCACACTGAGGACCACGGAGCTCAGCGATCACAGCCGGCTCGGGCTTCCCTGTGCACGGCCCACAAAGTCCCCTCAGTCCCTGCACCGACACTTACCATTGTGGCTGAAAGATGAGGACGCTGCTGCGGGACAACATGGTGACTACAGGCAAGGTCAGACAGCGCAGGACACGCATGCGCCGCAACTAAGCCTTGAAGAGCAGGCGGAGGGCGGAGATCTCGCGAGATCTGTCACTGTACTGAATGCCCGCTTCCGCCATCTTTGATGTTGGCAGGTCCTGTCTGTGATCCGGTAGTAGATCATCGCTAGAATGGATACGGTTGTACGCTCGATCGGTCTAGGGTTCAGCCTAGACTGTATGGGCTCCTGCCTGGTCCTGGCTGCAGCCCACACAATCTAACCGGTTCACTACTGAAGATCAGACTGCACAGCCCAATGTCTAAGGGCGGCTTCTACTCCTGGCTTTAAAGACCACGCCCCCTACTGGTATGACACGCCCCCGGAAACAACGTCACACCCGGAAGGAGCCCATACAGTCTAGCATTTACCAAGCCGGGATCCGGGCAGCAGTATGGGCAAGGCGGACTTCCTCACACCGAAGGCGATCGCCAACCGAATTAAATCAAAGGGGCTTCAGAAGCTACGATGGTACTGCCAGATGTGCCAGAAGCAGTGCCGGGACGAGGTGAGTGCCATAGGACGTGTGCCCCCTGTGGGCTGGCTGCGGGTACTGTAATCCGTGTGCCCCTGTGGGCTGGCTGCGGGTACTATAATCCGTGTGCCCCTGTGGGCTGGCTGCGGGTACTGTAATCCGTGTGCCCCCTGTGGGCTGGCTGCGGGTACTATAATCCGTGTGCCCCCTGTGGGCTGGCTGCGGGTACTATAATACGTGTGCCCCCTGTGGGCTGACTGCGGGTACTGTAATCCGTGTGCCCCCTGTGGGCTGGCTGCGGGTACTATAATCCGTGTGCCCCTGTGGGCTGACTGCGGGTACTATATCCGTGTGCCCCCTGTGGGCTGGCTGCGGGTACTATAATACGTGTGCCCCTGTGGGCTGGCTGCGGGTACTATAATCGTGTGCCCCTGTGGGCTGGCTGCGGGTACTATAATCGTGTGCCCCTGTGGGCTGACTGCGGGTACTATAATCCGTGTGCCCCTGTGGCTGGCTGCGGGTACTATAATACGTGTGCCCCCTGTGGGCTGACTGCGGGTACTTAATCCGTGTGCCCCCTGTGGGCTGGCTGCGGGTACTATAATCCGTGTGCCCCCTGTGGGCTGGCTGCGGGTACTTATATCCGTGTGCCCCTGTGGGCTGGCTGCGGGTACTATAATCCGTGTGCCCCCTGTGGGCTGGCTGCTGGGTACTATAATCCGTTGTGCCCCTGTGGGCTGGCTGCGGGTACTATAATCCGTGTGCCCCCTGTGGGCTGACTGCGGTACTATAATCCGTGTGCCCCCTGTGGGCTGGCTGCGGGTACTATAATCCGTTGCCCCCTGTGGGTGACTGCGGTACTATATCCGTTGCCCCTGTGGGCTGGCTGCGGGTACTATAATCCGTGTGCCCCCTGTGGGCTGGCTGCGGGTACTATAATCGTGTGCCTCCTGTGGGCTGGCTGCGGGTACTATAATCGTGTGCCCCTGTGGGCTGGCTGCGGGTACTATAATCCGTGTGCCCCCTGTGGGCTGGCTGCGGGTACTATAATCCGTGTGCCCCCTGTGGGCTGGACTGCGGGTACTATAATCCGTGTGCCCCCTGTGGGCTGGCTGGGGTACTATAATCCGTGTGCCCCCTGTGGGCTGGCTGCGGGTACTATAATCCGTGTGCCCCCTGTGGGCTGGCTGCGGGTACTATAATCCGTTGCCCCTGTGGGCTGGCTGCGGTACTATAATCCGTGTGCCCCCTGTGGGCTGACTGCGGGTACTGTAATCCGTGTGCCCCTGTGGGCTGGCTGCGGGTACTATAATCGTGTGCCCCTGTGGGCTGCTGCGGTACTATAATCCGTTTGCCCCCTGTGGGCTGGCTGCGGGTACTATAATCCGTGTGCCCCCTGTGGGCTGACTGCGGGTACTTAATCCGTATGCCCCCTGTGGGCTGGCTGCGGGTACTATAATCGTGTGCCCCTGTGGGCTGGCTGCGGGTACTATAATCCGTGTGCCCCCTGTGGGCTGCTGCGGGTACTATAATCCGTGTGCCCCCTGTGGGCTGGCTGCGGGTACTTAATCCGTGTGCCCCTGTGGGCTGCTGCGGGTACTATAATCGTGTGCCCCTGTGGGCTGGCTGCGGGTACTATAATCGTGTGCCCCCTGTGGGCTGGCTGCGGGTACTTAATCCGTGATGCCCCCTGTGGGCTGGCTGGGTACTATAATCCGTGTGCCCCCTGTGGGCTGACTGCGGTACTGTAATCCGTTGCCCCCTGTGGCGTGCGTACTAATCGTGTGCCCTTGGTGCTGCGGGCTTAATCGTTGCCTGTGGTGCTGCGGTACTTAATCGTGTGCCCCTGTGGGCGGTGGGGTACTATATCGTGTGCCCCTGTGGGCTGGCTGCGGTATATAATCCTGTGCCCCCTGTGGGTGCTGCGTACTATAATCCGTGTCCCTGTGGGCTGTGCGGTACTATAACGTGTGCCCTGTGGGCGCTGGGTATTAATCCGTTGCCCTGTGGGCTGCTGCGGGACATAATCGTGTGCCCCGTGGCTGGCTGCGGGTACTTAATCTGTGCCCTGTGGCTGCTGCGGGTACTATATACGTGTCCCCTGTGGGCTGGCTGGGTACTATAATCGTGTGCCTGTGGGCTGGCTGGGTCTATAATCGTGTGCCCTGTGGCTGCGGGGTCTATATCCGTGTGCCCCTGTGCTGCTGGGTACTAATCCGTGTCCCTGTGGGCTGGCTGGGGTACTAAATCGTTGCCCTGTGGGCTGCTGCGGTACTTAATCGTGTGCCTGTGGCTGCTGGGGTACTTAATCGTGTGCCCTGGCTGGCCGGGTATAATCCGTGGCCCTGTGGCTGGCTGCGGTATTAATCGTTGCCCGTGGTGACTGGGTACTTAATCCGTGCCGTGGGCTGGCTGGGTACTAATCCGTGTGCCCCCGTGGCTGTGCGTACTAATCCGTGTGCCCTTGGCTGCTGCGGACTTATCGGCCCTGTGGGCTGCTGGGTACATAATCGTTCCCCCTGTGGCTGCCGGGTCTATAATCCGTGTGCCCCCTGTGGCTGCGCGGGACTATCGTTCCCCGGGGTGGCTGTGCATTATCCGGGCCGGGGCTGCGCGGGTATTAACGTGTGCCCCGTGGCTGTGCGGGTCATAATCGTTGCCCCTGTGGGCTGCCCTGCGGTACATAATCGTGTGCCCCTGTGCTGGCTGGGTACTTAATCCGTTCCCCGTGGCTGGCTGCGGGTACTATAATCCGTGTGCCCCTGGGGTGGCTGCGGGTACTATAATCGTGTGCCCTGTGGGCTGGCTGGGGTACTATAATCCGTGTGCCCCTGTGGGCTGCTGCGGTACTAATCGTGTGCCCTGTGGGTGGCTGCGGGTACTATAATCCGTTGCCCCTGTGGGCTGGCTGTGGGTATTATCCGTGTGCCCCTGTGGGCTGCTGCGGGTACTATAATCCGTGTGCCCCTGTGGGCTGCTGCGGGTACTATAATCCGTGTGCCCCTGTGGGCTGCTGCGGTACTAAATCGTGTGCCCCTGTGGGCTGGCTGCGGGTACTATATCGTGTGCCCCTGTGGGCTGGCTGGGGTACTATAATCGTGTGCCCCTGTGGGTGCTGCGGGTACTATAATCGTGTGCCCCTGTGGGTGGCTGCGGGTACTTAATCGTGTGCCCCTGTGGGCTGGACTGCGGGTACTATAATCGTGTGCCCCCTGTGGGCTGACTGCGGGTACTATAATCGTGTGCCCCCTGTGGGCTGGCTGCGGGTACTATAATCGTGTGTCCCCCTGTGGGCTGGCTGCGGGTACTATAATCCGTGTGCCCCCTGTGGGCTGGCTGCGGGTACTATAATCCGTGTGCCCCCTGTGGGGCTGGCGGGGTACTATAATACCGTGTGCCCCCTGTGGGCTGCTGCGGGGTACTATAATCCTGTGTGCCCCCTGTGGGCTGGCTGCGGGTACTATAATCCGTGTGCCCCTGTGGGCTGGCTGCGGGTACTAAATCCGTGTGCCCCCTGTGGGCTGGCTGCGGGTACTATAATCCGTGTGCCCCTGTGGGCTGGCTGCGGGTACTATAATCCGTTGTGGCCCCTGTGGGCTGGCTGCGGGTATAAATCCGTGTGCCCCTGTGGGCTGGTGCGGGTACTAATCCGTATGCCCTGTGGGCTGCTGGGGTACTTAATCCGTTGCCCCTGTGGCTGGCGCGGGTACTTAATACGTTGCCCCCTGTGGGCTGGCTGCGGGTACTATAATCGTGTGCCCCTGTGGGCTGGCTGCGGGTACTATAATCGTGTGCCCCTGTGGGCTGGCTGCGGGTACTATAATCGTGTGCCCCCTGTGGGCTGGCTGCGGGTACTATAATCCGTGTGCCCCCTGTGGGTGGCTGCGGGTACTTAATCCGTGTGCCCCCTGTGGGCTACGTTCCTGGGGTACTGTAATCCGTGTGCCCCTGTGGGCTGCTGTGGGTACTATAATCCGTGTGCCCCCTGTGGGCTGGTGCGGGTACTATAATCCGTGTGCCCCTGGGGCTGGCTGCGGGTACTATAATCCGTGTGCCCCTGTGGCTGGCTGCGGGTACTATAATCCGTGTGCCCCTGTGGGCTGGCTGCGGGTACTATATCGGTGCCCCGTGGTGGGGTACTGGGTACTTTCCGTGTGCCCCTGTGGGCTGATGCGGGTACTGTAATCCGTGTGCCCCTGTGGGCTGGCTGCGGGTCGTTAATCCGTGTCCCTGTGGGCTGGCTGCGGGTACTATAATCGTGTGCCCCTGTGGGCTGGCTGCGGGTACTATATACGTGTGCCCCCTGTGGGCTGGCTGGGTACTATAATCGTGTGCCCCCTGTGGGCTGGCTGCGGGTACTATAATCGTGTGCCCCTGTGGCTGGCTGCGGGCCTGCTTATCCGTGTCCCTGTGGGTGCTGCGGGTACTGTAATCGTGTCTCCCCCTGTGGGCTGGCTGGGGTACTATATTCCGTGTGCCCCTGTGGGCTGGCTGCGGTGCGTACTATAATCCGTGTGCCCCCTGTGGGCTGGCTGCGGGTACTTAATCCGTGTGCCCCTGTGGGCTGGCTG
>JARQOD010000004.1:315139194-315357107 GCA_033576555.1 Oophaga sylvatica
CAAACTATTAGCACAGGTGTCTGCAATTGCTTACAGTGATATACAGAGCCCTGACACACATCACCATCAATGAGTTTAACTGACAAACAAAAAAATTCTTACCTTATCACTCCTAAACAATTTTTGCATAATGATTTGGCACACAGTGTAGTAAATGGCTGAAGCTTGCTTCTAGAGAACTTGACATGTCCACATCTGTATTTCTTCTTTAGGAGGTGATTGATCGGTACACGGCAGTAGTGAAGCTTATTGATTCTGGAGACAAATTGAAGCTGGATCAGACACATCTAGAAACTGTCATCCCTTCTCCAGGTAAGTGTGCTCGGCCTCTGTCACTTCTGGGAGTTCCCGCTATGCAAACTCTGGCTTAGTTGGCATCTTTTCAATCAGAATATGAAAACATTAGTAATTCATTAAAATAAAAGTTGTACAATATACGTATCGAGATGGTGGAACTAGAATATGGCCACATGCCAAGGTGAAAGTTAAATTACTATCCGCCAGGCAACCTGGTCATTGTGGAGGTTACTTACATAGCTTAGACAAATGTTAATTATTGTTCCTTGTCTTTATGTACTAGGCAAGCAAGTTCTAATCCTCAATGGGGGATACAAAGGAAACTTTGGCATCCTGGAAAGTATAAACGAAAAAAGCTTTTCTGCTACAATAGTCATCGACTCGGTAAGTGTGCATGAATGCGATAATGTCTGTAAAGCGCTGTGGAATTAATGGAGGTATATAAGTGGGTAAAATTAATTAGATGTTACTGAACTTGTAAATGTATCTATGATCAACCCCATTCACACATTTGAACTTACTATTCCGTCCAAATAGGAGGCTTTTAATCAATATGCTTTGACCAAGCATCCTGGTGCTCATACAGGCATCTACGTAATTGACCACTGGAAACCCACTTTGAATGTCGGGAACATGGAAACTCTATTCCCAACCATTTCTCTTTAGATGCTATTGTTTAAGGCCATCCATGCACATTAGACTAATGTCGGCCGATCCCATTGATATCAGCAATTCTCTACAGTCCCTGACAGAAGTTATGTCGCTTATCCATGTTATGTAAATCAAAGCTTATAACCTGATGTTAAATTCATCCATTGGTTTTTAAATTACTCTTTTGAAATCTGAAACCACCCCCCCCAAATTTGGTTTAGGTTAAGAAAATAAATTGGCATCAATGCTGAAATATTGATCATTTAATGAACATAGAATGGTCAGATTTTGGCAAGACAAAAGTTTTGTCGCCCACAGAAAGTAATAATTATCTTAAAATACAAATATATGTTGCATAACATTGGTGAATTAAGTTGTGGTGCTATTAGAGTCATATTTAATATTTTGTGTGACTTCCATGAGCTTGAAGGACTGCATCCATGCGGTTCAACAATGATTCATACAATTTATTAATGAAGTCATCAGGAATAGCAGAGAATGCAGTCTTACATGCCTCCCAGAGTTCATCTAGATTCCTTGGTTTTGTCTTCCAAGCTTCCTCTTTCATCCTACCCCAAACATGCTCAATGGTGTTCATGTCTGGTGACTGGGCTGGCCAGTCCTTGAGCATCTTGATATTTTTTGCCTGGAGGAACTTTGTTGAAGAGATGGATGTATGTGATGGAGCACCATCCTGCTGCAGAATTTGACCCCTTTTATTATTTGGAATGTAAGAGGTAGCTAATACTTCTTGATATTTTAGGCTATTGATAATGCCTTCCACCTTCCAAATGTTTTGCACACCCCCATACTGAATTTAACCCCGACCATGATCTTTCCACCACCAAATTTAACTGCATTCTGGGTGTATTTTGAATCCATATGGGCTCCAGTAGGTCTCCTGCAGTATTTGCGGCGGCTATGGTGTAATTCTACTGAAGATTCATCAGAGAAATCCACCTTCTGCCACTTTTCCAGCGTCCATCTGTTTAGCAGGCTGTGGGACTTTGCAAATGCCACATGGTTTTTTATTTGCCTTTTGTTTAGTGCTGGCTTCTGGGCACTGAATCGACCATGGAGGCCATTTCAAGACAGAATCCTACAAACTGTTCTAGTTGACACAGGGACTTGAGGTGACCAGGCCTGTTGGAGCTCTGCTGCAGTGGAAGAGGGGCTTGCTTTGGATTTTCTAACAAACAAACGTTCCTCCTGAGCAGTTGTCTTGCGGGGTCTGCCAGACCTGGGCTTGTCAAACCCTTCTCCAGTCTCTTCAAATCTTTTTTTTTAATTCTTTGTACTTAACGCTGAGACACACCAAAGGTTCCAGCCACCTCTGCAGTGGATCTGGTCTTCAGCCTCTTGATAATCCAGGCTTTGGTCGCAGGGAGGATTTTTGACATGTTGTCAGAGCTCAAGTTGCAGTTCAAGTGAAGGTCTGGGGTGCTGGGTTTCTTTTTATATACACCCACTAATTAACCGATCATTTACTGAGCACTGGTGAGGATGTAAACTAGGATTGGGTGCATTATATGACCAGGTGACAAAACTTTTGTCTTGCCAAAACCTGACCATTCTGTGTTCATTAAATGATCAATATTTCAGCATTGATGCCAATTTATTTTCTTAACGTAAACCAAATTTGGGAGGGTTTCAGCTTTCAAAAGAGTAATTTGTAAAACCAATGGATGAATTTAACGTCAGGTTATAAGCTTTGATTTACATAACATGGATAAGCGATATAACTTCTGTCAGGGACTGTAATGTGTACGCGGGCACCGACCAACTGATCGATCTGCATGTCCGACTGCAGAATGCTCCATTCTCCCTTAAATAAGTCACCCATAGAAATGTCTATCGGAAGCTTTTTCATAGGCAATACATGAGAGCTCGGCTGAGCAAGCGCTCCTGTGTGAGTGAGAGACTGTCAAAATGGACAAAGTATCTTTTGGCCAAAGGCCACATAACGCGTATAGCCGTCATTATAATGTATACACATTGAAGGTGTTTGACAGGGGGAGAGGACTCCATCTGTCAGCTTATTGTACACAATCGCTGATTGCTAATGGGTTGCCTATGCTGCCAGGGGCCTCAGAAAGGCTCCCACCCCCCAGGTCTGCCATAAAAAAGTCTATAAGGCTATTCCTCTGTATTACTAAAATACCATAATGCTTGGAGCAACATGAATTCCAAAACGTGAATATTATGATCGAGGTGTCGGCTTCAAAATCCATTAAACTACAGCTATAATGACAAATGGCTTAATTTTTTTTTGTTTAAATTTACAGTACTTATGAAAAATAAAATGGTTATGCGATGTGCCAACACAAAATGAAAAATGAAGAGCTTTGTGGCTGTTTAATTTGTATTAGGAAGCAGAAGTTAATTTTAAATATATACCGTAAATAAAATCTGAAAAGTCAGCTTTTTGTTTTTTTTTACATTCTGTTATGTTCTTTCTTCTTCTTTCTATCTGGGTCTTCCATTTACTAGGCGCCTAGTGAATGGGAGTCCTGTTAGAAATGAAGAAGGAGCTGGTTGGAGGACCCTTGGTGGGATAGCTCTGAAAGGACCAAGGAGCAGTGAGAAAAAAATTTTTTTTAACTTTTCCCTGCACTCCATAATCTAGCAACATGGCAGTGAAATCGTATAACTAAAAAATTAAATCAAATTTGAGTCTCCTCCCCCTCCCCCCCCAATCGCTCATTTCTTCTGACAATCCATCTCATCTGTATGAGGGTGTCTGGACTCTCCCGTCATGGCTGTTTTTCTGCCATCTATTGAGGGTAGATTGCAGGTTACTAAGGCTAGTTTCACACTAGCGTTGCACTGACCTGCGTCGGTCAGCGCACGGCCGCCGCTAAGCTCCTCCCCCGGCTGCGCCTCCCGATCGCTCAGCCTATGGGCGCATGACGCTGCATGCGACCTGCGCACCCTTTCTTTAGCATTGGGTACGCAGGCCGTGTGCAGGTATGCGTTTGCCGGCGCAAGCGTCCCTTTGACGGTGCGCCGACCGCACTAAAATGCAACAGGGTGCCTTAGGCGCTGGTCGGCGCACCGTCAAAAGGACGCATGCATCGGCAAACGCATACCTGCGTACGGCCTGCGCTGACGCAGGTCAGTGCAACGCTAATGTGAAACCAGCCTAACAGATAATCTTTCACCACAGCATTATCCACCTAAATTAGAGGATCTCTGATAAGTAAGCTTATTATTTTCGCTAAATAGATTCCCAAAATGTCTGTGGTATATCATTTTGCCATAAATGTATAATTTGTTGGCAAGGTCTTATTAGTAATGTTAAGATTGTGTTGTCCGCTATCTTGTTTTCTTATGAAATCTTGTTAGATGAAGACTGTTGATGTTGTACAGGGGATTTAACAAGAATGTGTGACATTTTTTATATTTTCTATTACAGGGCCCTCTCAGAGGACGAAAGGTGGACAGCCTCCCATATGAGGATTTTTCCAAGGTGGCATGATTTATGCGATGCTGCCAGAAAAATACAAAACTCTACTGTGTCAGGGTTTTCCTAGATTGTACATGTGTATAGAGAATGTGCCGAGAAGGATGGTCTGCTAGCTGCAGCTTCAGTCTTCCTATTTCCTGGGTCCTGTGTCTTTATCTCACGGAATATTCTTCACACTTGGAAAAGCTTTTTTGATGGTGGAATATCCGGAAATAAAATTATTTTTACAAGAGCTATAATATGTATTTGTTTCATTTTAACCAATATTTCTTTTTAGGATTTTATTACTTTGTCTGGACTTTTTAAAGGAAGTCTGCAATGCAAAACTGACAGTATAAACTAAGCGCACAGCCTTGTATGGAATATAAAACCCTCTAAAAATCGCACCCTCTTGTGTTCTAATCACTGCCTCTGTAATAAGGAAATCGAAGCTTAATGAAATATGCTAATTAGGGTGCTGGGTGCACCCTTGGTGTGGCCAAGATGCTCGGTGCACCATTCCACCCACTGGTTGGTTTTGCATGCCTCTCCTCCTTTACTGGTGATTGACAGCACTTGCCTGCTTGGATAACACTGTCTCAAAAGAAAGCTATGGTAAGCCAGTGCTGTCAAACACCAGTGAGGGAGGTGAGGCATGCAAAACCAGTGGGTGGAACTGTACACTGAGACTCTTGGCCACACCAAGTGAGCACCCAGCACCCTAATTAGCATTTTCCATTACGTCCCTCCAGACAGCACCATGGAGGTAGTCCTTCCTTGACCTATAGCAGGACAGGATCACAGAGGTTAAAAGGCCCCTCCCTTCTCCACCCTCCAGTGTTTTTCCTGTCCCTATCAGGGATGAACGCAGAAGAGGATTACCTTCAAATTCCAGAGGAGCAGGAGCTCCAGTGGCCGGACGCAGGAGGATCGGGCTGGGATCCTCGTCATCTCTCTCCTTTCTCCTGCCGGAGCTCCAGAGGCCGACACCCCGCTGACCAAGGGGTCCCTCAGCTTGGTCCACGGTTGTGGTGGACCTGGAGTAAGCCGCTTCCCCTCCGGAGGGGCTCGCGGGACGCACGACGCGTCCCGGCGTGTGGTTTCAATACACACTGAAGAGACTTCCGGTTTCAAGAGGAGACACGCGGCCTCTAGTGGCCGGCATGCGTTCTACCGTGGAACGCACTTCCGGTCTATTTGAACAAAAAAAACAAAAGGGCGCCGAATCCTAATTTAAAGGGGAACCGCCTTTTTGACTATTCAGATGGAAGACAGGTGAGACAATACTATTTAAAGTATAGCGGGTAGGGGGGGAAGCTGATGTTCCAGTACATCAGGTCAGCCAGCTATGGAAGGTCAATCCACTATCCGGTCTGATACCCCTACTGAAACCCCAGTACAAGTGAGTGTTTTCTCCTTCGTCTCATTGGGGGACACAGGACTGTGGGGTGTATGCTACTGCCGCTAGGAGGCTGACACTAAGTAGACATAAAAAAAGGTTAGCTCCTCCTCCGCCGTATACACCCTGACACTGGCCACAGGCGAACATAGTTCATGCTTAGTGTCTGATGGAGGCACACATCTGGTTTTCTTCAGACTATTTTTTTTTTTTTTTTCTCTCTTCCCATGAAAACGAGATAGGGGCGACCGACCCTTTTGAAGGGGTCCGATCTCCCCAAACCAACAACGGGCGAGCACGTGGAGTATCCTCTCCCGCGATGTGGGACAATATGCCGGACTCAGCCCTGACCACCCTAGGGTATTGAAACCCTAGGCTGTACAGAGGCAGTCCGTGCGGCCCCCACTGCACCACCAATGCTGGACTGCGGTGCTGCAAGGAGGCGGACGGTCCCTCTCCTCATCCCTGAAGGGATGACGGAGTTAGGGTACCTGCACCGTCCTTATTTTTATTTTTTACAAAGCCCTTCTCTAACCTGGATTGGGGGGGGCTGGGAGGCTCCTGTGGTGGTTGGTCCTTCGGGATCATCCTCGCATGCGGAGCAGAGGCTTGGAGGGAGCAAGTGGTGAGTCCGGCCTGGGCGTCACTCCCCTTGGAGGGGCGCGGGGTAGCTAAGGGTCAGGCGGCTGGGGGAGGCCTTTGTCGGCGCTGGTTTGCGCAGGCCCACCTCCCGAGGCACGCGGCTTCCGGCGGGCCCTCAGGCGGGCACCGCCAATAGTTTAGTCCCCGGCTTCCAGCGGAAACTAGGCCACGGCCTAGGCTCTCCCCCTGCAGCAGTCTTCCGGCAGGTACGCCCCCCGACCCTCGGGCGGGCACCGCCAAAAGTCTAGTCCCCTGCTTCAGCCAGAAGCTAGGCCGTGGCCTGGGCCTTTTCCCCAGCAGCGCAGTCTTCTGGCGGGCCCGACCCTCGGGCGGGCACCGCCAAAAATCTAGTCCCCGGCTTAGGCCGGAAACTAGGCCGCGGCCTGGGTCTCCGTGCCCAGCGGCAGAATTTAGTAGGCTGCGTCCCGCAACTGCTCCCCCAAAGCTCGCAACCGCCCCCAGCATGTGACAGAGGGGGCAGGGATCCGCAAGCCCTATTTCAGAAACGCCCACACTGGACGGGGCGTGCTTTTTGAAGTTTGGAAGACTGCAGCAGACAGCAGCAGCCTCTGTGGACTTCTCTGCGCCCATTCTTACCATTCAAGGATGTCTGGGGACACAGGACTGTGGTAGGTGCTACTCCCTCCAGCCTGGTAGCTACCACACTACACTCCGCTCCGCTGCACCCTATTTTTGTGCTACCTCAAATAACGGCACAGGTACAGCATGTCCAGAAGGGCTAAGACTCACACAGTGCTGTATACCGCATGCATTGCCTGTAGGTCCCCTTTTATTCGAACGTCCATGACAGCACTACGGAGAGAGGGGATCCGCCCCTTAGCAACAGGAAACCTACAGATACAAAAGGGCGGCACCTCTCCCACGCATCAGTTGGTTTCCTGTTCCTAAAGGACGGGTTTCCTACAGATGAAGATCTTCAGGAGGACCCAGGCCGGCCGGTCGACCCAGGTAGCAGGGGGATCTCCTACCTCGGCCGGTGCGGAGCCCCTGGAAGCGCCACGGTGGGTCCGGGTAGGATTCCACGGCAGTGTGCGGAGCAGGTGGAGCAGTATCCAGAGGATCCCTGTCTCCCAGCCAGCGCCGGTAGGTAAGTATTTCCCCCCCTCTCCCTGGTCCCGATGCCTTCTCCCTGTCCTCTCCTGTGGTCCTGTCATGGGGGGGCCTCTTAAGGTGGTGCAGCCGTGTTTTTTAAAAAAAAAAAAAAAAAATCTTTTTAAAAAAATTTGAATTTCCCGCCGCGTCGCTGCTATGGACGGCGCGGCGGGCGGTTTTGAATGTCCTGCCGGCGTCCTGTTGTGGACGGCGCGGCGGGGATTTTTTGAATTTCCCGCCGCGCGTCGCTGCCATGGATGGCGCGGCGGGCGGTTTTGAATTTCCCGCCGCGCGTCGCTGCTATGGACGGCGCGGCGGGGTTTTTGAAAAGTTTAGCGCCGCCGCTTCTGCAGCGGCGCGGCTGGGTTTGGGGGAGATCTCCGCTCGTGTCCCTGCTGGAGGGGCGATGCGGCGAGAGTCTATACTTACCTCCATCGGTACGGCTGGGTCTGTAGGAGCGTGGGGGGGAAAAGGGGGCGGAGTCTCCGGAACCGGAAGTGAGACGCCGGCGTTTTTGAAATTTTTGGCGGCTGCATCATCAGACGGCGCCTGCTGTGGGGACGGCGGGGAGGTGCGGGGGGGGCCGTGGGGCGGGGAGTAGGAGGGGGTGGACCCCTGGCCAGACCTGCTGATCCGGATATCCGGGGGAGGATATAAGGAGCCTAGGAAAGAGGTAAAGCGCTTCTGCCCCATTTTTTCACAATGGACACTGCAGAAGCTCCCTCGGTGCAACAGGAGAGCCAGCAGCAGCAGACAGAGCGCTCCTCTTCAATGGCCAGGAGCACCAGCCGCAGAAGTTCCGCAGCTGGGAAAAAGCCCCCTCCCCGTGATCCGGTACCTACTGCTGTATAATCTGGGTAAGAGATCGTCAGACTTAGAATACCCAGTAATACAGTTTTTCCCCCATTCTGTGTCTGTTACTAGGGGAAGAAGTGTTCGGTGAAAAGCAAGCACAGGGAATGTGCCTTTTGCGCTTGCCCTCTGCCTGACGCTTGCCCTAAAAGGTTGTGCCAGCCGTGCATGCAACAGACGGTAGGGCATTTGAGGGGGAAGGGCAGGGGCATGGGATGAGATAGTAACCCCCCTATGCCCCTTCCCTTTTTAGATAGCGGAGGAGACTCCAGATTTCACCGAAAGCCTGAAGGAGATAATAAGAGCAGAGTTGAAAGCGTCCTCAAGACACGGAGAATTTTCCAGGCGTAGAAATGTACCAGTTTTATCTGATTCAGAGTCACCTGCCGCCCATGATAGGGGTGAAGTTGTGTCAGGACCCTCCTCGCCTTCCTCTTCGGCTTCCTCCTCGTCTTCTACGGAAGACGCTACCGTTTTTGTTTTCCCTTGGACCAGATGGACAAATTTGTCAAATCAGTTAGGTCCACCATGGGGGTAGAAGAGGCGAAACCAGAGCTCTCAGTACAGGATCTGATGTTTGGTGGTCTAGATCCAAAAAAACGGAGATCCTTTCCACTAAACAGTAGATCCAAGGCCTTATAGACAGAGAGTGGAAGAAGCCTGAAAAAAGAGGCTCCTTACCCCAAGCGTTTAAGCGAAGATATCCCTTTGAAGATCCCTTGACAGGTAGATGGGATAAGGCCCCGAAGCTGGATGCAGCAGTGGCGAAGGCTTCTAAAAAATCCTCCATCCCTTTCGATGATATGGGGTCTTTGAAAGATCCACTAGACAAGAAGGCAGACTCCTTCTTGAAAGGCACATGGGAGATGTCGGCAGGTGCCCTGAGACCGGCGGTTGCAGCCACTTGTACAGCCAGGTCATTGATGGTCTGGCTAGACCAGTTAGCATCCCAGTTAGCAGATGGAACCTCCAGGGGGTCAATTCGGAAGACCTTGCCGATAATTCAGAACGCGGCGGCTTTCCTGGCTGATTCCTCAGCGGACTCAGTAAGAATGGCTGCCAGAGCGGCAGGGCTGTCTAATGCAGCACGAAGGGCATTATGGCTGAAATGTTGGCCGGGCGATATTCAAGCCAGATCTCGCCTCTGCTCCATTCCGTGTGACGGCGAATATCTTTTTGGCCCGGTCCTGGACGAACTTTTAGAGAAGGCAGGGGACGACAAGAAAAAGTTTCCCAGTCTATCAACCCCTTCCTATAAAAGACCTTTCAGCAGAAGGAGGTTCAGCTACCGAAGGTCGTCCAGGGAACGAGCCAAATGGGATGAAAAGAGGCGAAGAGGTACAGGGTTTATGTTTAGAGGTCCACCTAGGGAAACAAAAAAACCCTCGCAATGACTAGCAATGCCGGTAGGAGGCAGATTGAAGGCCTTCTACCCGGCCTGGTCGGAAATCTCAAGCAGTAGCTGGATCCTTAATATCATAGCTACAGGGCTGCGGTTAGAATTCTCCTCGGTACCTTGGGATAACTTTAAAATTACCCCACTCAGGTCATCGCCATCGGAGCAGGCCGCTCTAGAGTTGGAGGTTCAGGAGCTTTGCGCTAAGAAAGTCTTAGTGGAGGTGCCAGAAGCAGAGCGGGGTAAGGGGTTTTACTCCCCTCTGTTTTTGATCCGTAAACCGGACGGGTCTTTTAGAACAATTATTAATTTGAAAGCCCTCAATAAGTTCCTGATTATTCACCCATTTAAAATGGAAACGGTCAGCTCAGCAATAAAGCTTCTGTTTGAAAATTGCTTTATGGTGGTGTTAGATCTAAAGACGCTTATTACCACATACCGATCCATATGGAGCATCAGCGTTTCCTCAGAGTAGCAATCCAGATGGGGGAATCACTGCGACATTTTCAATATAGCGCCCTTCCCTTTGGCTTGGCGGTTGCCCCACGAGTGTTCACTAAGGTTATGTCGGAGGTCATGGCCCACTTACGTGAATCAAATATGCTCATAGTCCCCTACCTTGACGACTTTCTTATCATTGGAAAGACGGCAGAGCATTGCCTAGAGCAACTGCAAAGAGCGATATCTACCTTAGAGCGGCTGGGATGGCTAATAAATACCAAAAAGTCTCGTTTGAATCCGATGAGGGTTCAGCAATTTCTAGGGCTAATTCTGGATTCACAGAATCAGAACTGTAGTTTACCGTCAGACAAGTTAATTTCGCTTACGGTACCAGGTCCTAAACGCTTCCATGTAACCCCTCCATGTCGCTTAGGAAGGCCATGTCTCTTTTGGGATTCCTCTCGTCCTGCATTCCCGCGGTTCGGTGGGCCCAATTTCACACAAGGGCGCTGCAAGCTGAGGTCTTGCTGTATCAAAATTTGCTAGGTGGTTACCTGGAAGGCCAGCTATCCTTGTCCCAGGCTGCTATAAGATCCCTGGATTGGTGGAAGAATGAGACAAACCTGTCTAAGGGGGTTCCCTGGGAATATGAGATATCCCGAATAGTCACAACAGATGCTAGCCCCTCTGGGTGGGGGGCTCATATGGGGGACGTTATGGTTCAGGGCTTATGGGAGCAGGATCAAATTCAAATGTCTTCTAATATGAAGGAATTAGCAGCGGTAGAGCTAGCAATTAAAAAGCTCCTTCTCTATCTACAGGGTCACCACGTTCGAGTGCTCTCCGACAATCGGGTCACAGTCGCTTACATCAACCACCAGGGTGGTACTCGTTCCGGTCCTCTCATGGAAGTGGCAAGGCGCCTACTTCAGATAGCAGAACGACACTTTCTTTCTCTAACGGCTCTACATATAAGGGGAGAAGAAAATACCAAGGCGGACTTCTTAAGCCGCAATCTCCTGAGTCAAGGAGAGTGGTCATTAAAGACTTCCATCTTCGACCTAATTGTGCGGAAATGGGGTCTACCGGAGGTAGATCTCTTTGCTACCAAAAGCAACAGGAAAGTGAGACAGTTCTGCTCTCTGAATCCCAAAGAACGCCCTCTGGCAGTGGACGCTCTTCTATTACAGTGGGATTTCAATCTAGCCTACGCATTTCCTCCCCTGTCCTTACTTCCCCTAGTATTGAGGAAGGTCAGGAAGGACAGGGCAAGGATAATAGTAATCGCTCCTTTTTGGCCCAGGAGGGCATGATTTTCATGTCTCAGAAACATGTCGATAGCCGACCCGTGGGTCCTGCCGGATATTCCCGATCTGCTCTCCCAGGGTCCAGTCTACCATCCTCGAGTAGCGGGCCTCCACCTGACGGCGTGGATTTTGAACGGTCGCTGCTGAGAGATAAGGGGTTTTCTGCTAATGTAATTAATACTCTCCTTAAAAGCAGAAAAGAGGTTACAACTAGAATCTACGCTAGGATTTGGAAGAAATTTCTCCAGAGCTCGGGGTGGTAGCAGGGGACCCAACACCGATAACCCAGATTCTAGAATTCCTACAAAAGGGTCTGGACTTAGGTCTCTCCACAAGCACCCTTAAGGTGCAAGTTTCAGCTTTGGGGGCACTCTTTAGTTGCAACATCGCAAATAATTACTGGGTCAGTAGATTCATTAAAGCTGCGGGTAGGTCGAGACCCATAGTGAAGGTGAGAATCATGCCATGGGACTTAAATCTTGTTCTCACTGCTTTAACAGAGCCCCCTTTTGAACCTATATCAGTAGCATCAATAAAAATTCTTTCCCTTAAGACCGCTTTCCTGGTAGCATTAACCTCGGCTAGGAGGGTAAGTGACATCCAGGCACTATCTAGACTATCTCCTTACACTCAGGTCCTGAATGACAGGATAATACTTAGACCGGATCCGGCATACCTACCTAAGGTGTCTTCCGCTTTCCACAGAACACAGGAAATTGTTCTCCCTTCGTTCATCCCTAATCCATCTAATCAAAAAGAGATAAAACTCCATACTTTAGATGTTAAAAGATGTCTGCTGCAATATTTGACAGTCACTGATGCCTGGAAAAGGGACAATGCATTGTTTGTCTCTTTTCAAGGGATTAACAAAGGCTGTAGAATAACAAAAAGCTCATTGGCCAGATGGATTAGGGAAGCAATTTCTCTGGCATACACCTCGAGGGCAAGCCGGCACCTGAGAGGCTAAGGGCGCATTCCACTCGAGCTGTGGCGACTTCATGGGCAGAGAGGGCAGAAGTCTCCATTGACCAGATATGTAAGGCAGCTACGTGGTCTTCTCCACACACGTTTTACACTCATTATAGATTAGATTTCGGTGCTTCCTCAGACCTTTCTTTCGGACTAAGGGTGCTGCAGGCTGTAGTCCCTCCCTAAGTAGTTATTACTCTCTGTAATTCTCTCCGTAGTGCTGTCATGGACGTTCGAATAAAGTCTAAGTTACTTACCGTTAACGGTATTTTTCGAAGTCCATGACAGCACCCTTACATTCCCACCCGGGTTTTTTGTGCACTTCTTCCTCTTATATAGTCCACATGTAATAAACAATTGATTAATGTTACTGTGTGATGCATAAATTTTTTTACTGTATACCATTTAACCTTGATAGTCCTCTTATGCTCTGTAACCCAACTGATGCGTGGGAGAGGTGCCGCCCTTTTGTATCTGTAGGTTTCCTGTTCCTAAGGGGCGGATCCCCTCTCTCCGTAAGTGCTGTCATGGACTTCGAAAAATACCGTTAACGGTAAGTAACTTAGACTTTCCGCATTCCCAGACTAATCGGATCTGCGAAGCCTGTGACTCCGAACGTGCCCAGGAGCCCTCCCCTATAACTGAGCCCAGTGCGTCAGGTCCCCCGGAATGGGCGCTGTCTCTGTCACAGTCTATGGTGTCATTAACGAGAGCAATCGAGTCCCTTCAAGCTCCCGATAGGGGCAGGGACAGTGGTTCACCCGTCTTGGCCATTTCTCAGGAATCTCCGGCTTCCAGGGCCGCGCTCTCACCAAGCAGATGCGGGGGAAGCGAACCTACACAGCGTCGCCTGGGCCGTCCGGGGCCTCGGCATCTATCAGTTCCGTTTGTTTCTTTTTCTTCCTCACCGGCGGAGGCGAGTGAACAGGGTTCGGACTCTGATTCCGAAGGGTCCCTCAATCTAGAGGCACCTAATTGTCAAGAGACAATCGACAGTCTCAATGAGGCCGTCAATCAAACCCTTGGGGTAGATGATGAATCCACCTCGGCCTCTGGTCATAAGGTGTCCTTCAAGTGGGCCAGACAAACTCATAAGATTTTTGGCGCTCACCCTGAATTTGAGGACCTAGTGCAGCGCCACTGAGAAAAGCCGGACAAGCGCTTTTCAGGACAAAAAGCTCCCAATACCAGATATCCTTTTGCCCCTGAGCTCCTTAAGAAATGGACGGCATCTCCAACGGTGGACCCTCCGGTGTCGCGTTTAGGCGCTCCTTTCCATTCCCAACGGTTCCTCGATCAGAGATCCGACGGACCGTCTAATTGAAAGCTTGGCTCGCTCAGTGTTTGAGGCATCAGGCTCTGCTCTCTCTCCCTCTTTTGCAGCGACTTGGGTAACTAAGGCCATGATATCCTGGTCGGAGTCGCTAAATAGAGCCCTCCACGGTACGGATGTGCCGTCAGAGGTAATTGAGATCTCCAATCAGATCACTCTTGCAGGAGATTTTTTGATTAATGCTTCCCTGGATGCAGCAAATTGCGCAGCACTAGATGCAGCAAATTGCGCAGCACTAGCTGCTGCCAACGCGATTGCTATTAGGAGAGCCTTGTGGTTGAGTACATGGCGAGCAGACTCAACCTCAAAAAAGTCCCTTACGTCCTTACCTTATCAAGGTGGCCGATTATTTGGCGAGAGGCTGGATCAGCTCATATCTGATTCTACAGGAGGGAAAAGCAGTTTCCTTCCTCAGCAAAAAAGTAGGCAGCCCTTTTACCGCCAGCTTCAGCCTTGGTATAGGGCTTTTCGCAACCCGGGTTGGGCCACGGCAGTGTGCTCCGGCGGCTCAGGTCGACCCAATCAGGCCAGAGATCGTCAGGTCTCTTACAAGACCAACCCGTTGGGAAGAATGCGGGCCCACCAGCCAAAATCTAGAGGATCCAGGTCCTACAAGTTTTCCGCCAAATGACTGGAGGCAGGATCCGGTCTCATCCAGAGTGGGCGGCCACTTACTCTGGTTTCGCCCCACCTGGCTCTCGGTCACTCACGACAAGTGGGTCAGGGAGTTAAGTCTCCTCGGGGTACAAGATAGAGTTTATCAGCCATCCCTCATCGTTTTTTTCCATCGAGCCTTCCCAAAGTAGAAACCCGGGTTCGCGCCTTATTCAAGGCTGTCAAATCACTTCAGTTCAGCGGGGTTATCATTCCAGTAGCGGAGGTCGAGAGAGGTCAAGGGTTCTATTCCAACCTGTTCATAGTACCCAAGAAAGACGGCACTGTAAGGCCCATTCTGGATCTAAAGCTTCTGAACAGGTTTGTTAGAGTTCGGCATTTCCGAATGGAGTTCCTCCGCTCGGTCATTGCGGCTATGGAAAAGGGGGAATTTCTGGCGTCAATAGACATCCAGGATGCCTATCTTCACATCCCCATATTCCCCCCCCTCATCAGAGGTGTCTGCGGTTTGCCATCAGCAACCTTTACTTTCAATTCGCAGCCTTGCCCTTCGGGCTAGCCACAGCCCCCAGGGTATTCACAAAAGTCATGGCTGCCGTTGTGTCCATTCTGCACTCCCGGGGATAGTCGTCTTGCCATACTTAGACGATCTCGTCAAGGGTCCGTCTTTTCAGGCCTGCGAGGAAAGTGTCAGCATTACGCTAGACACTCTGGTTCGCCTGGGGTGGCTGGTGAATTTGAAAAAATCATCTCCCGTGCCATCTTGGAAGATCACCTTTTGGGATGATCTTCGACACCGCTCGAGGTTGATAATCCTCCCTCGGGACAAGGCCCTAGTTCTCCTCAGGAGGTACGGATCCTTCGCCAGCCGATTCCTCACACAATCCAGTTTTGCATGAGGAAGGATAGTGGCAGCAATCGAGGCCATTCCTTTTGCACAATTTCATCTCTGCCCCCTTCAGCATGCCCTCTTGGCAGCTTGGGACGGGAACCCTTACTCTCTCGATCTCCGATGCCGTCTGTCTGCTCGGGTCAGACAGACACTTACATGGTGGACAGTGAGCTCCTCTCTTCAGCAGGGGTGATGTTTTCCCCCAGTCCATTGGCTGATAGTCACAACAGACGCCAGCCTTCTCGGATGGGGAGCAGTGTTTCGCCACTACACAGCCCAGGGATCTTGGTCCCTGCAGGAATCAACTCTCCCGATCAATATACTAGAGATTCGGGCTGTTCGGCTGACTCTGAGGCATTTTCACCATCATCTGTCTGGCCGCCCTGTCCGGATACAATTGGACAACGCCACGGCCGTGGCATTCATAAATCATCAGGGAGGTACCCGCAGCAGGGCGGCCATGCACGAGGTGAAACATATTCTTGCCGGGGCAGAGAGAAATCACTCTGTGATATTGGCGGTCCACATTCCGGGCGAGGAGAACTGGGCAGCGGACTTCCTCAGCCGTCAGGGTATAGCGTCCGGGGAATGGTCACTCCATCCCGACGTATTTCAGCAGATATGCCTACGCTGGGGAACTGCGGACGTGGACCTGATGACCTCCAGGATAAATGCCAAGGTACCCAACTTCGTCTCCCGATACCGGGATCCACAGGCAATTGCGGTGGATGCCCTGGTTCTACCGTGGAATCAGTTTCACCTCCCGTACTTGTTTCCACCGTTAGCTCTGCTCCCAAGGTTAATCAGAAAGATCAAGATAGAGTGGGTCCCAGCGATATTAGTCGCTTCAGATTGGCCTCGTCGCTCATGGTACGCAGAGCTGGTACAGCTGCTCGCCGAGGCTCCCTGGCATCTGCCAGAACGCGCTGACCTTCTCTCCCAGGGCCCAGTTTACCACCAGAACTCAGCGGCCCTGTGTTTGACGGCCTGGCCGTTGAATCTTGGATTCTGACCCGGGCCAGATTCTCCCAGAAGGTTGCTGCCACAATGGCTAGCGCCCGAAAACCCGCCTCGGCACGTATTTACCACCATACTTCTTTACATGGTGCAGGGAACACGGTTATTCCCCGCTTCAGTTTTCGATTCCCAACATTCTGGCATTTCTCCATGGGGGCCTAGATTCAGGCCTAGCGCCAAGCACTCTTACAAGACAGATATCAGTCTTGTCTGTTCTTTTTCAGCGTAGAATTGCCACTAATTTACAGGTTAAAACCTTTATTCAGGGGGTTGTCCATGTAGTACCCCCCTACAGGGCTCCCTTAGACGTCTGGGATCTCAACCTTGTCCTGGGAGTTCTGCTGGAATCTCCATTTGAGCCTCTTCAGGAAGTTTCCTTGACATACCTTTCTTGGAAGGTTGTATTTCTGGTAGCCATAACATCCATAAGGCGGGTCTCGGAGCTGGCGGCACTATCTTGCCGAGCTCCGTACTTACTTTTTCATCACGATAAGGTGGTGCTCAGGCCAACACCACCTTTTTTGCCAAAGGTTGTGTCCTCATTCCATATCAATGAAGACATTGTTTTGCCCTCATTTTGCCCAGCGCCGACGCACTGTGTGGAGAAAGCTCTCCATACGCTGGAGCTGGTGAGAGCACTCAGGAGGTATGTATCACGGACGGCATCCTTTCGCAGATGGACACTCTGTTCATCCTCCCCGAGGGTCGCAGGAAGAGACTCGCTGCCTCAAGATCAACTTTGGCCAGATGGATACGGTTGACCATTCAGGAGGCCTACCGCATCAGAGGCGCTGTGGTTCCCGCAGGAATCAGGGCTCACTCCATGAGAGCGATGGGTGCCTCCTGGGCTCTTCGGCATCAGGCTTTGGCGGAACAGGTTTGTAAGGCGGCAACCTGGTCCAGTCTGCATACTTTCTCTAAACATTATAATATCCATACTCAGGCTTCAGCGGATGCAAGTCTGAGTAGAAGGATTCTTCAGGCAGCGGTAGCGCACCTATAGGCAATGCCTGGTTACAGCTTATACTGTGGAGTCGATTTCCCACCCAAGGGACTGCTTTGGGATGTCCCACAGTCCTGTGTCCCCCAATGAGACGAAGGAGAAATACTGATTTTTGTATTACTCACCGTAAAATCCTTTTCTCCGAGATGCTCATTGGGGGACACAGCACCCACCCTGATAGCCAGATGGCTTCGTTTTGATTTAAATCTATTTTTTTTCTATTTCGGTGGGTTTAATTCTGGATATATTGTACCTGTATTAACGCTGATATGTTTTTTGTCCTACTGCTTTTTGCACCAAACTGGGTTCGCATGCGGCCAGTGTCGGGGTGTATACGGCGGAGGAGGAGCTAACCTTTTTTTTATGTCTACTTAGTGTCAGCCTCCTAGCGGCAGTAGCATACACCCCACAGTCCTGTGTCCCCCAATGAGCGTCTCGGAGAAAAGGATTTTACTGTGAGTAACACAAAAATTCGTATTTCTTGGAGTTTGTGCCTCACACTGTCCATCATAGCGCTTTTGTGCATCATAGCACTTTTGTGCATCATAGCGCTTTTGTGCATCATATTGCACTAACGACCTGCATTATAAGTCACTAACGACCTGCTAACCGCCAAGAGCAAGTGACACTACTCTGTCCTCCTTCTCCTGGACCTGTCTTCTGCCTTCGACACCGTGGACCATTCCCTCCTGCTACAGATTCTCTCATCTCTTGGCATCACAGACTTGGCCCTGTCCTGGATCTCATCATACCTAACAGACCGAACATTCAGTGTCTCCCTCTCACACACCACCTCCTCACCTCGCCCCCTGTCTGTCGGTGTTCCTCAAGGCTCAGTCCAAGGACCCCTACTCTTCTCCATCTATACCTTCGGCCCGGGACAGCTCATAGAATCCCACGGCTTGCAGTATTACCTCTACGCCGATGATACGCAGATCTACCTATCTGGACCTGAACTCACCTCCCTACTGACCAAAATCCCACAGTTTCTCTTTGCTATCTCAGCCTTTTTTTCTGCTCGCTTTCTCAAACTGAACATGGACAAAACAGAATTCATCATCTTTCCTCACCTCATTCTTCCCCTCCACCAGACCTATCCATCAATGTCAATGGCTGCTCGCTTTTCCCAGTCCCGCATGCTCGGTGCCTTGGGGTGATCATCGACTCTGCCCTCTCTTTCAAACCACATATCCAAGCCCTCGCCACCTCCTGCCGCCTCAAAATCAAAAATATTTCCCGGATCCGCTCATTCCTCAACCATGAAACCACAAAAACACTAGTGCACGCCCTTATCTCCTGCATCGACTACTGCAACCTCCTACTGTCTGGCCTCCCCTCTAGCACTCTGGCACCACTCCAGTCCATCCTACACTCTGTTGCCCGACTAATCCACCTGCCTCCCCGCTATTCCCCAGCCTTCCCCCTATGCCAGGCCCTTCACTGGCTTCCTATTGCCCAGAGGCTTCAGTTCAAAGCCCTAACCATGACATACAAAGCCATCCACAACCGTTCTCCTCCATTCATCTGTGACATGGTCTCCCGCTACCTACCCACACGCAACCTTCGATCTCCCAGCTGCAAAACATCAGACTTTCACCAACAACGGAAACCTTCAAGAAGAACCTGAAGACCCACCTGTTCCGACAAGCCTACAGCCTACAATGATCCTCAGTCTACTGAACCATCGCACGACCAGCTCTACCCTTTCCTAGTGTATCCTCACCCATCCCTGTAGACTGTGAGCCCTCGCGGGCAGGGTCCTCTCTCCTTCTGTACTTGTGTGTCCCTTGTCTAGCACGTTTATTGTACCTGTCTATATTTTCCCTTTTCATATGTAAAGCGCCATGGAATAAATGGCGCTATATAAATGTGTAATAATAATAATAGTGCCTCTGTGCATCATATTGCATCATAGTGCCGCTGTGCATCATTGCATCATAGTGCAGCTGTGCATCGTAAGTGCATCATTGCATCATAGTGCCGCTGTGCATTGTAGTGCACATATTGTCAAGTGTCTCGTGCATCATATTGCATCATAGTGCCTCTGTGCTTCATAGTGCCTCTGTGCTTCATAGTGTCTCTATGCATCATACTGCTTTATAGTGCTTCTGGGCATCATACTGCTTCATAGTGCCTCTGAGCATCATACTGCTTCATAATGCCTCTGGGCATCATATTGCTTTATAGTGCCTCTGCGCCTCATAGTCTCTCTGTGCTTCATAGTACCTCTGGTGTTGTGCCTTTTGGCCTCTGGCTTAGACCTTCTGACTTGTGCCTTGTTGCTTTGGCAGCGTGGCTGCACCTTGTATCGTCGGCCTACCACTTTACATTTTGTCTCGGGCCCCAACTCCAGTTATAGGGTCCTCGTGTTTCTGGACCCATATGCAGCTTCTGTTGCTTCATTCTTTGCAACTGGGCTTAGCCAAAGTAACAGCTATTCTTGGATTGGCCTAGTAATTTAGCATTTCTTCTGTGTGGAACAGAACTCTCAATGAGCTACTGCCTTTAGTGCTAAAGGTCTCTTCCATAGTTAGTTTTGAAGGGAGACATACATCTTTTGGGTTTATCCTATAAAAGGACATACTACTGTCCTGGAGCAGGAAATCCCACAAGGTGGAAAGAAAAAATCCTTCCCGACTCCACATACTGCGGCAATCTGACTAGGTTCCTTGATCAACATCCGGTAGACAGATTCTCGTCCCATAAGTCTGTTGTATAATGTTTACCAGGGTAGGCATCACTGCCTTTGCACCTTGTTGCGAAATTAACAGCACTGCGTCATGTGGGAGAGGATCCCATACTCGCTGTGCTTACAGCAATCAGTGCTCTTACAGTTGAGAACCCATAGTCCCACTGTCTCACAATAATAATCACCCTCTGTAATGGGATGAAACCTACTTTCCTCTAGCTATAGAGTAGGGTTCCTGGCACCATGGCAGTCTGGATGTATATCACTGAGAAGATCGCCTTTCAGGGCGTTATTTTTTTCTCTGGCTGAACCCAGGTTGGATAGCCTGTCCTGGCTGTAAAAAAAAATAAAATAAAAAGTATACCGGACAACCAAGAAAAAATGGAGTTCCATACACAGAAAAAAATCAATAAAAAAAGTAATCTTTATTACATCACTCAGTGGCACGGCACAAATAACCCTAGTGACTTTCACATGGTTCCAGGGCATACAATGTTAAATGAAAAAAACACATGAAGCAGAATATAGTCACATATTCAGCATTATATCAACTTTAATCCCTCATGTCATAAATATGATCCTAACCTAACATGGTTATGATGACGTTTTTATATAAAGGGACCAGCCCTGAATTACAACCATTAAGGATGCCAATGAGGAAAAAAAATATTAAAAATCCCAATACAAAAATAAAGTGCTTACCCTCAAGTATGGTGCCCCGGAGCCACGTACCACCACTGACGCGCGTTTCGCGTTAGCTTTCTCAAAAGGGAATGACCAGGAGTTCCCCTGCCGGCATTTTATAGTAAACTAAATCATGTGGCGTGTTTAAAGTGCGCATGCATCCCAACATCACCGCTGGAGGAAATTACATGGCATCCCAGTATTCACCAAGCGCGCACGTCATGGGGAAATCCCCAAATGACGTCACTGGACATGTGCGCTGGAACTATGAAGCCGGAGATACGGTGCCCCTCCAGAGCACGGAGTGCATGCGCCAAGCACAACCACCGCGTTATAAGTGCTGAAAGGAAGAGAACACACCGTAACACAGTGTCCTTCCAAAAGTTAGAGAAAAAAAAATCAAATCGCCGCATTTAATACTGAAATAAAGAGTTGAAAAAACTAGCAGCCATCTTTTAAGCCAAGTTCAATCAATTAAAAGTAATATTTGAGTGCAATAACCCTTCAAATGCGAGTGCTACACGATAAAAAAGTGATAAAGTGCACAATAATGCATAATTACATATAATACTGATGATGAAACATACATGTGATATATAAATATTATTTAAATTTTATATTAAGAAGTGCTAACAATGTGCACAATGAAAATAATTGTGAAAAATATGAAAAGCAAAGATATATTAAATAAACTTATAGTGTTATATACTCAAATTCACTTATACTGGCAAAGAAAGCGCCAATCCCAAAGCTTTCCTGCGACTAGATGATAAAAACTCATTGTTTCTTCTTCTCATAGGGAATTGTTTCTTATATTTCCATCGAAATACATAAGAATCCACAAGTATCAATGCATATTGATTGCTTTTTTTAGTCTTCTCCACCTCAATCTTTCAGCTATTACAAAAGTATGTCACCAAAAATGGCCTGATAAAGGGAAACCCTAAATCTATGGGTACAAGAATTGAATAAAAGAGAGAAAAACAAACAATGAAAATGATGAAAATAAATAAATTAATAATAAAAAAATAAATAAGCAATTTTTCTTTTTTTATATCCAAGACATAATACAGCACAGGAGAAGGTCTTGTGAGGACCTTTTAGTTCCATCTCGCCCCTTCTCCTGTGCTGTATGTCCTGGATATAAAAAAAAAATATTTTATTGCTTATTTATTTATTTTTGTATTATTAATTTATTTGTTTATTTTCATTTTCATTGTTTGTATGAATGCCATGATTAAGACCCCAATGGATCGTAACGCGTTGGTTGTACCAGGGACCCTGCTCATGTATCGTATCTTTATGGATGTTTATTTTGAATACATTTTTTGAATAAATTTGCATTTTTATACAAGTTTTCACGCTGGAGATCATTCTTCCTTTCCCTGTTTCTCCTTATATATAGATAAGTTGACACATATATAATGTCTGGACTAATAACTAGGCAGTTTCAAATAATCTCTTGTGTCAGAGGATTTTTACCAGCAACCACCCCCCCACTTTCATCAATTCCAGAGGCCTGACTGTGTCTAACATCAGTAAAACAGGAGTGATGATCCACATTTCCCTTTCAGCATTTCTAATGATAAGCCCGACGTTGGTAATGGCAGGAGATATTACCTGCCAGATAGCGTATTTCCTTAGTTTCAATAATATCCAGCCCTTTCTTGAGGCCTAGACATCTAAGGATTCGGAATAGATATGATCTCCTGGATGATTAATGTACGTACATCCCAATGCTCTACCATTATCCATGTACTAACTGTTATTGGTTTGATCTTCCAGCAGCCCAGGTTCTCTGTCCTGCAGGTCTCCTTGTAGTATGGTAAGCCGGTATCTAACCAAGGTTTAATCTGAGCCCAGGAGGACCGATGATGGAACAGTCCTGTGTTATTAAGCACATGCAGCCTATTACTGGTCTGTACAGTCCTCATTGCATTGTGGTTGTGCCCATCACCATACTTTTGTTGGGCAATAAGGTTTTTTTAGGCCTATTCTGTGACTGCGGTGTTTCTAAGTATCTATCACAATAATTGTAATTCACTGCGGTTCATTATTGGTGTTGAGGTACAGCGGGTGTGTTTACCACATTCATACTGAAATTGGCCATTATAGACACACTAGATGGTGGCCCGATTCTAACACATCGGGTATTCTAGAATATGTATGTAGTTTATTTATGAAGATTTAAGACTAATGCAATGAATACACAGCAAACGCATGAGAACTGTTGATGCTTCTGATATTTTCCATAAACTTCCTACTGTGTTGATGCGTTCCTTTCATCAATTGCTCAAACAGATTTGAGTAGTGAGGTCTCGGTAGCATAACTTTTCCTTTTTGGCAGCATTGAGTAAACAGATTGTCAGATGGTTTTTCATCAATGGAATTCAAAGAGTCGCATTTAGAGCAAACTGCATTCATATTCCCACAGTAGTGTTCAATAATTGTAGTTTCGTTGTCTGTTACGTAACGTGCAAGTTGTTGACTATTCAGCTGGGCTTGCCTTAGTTGGTAGAGCATTAGTTTTTTATGAATTTGCCGATCGTGTTGTCTGTTTGCCCTGGATTGTGGAGATTCATTCACCCGACATTGTCTGTGAGATTCTGCATCATGTTCCTGCCTAGCAGCAGTTTGTTGTGGTGTCTCCTGTTTCCGACGTTGTCTGTGAGATTCAGCATCCTAGGCTTGTTTGGCGGCAGTTTGTTGAAGTGTCTCTTGCTTTCGACGTTGTCGTTGCCTTGCTGCTGCTGCTGATGCTGCTGCTTTTCTGTCATCCTCAGTGGCATATTTTCGCTTATGACCCATTGGAAGACAGGAAGCATAAATTGTGATAGCGTACAGTAAAGAAGTATCTGTTCAGCGCGCTGTGACTGACAGAACGTGTTCAGTGAATGTGACAGAAGTACGTCACACTGTGACTGACAGAACGTGTTCAGTAAACGTGAGTGAACTATGTCACACTGTGACTGAGAGAACTTGTTCAGTAAACGTGACTGAACTACATCACACTGTGACTGACAGAACTTGTTTAGTAAACATGAGTGAACTACGCAGGGCCGGCGTCAGCACCCACCGCTGCCCACACACATTGTGCCATCACGCCACAATAATTATTTTCCCCTCCATTTGCTCATTTTCCCCTCCATTTGCTCTCTAACACAGGTTCTGTGACAGTCCCTGTGACATTGCTAAGGCCGCGGTCGGGTATCCAGGGGGCGTGCCCACTCCACACCCGGGCGCGACCAATCAGCGACGCGGGATTTCTATTACAGACAGACAGAATTAGATGATTATATAGTAGATATCAGACACTCACTACGGTGATTATCTTTGCCGATTTCTTTAGATATCTATCTTGGTTCTAGCCTGGGACTTTGGTCCTTGGGCTTCTGTACCCACCCTGGGATCTTTCTTTGGTATTCTCCTTGGTGCTGTCCGGAGGGAAGTAATGGAAAAAGGGAATTAGACCTACCTGTAATTCTGTTTCCAGAAGTCCCTCAGGAAAGCACCCTTATTTCCCTCCCTTATGTTTGTCTTTAGACTTGCACGGGATCGATCTTCCAGCAGATCGTTCGTCCGTCGGGTTGCCGTGGCTCGAGATTAAGATCAAGCCGTTAAATGGTTTCTTATATAAGCGTTTGTAGGGGCGCGTTTAGACCATTTCCTTCCATCCTTCTGTGGTACTTTGAAAAAACACTGGAGGGTGGAGGTGGGAGGGGCCTTTTAACCTCTGTGATCCTGTCCCGCTTTAGGTCAAGGAAGGACTACCTCCATGGTGCTGTCCTGAGGGACTACCTGGAAACTGAATTACCGGTAGATTTAATTCCCTTTTTTTACCAAACGTCAGTTTCTGCTGAATGGAGTCAACAACTAGAACACAAAAGATGTGATTTTTATTTTTTCTAATATTAATAGGGGGTTATATTCCCTACAAGACTATGTGCTTGGCTTATAACATCAGTTTGGGTTGACAGACTTTCTTTAACCCCTTTCTGACATCGGACGTAATATTCCATCCCTGTGACCTGGGCCTATTTGACCAGGGATGGAATATTACGTCATCACGATCGCCCGCGCACACGACTGACACGATCTCAGCATTTTGGAAGCCGGCAGAGGGTTGACAGCCCCTGTGCCCTTGGATCGGAGATCCCGTGGCGTGACCCAATGTCGTCATGATGACATCCGGATCACCACACCTAGCAAACTTGCTGATCATGCCCAGTGCATGATCAGCAAGTTTGTCTGTCAGTGCAGAGCTGACAGTTTCTGCAGCATGGGGATGTTGCTTCATCTCCATGCAGAATCAGTCAGCATGCAAAAAATGATTGTCCCATATTGGGACAAAGTAAAAATAAATTTTTTAAATAATTGTAAAAATAAATATTTGAAATAAAACAAAACAATAAAAGTACACATTTGACATCACCGCGTCTGGAACCCGACCTATAAAACTGTCCCACTAGTTAACCTCTTTAGTGAACACCATAAAAAAAAATAAAAAACAATGCTTTATCATCATACCGCTGAACAACAAGTGGAATAATCAAAAAGACGGATATAAGGAAACATGGTACCGCTGAAAACGTCATTTTGTCCCGCGAAAAACAACCCATCATACTGCTCCATCAGCGGAAAAATAAGTTATACAATAAAAACTATATTATAGAAAAAAATAATTATTTTTGCATTGCTTTATTGTGAGTGCTATAAAAGCAGCAAAACATAAAAAATATATAAATGAGGTTTTGCTGTAATCGTACTGATCCAAAAAATAAAACTGCCTTATCAATGTTACCACACACTGAACGGCATAAGCCCCCTCAACCCCCTGAAAAAGAAATTCCTGAATTGTTGGTTTTGTTCTTTCTGCCTCACAAAAATCGGAATAGAAAGCAGCGATCAAAACGTCATGTGCCCGAAAATGATACCAATAAAAAACGTCAACCCGCAAAAGACAAGACCTCACATGACTTCTGTGGTTCAAAATATCGAAAAATTATAGCTCTCAAAATGTGGTGATGCAAAAATTATTTCTTGCAATAAAAAGGTCTTTTAGTGTGTGACTGCAGCCAAACATAAAAACCCGATATAAATCTGGTATCGCTGTAATCTCACCAACCCGAAGAATAAAGTCGCCTAATCACTTACACCGCACGAGGAACGGCGTAAAAAATAAAACCAATTCTTCATATTCTGTTGACTTTTTTCATACTGCCTCC
Source organism: Oophaga sylvatica (assembly GCA_033576555.1). NCBI lineage: Eukaryota > Metazoa > Chordata > Amphibia > Anura > Dendrobatidae > Oophaga > Oophaga sylvatica. The sequence continues at coordinate 315,165,165 of JARQOD010000004.1, forward strand.
CAAAGATTGCAGTAAGGCTCGGCGCACATTTACCCTGTGCTCTGCGCTGAGCGCTTACACTGGGGTTTCTGTGTAAATCTCTGAAATACGTGATTCAAGCGGAACCTCTGGCAGAAGATTCCCTATAATGAGGCAGATGGAGGCACTGTGGACGTGTGATTCTGCGGTAGCCGTCTTTTTAAGATTGCATAAAAGTGCCGTCGGCCACAGTTTTGTGCACTTCTGAAAAGAAGGACACCGCTGAACAGAGGCCGGACGGAGTCCAGAGTAACTCTGATGCCTCATTATAGGGAATGGATCCTTTGGAGGTTTCATCTGAATCCCGTCACTCTGAGATTTAGATGGAAACCCCAAATTACCGTATATACTTGAGTATAAGCTGAGATTTTTTTAGCCCATTTTTTAGGGCTAAAAGTCCCCCTCTCGGCTTATACTCGAGTCATATACCTGGGGGGTCGGCGGGGGAAGGGGAGAGGGGTTGTCCTATATACTCACTCCCTCCTGGCGCGGTCTCTGCAGCCCCTGCTCTTCACCCACGGTCTCCAGCGCCTGTGTTCAGCCATCAGTGGTCCCCTGGACCGGACTGGCCACTTGGCAATTCTGGCAAATGCCAGAAGGGCCTGTCTGGTCGTGGGCTGCCTTGTCTGCTACGTTGTTAACAGAATTGGTGTTCTCAAGACACCCATATAGTTAAGAGTTGTGACAGAGCACAAAGTCACTGACTCAGTCACTTACCCCAGCAGGCACCGGTATCATTAGAAATATTGGTCTTGCAGTAAATCTTGCTTCCAGGGTAATATTAGTAATATATCCCATCTAGTGCTTGAGGACGGGGACAGCATGGGCCTGTGTGATTTCCAGTGCCAGGGCTGAATTTCAGCCCCAGTCCGTACCTGGTGGTACCGCTCATTAAAGTCATGAATATGCACATATTCATGACTTTAATGAGTGGTACCACGTGACCGCTGTAGTTAGGCATAGCGCCGGAGACCGCTCCAGGAGAGGGTGAGTATATTCCATATTCACCTGTCCCTGCTCAACGCTGTGTCCTTGCGTCCTCTAGCTGTGAATGTTCAGGTCAGAGGGCGCGATGACATATTTAGTGCGCGCCGCGCCCTCTGCCTCAGCATTCACTGCTGGAGGACCCGAAAGACAGCGGCGCTCAGCGGTGGAACGGGGACAGGTGAATATTGCAGGTGCCGGGCCCTGAGCCAGCGGTGACACCGGCACCTGGCCCCCAGCGACGAGAGATGAGTATGTCATTTTTTTTTTTTCATTTGCAGCGGCAGCATAAGGGACCTTGTGGGGCATAATACATGGGGCAGCATATGGGGCACAATACATAGACAGTATATGGGGCATAATCTATGGAGCATCATATGGGGTATAATACATGGAGCAGCATATGAGGCATAATACATGGGCAGCATATGGAGCATAATCTATGGAGCATCATATGGGGGCATAATACATGGGGCAGCATATGGGGCATAATACATGGGGCAGCATATGGGGCACAATACATGGGCAGCATATGGGGCATAATACATGGGCAGCATATGGGGCATAATACATGGGGTAGCATATGGGGCACAATCTATGGAGCATCATATGGGGGCTATAATACATGGGCAGCATATGGGGCACAATACATGGGCATGCATAAAGGGGCATAATAATTGGGCAGCATAATATTGGGTATAATACATGGGTGGCAGCATATGGGGCCATAATGGGGCATATATATATTGGGCTAGATATTGGGGCCTCTGATATCAATATGGGTCTATTCAAAAACATTTAACCTACTTTAATTTTACTTTTATTGGTATCTATTTTTAATTTTGAAATTTACCAGTAGCTGCCTCATTTTCCACCCTAGGCTTATACTCGAGTCGATAAGTTTCCCAGTTTTTTTGTGGCAAAATGAGGGGGGTCGGCTTATACTCGAGTATATATGGTAAGTGTTCAGCGTAGAGCACCGGATAAATGTGATCCCAAACGCTATGTAAAATGTTCTCAATAAAAGCTTCAATTCAATCCACAAAAAAAGCAAGCCCTGGCTCAGGTCCGTCATCTGTTAACGGAAATATAGGGGGCTTCCATGTTACTGGTAGCATAAAGGCTCTGGAAAAGAGAAATGGCTCCTCACCCACCAAAAGAAATTCAGCAAATTCTCCGCTACCAAATCCAAATGCCCACCCCTCCCTTCTGAGCCCCACAGTGTACCTAAACCTCATAAAGCGCCCACGTTTGGCATTTCTCAAGCGATGAGAGCCCGCCTAACTTAACGGGTGCATGCCTCCAGAAGCACTGGTTGTGCATAACGTACTGGTGACTGCAACTTACTGGTCTCTACACCGGCAGTTTCAAATTTTCACTCGGCAACATTCATTGCTGCTTGTTTCTGGAAAATACCCATTGAGTCAAGATCGTTCTACACCTGTAGATAAATTCCCCAAGGTGCATAGTTTCCCAAATAGGGTCACTTGAGGGGGGATGCTGCTCTTCTAGCAATTAGGGGCTCTGTATATGGAGTCCGCAAACTGTTCTAGGAAAATCTGTGCTCTAGGAGGGAAATAGCTCTCTGTCCCTCCCGAGTCTCTCCGTATGACTAAGTAATACTGTAGAGTCACATTTGGGGTATTGCCACATTCAGTAGAAATTATGGACAAATTTTGGTGTCACTTTTACCCACTTGTGTGAAAATGTAAAATCTGGGGCTAAAACGAAATGTTGGTGGTAAAAATGTAGTTATTTTGTCTTCACAGCCCAATGGTATAAAATACTGTGACACATCCATGGTGTTAATATGATGACTGCACCCCTAGATGAATTTATTGAGAAGTGTAGTGTGTAAAATGGAGTCAGTTATGGGGGTTCTGCTGTTTTGGCAGCTCATGGGCTCTCCCAGTGGGTCATGGCACCTGAAAACCATTATAGTAAAATCTGGCGCTCCATGGCTTCTGAGCTTTGCACTGTGCCTGAAAAATATTTCTTGATTACATGTAGGGTATTGGTGCACTCAGGAAAAAATGGACCTGTTTGTTGTAAAAAAAAATCCTATTAGCCCTTAGAAATATTAAAAACTTGGGGCTAAAACATCATTTTAGTGGTAAAAATGTAATTTAATCTTTCATCACCACTCAGTGGTATACAACTCTGTGAGGCACATGTGGTGTCAATATGATAACTGCACCCCTAGATGAATTCATTGAGTAGTGTAGTTTGTAAAATTAGTTCACATATAAGGGGTTTCTGTTCTGGCAGCTCAGGGGCTCTGCCAATGTGACATGGCACCCTCAAACTATTCCAGCAAAATCTGAATTCCAATATGGCACCTCTCCCCTTCTGAGCTTTGCACTGTGCCTCAAAAGTAATATTCCCCCACATACTCATGAGAAATTGCACAACAAATTGTATGGTGCAATTTTCCTGTTGCCTTTATGAAAATGCAATATTTTGTGCTGAAAATATTTGTGGCGAAAATTTGATTTTTTTATTTTTACTGCTCAACGTTATAAACTTCTGTGAAGCACCTGAGGGTTCAATGTGCTCACCACACATCTAGATCAGTTCCCTGAGGGGTCTAGTTTCCAAAATGGTGTCAATTGTTGGGGATTTTCACTGTTAGGCACATCAGGGGCTCTTCAAACACTGCATGGTGTCTTCCAATTATTCCAGCAAATTTTGCATTCATAAGTCAAATGGCGCTCCTTCCCTTCTGAGCTCTGCCGTGCGCCCAAACAGTGGTTTTCTCCCTCATATGGGGTATCAGCGTACTCATGAGAAATTACTCAACACATTTTGTGAAAAAAAAAGTTAAATGTTATTTTTTTTTTTTAATTCCTAACGAACACCTGAAGGGTTAATAAACTTCTTGAATGTGGTTTTGAGCACCTTGAGGGGTGCAGTTTTTCGAATGGTGTCACTTTTGGGCATCTTCTTTCATATAGACCCCTCAAAGTGACTTCAAATGTGTTGTGGTCCCTAAAAAAATGTTTTTTGTCAATTTTGTTGGAAAAGTTGCTGGTCAAATTTTAACCCTTAGAAATTCCTAACAAAAAATAATTGTGCTGATGTAAAGTAACATGTGGGAAATGTTATTTATTAACTATTTTGTGTGACATATCTCTGATTTAAGGGCATGACAATTCAAAGTTTGAAAATTGCAAAATTTTACCAATTTTTGTCAAATATCCGTTTTTTTCTTAAATAAACGCAAGTCATACTAAAGAAATTTTGCTATCATGAAGTACATTGTCACGAAAAAAACTTTCTCAGAATCACCGGGATCCGTTGAAGATTTCCAGAGTTATAACCTCATAAAGTGACAGTGGTCAGAATTGCAAAAATTGGCCAGTCATTAACATGCAAACAACCCTTGGGGTTAAAGGGGTTAAACTTTAATTTAGAAAACATGGTACATCAAGGAGGTAGAAAAAAAATAAAGTTTGGGGTTCAGAGTTTACAACCGAACCCTGTGAAAGTCAACAGTAAATCAAGGTGTAAGTAACAGAATTTAGAGCTATGGAATAGATTATGTTTTGCAAAATCTGTAACAAATTTGCAGTAGCTGAAATCTTTCCTAACTTCTTCAGCAACTGGACTTCCATATATGCCATAAATGTCTATCATCTGAATACACTGAATCAGAATAAACCTATTGTGTTGTGTTACAGAGGGTGTTCACTTATGGACAATCCATTATAAATGGGCCCAGGTTGGTGAAAAAAAATAAAAGCTGCTCATTCATCATGAGTGAACGTGTTCGGCTCTGCTCGATACTCAATCGCACATCGGGCGTTGCCGAGTATCGCAGTCGTGTCCCTGTAAGAAGCCGCACTTTAGCTGGGTATTCCCCCGTTGGGAGTGCATGGGAGAGATTGATTTAGTGCTAGAGTATCCCATTGACTTCCATTATACTCGTTACTCGAGTCGAGAGGATCCGAGCTTTCGACCGGCTCGATTTGAGACTCGAGCATTGCAGTTCTCGCTCATCACTAAAGCTCATCTCTCCTCCATACTCAATACTGGGTCCTCTGGCCGTCTGCTGGTATCAGCATCCAACACAGGTATCATGTTACTGCTGCAGCCAATCAGATTGGAAGTAATTAAATGCTGGAATATCTTTCCTACTACATAGGTAGAATACAGGCTTCTATAAATGATATCATGCTTTCCACTTAAAGGAAAGCTGTCACTCGATTCATGGTGCACAAGCCACAGGCGGCATGCATCAGAGCATGGCTCAGTTGCATCCTGGCACCTTCTCTGAAAATGCTGCAACATTTTAGAGAAGATTTAGGTTTGAAGAGAAGAGATGAGTCAGATGTGGCACTTGGCTGCTCCGCAACCCACGTGATTGACAAGTCCCTCCCTATGTACACACATTGAAGAGACCTGTTAATTATCTAGCGTGAGGAGGGGAGGATATCGCTGAGGATTGAATTTTACGCCTCTCGTCTCCTGACCAGATCTTCAAATTATGTTTTATCTGAAACGCTGAATCATTTCAAAGAAGAACATACTTGACTGCAAACTGTAATTTGGGCAGCATGAATTGAATGATGGCTTCCCTTTAAAGGGTCTTTTGTATTCTTTTTTCTTATGGGGCTCAGAACTTACAGGCAGGTAGTTGAAAGTTACCTGCATTTTCTGCCCGACACCGGCTCAGAGCAATTACGGACTCCCCTGCTGGTAGGTTCTTAGCCCCATAAGAAAAAATACCTATGATTTTATTATCCTCATGGGCAGGATTAAAATGAAAGGTATCACCTTTAGATATCACAGGATCCACCAACATTTGGTGGTCACAGCTCACCTCCTCCCTCTCCTTTCAAAATAACATCTACACAGATCCCAGAATATGAAAAAACCTCTGCTATAGAAATCAATGAAGATCTTCAGACTATTATTTTCTGTGTCTCATGTGGCATCTGTAATATCTCTAAATGTTCTACAGCAGCTCAGGAAAGAGAGGCATCCCAATAGTGCACAGAACATAGAATAGACTGAGAAAGGTTGTCAGTATCTGGTTTTAATTATTAAATAATATAGGTGATACATTCCCTTTAAGGCTTCACAAGACAATGGTGACAAGTGATCAGGGTGTTATATATACAGGCTTAGATTTACCTTTTGAGAGCTTTATATTTCATAATTTCTACATAGTAAAAGTATGACAACTAAACAAATGAATAAAAATAAAATTACATGTTCTATTTGGTTGGTTAAATGGAATTCAATTGCCAAAATAACCTTATTTGCCAGCCCAAAGATCATCTATGTAAAGCCTTTAACATGACCATGACATATTGAGATTTACTAGGAAAAAACATGCATGAACAGTACAACAAATCCCCTATAACGTGCCCTTTATTTTACATCCATCTCATGCTTTGTGATGATGCCATCTGACAGAGATAAGAATATAATATAGCATATTGTCACTCCACTTTTGATATTTTTTTCTGTGCTTCCTGACACAAAAGAAAAAGTATAACACCATGAAAAACTTTATTTTATCGCATTTTTCTTAGCACAATTGGTCACTTGTTTATAACAACATTCTTCAATGGAGTTTTAGGAAGCTGTAGAGCTGAGGCACTATGTAGTCTTTATAGTGTCCATCAATGAAACCCTTTCCGCTGTTGTGCACAAACCAGCAGGTCACTTTTGTTCCGTCAATTCTGTTGTGGTGGAACTCCTTCTGTACACCTCTGCATAGAGAAAAGTAGTCAGATCATACTCCATGGCACCGGTTATTAATTTTTTTTCGTGTTTGCTAGGAAGATGTATTTTTTAGATAACTTATTTGAGATTGCCTCTAAAACTTTCTTGCCTGACTATGACCATAATAAAGAACAACCCGTGTGAGCATAACCCAATATCATTAAAGGGGTTTTTACATTTTTAAGCTTGGTAATTATCCTTTACCCATAGGATAGGGTGTAATTTCCCGGTCACTGGGAGTCGAACAAGCCTTCATTCTATTCATTCCCAATTGAACCTCCAATAATAGGGGAGTGCTGTGCTCGGCTGGTCTTTGGCACTCCCTTTTAGAATGAATGGCGCAGTGGTCACATGCTGGATATCTCAGAAATTAGTTGTGTGCGGTGGTCCCAGTGATCGAACCCCTTCTAACAGTTTCTCAGTAAGTTCTGTGACAACAGTGTTTCTCATCTCCAGTCCCCCAACAGTGCCGAATGGGTTTAGGATTCCTTTACTATTTTTAGAATTATACTAGCAAGCCTATAAACTATATAACTTGAATTACTATTATTTTTATACAAGAACCTCAAATCATAATTCATTTGGGGGGTACTTGAGGACCAGAGTTAAATAAGGATATAAAGGTCCCATCACCAATGTTAATCACCTATCTACAGTCATGAAGATTCCCTGACTTATGTCATTATATAGTTATATAGTGGCATAAATCACTTATAGGTTCCATGCATAAAAGAAACCACTTTTTTTTGCTACGGCCTTCACCATAGGAAAGTGCAGGTTTGCTTAATTTCTTTTATACTGTTAAAAAAAAGGCACGCTTACACATAATATCCCAGCTAAGGCTAAAAAGACGAAGATAAATGGAACCTATAGCAATGTTTGAAGCTTTTGTCACAGCTTTTCCTGGAATATATTGTATTTAAGATGTGCACCTCAAACATAGTAGAACTCTATTGTCAGGTTCCCTTTTAAGATGTTCCAAATGTATAGACTAGGACACAATATTGATAAGTAGAGATGAGCGAACCCGAACAGTAGGTGTTTGGTACGGAACCGGAACTTTAGTGTCCGTGCACTGACCCAGAACACGGATTTCTCCAGCAAGTCCATCTTACTGTTTGGGTTTGGCACCCCGGACATAGGCTGTTTCCCACGCTGTCATCTGTGTGACGGCTCGAGAAACACAGGCGGCTCTGATCGGCTGTAAGTTATTGTCGGTCAGAGTGCTGTGTTTCCCAAGCTGTCAGATGACAGTTTCATCTAGCAGCTGTGACCAGCGGTAAAAAGGTTACAGCCAGTCACAGGCATCAGCTGATGAGAGTACTATTGTTATCAGCGTACGCCTGCTGTCGCTGATAACAGCGAGAGCAGGCGCTGCTGATGGGAGTATTTATCAGCTGGTGCCTGTGCTATAAATACACTTTTTTTAAATGACATGGGGCCTATTCTATTTTTGATAACCAGTGCAGGCAAAACCGTCAGCTGTGGGCTGCAACCCCAGCTGTCAGCTTTATCACGGCTGGTTATCAAGAATAGAGGGGTCCCACGCCATGTTTTTTAATTAAATTAAATGTCCCACCCCCCATTTTTGACAACCTGCGAAGCTAAAGCAGACAGCTGGTGGCCAGTATTCTCAGACTGGTAAGCGTCCATGGACATTACCCTCACCCAGCCTAGAAATCACAGCATGAGACCACCCAGAAAAGGCACATCTATTAGATGAACTTTCTCATGCAGTGAGAGGTTCCATAAGTGAGGACACAGTGGTTCATCATCTATGAACTCCGGTGACCTTTGTCACGTCACTGCTATACACTGCGGGAGCATAATCGCACTTCTGTCTCAGTCTGAGCTGGCTTTCATGGATAGCAGTCACATCATTGATGTAACCACGGTCTAAATCATCCGGCTCTTCGTAGGACAGATATGGATTATCGGACAGGTGAGGGATATAGTTGTTTATTATTTTTCTTTTACAGAGGACATGTGCATGTGTCAAATAGGCGTAAAGGTGAGTATTGTGGTTGTTTATTATTTTCTGTCTTTTTCAGGTGACACGAGCTTCAGTGGATTAGATGTAAAGGTGAGTATAACTGCTTTTTTATTTCAAATAAAGGAGTCTGTCATTATTTCAATTAAAGGATTTTATTCTGGCTGTGTTTTTTTTGCAATCTAACTATGGGGATGGGAACACTAACCTGTGGGCTTGATGTCATCTGACATTATAAACACCACAAATATTACCCCATTTACCACTGCACCATGGCAATATCCTTGGTCTCCTACCATGTCATTTAAAAAGAAAAAAAAGTATTTGCAGCACAGGCGCCGGCTGATGAACACTCCCATCAGCAGAGTCTTATCAGTGACAGCAGGCGTATGCTGATGAGAGTAGTACTCTCTGATCAGCCAACGCCAGTGACCAGCGTTAACCTTTTGCCGCTGGTCACAGCTGCTGGCTCACGCTGTCATCTGACAGCGTGGAAACCACAGCTCTCTGATCTGCGGTAATGATCTTGCTGCCGATCAGAGCCCATGTTTGCCGTGCTGTGACACAGATGACAGCATGAAAACTGGATGCTCAGGCCCCCATTCATCTGAATGGGGCCCGGGTTCGGGTACCGTTCTGGTACCCGAACCAAACTTTTTTTAGATGTTCGGGCTAAACCCAGCAGACCCGAACATCCACGGGTTCGCCCATTACTCTTGAGAAGCCAATCACTGAAGCTGGATCAGATCACGTAGTGCAGAATTGCTGTATACCATGGAAAGTGTCCCTATACTGTAGTCCAAAGAATAAATGATCCCAGCGAAACGTACAAGAGAAGGAGGACAAGGCTTTACTAGATTAATCATGTGATGTACGTGGACTAGATATGTATAGTCTTGGATTAAATGATGTGCGGTGTATGTAGTTCATGTGTTCTTATACAAACCTTGTTACAGTCAGCTGCTTTCCTTTAACATTCATTGTAGCGATTGGTTTCTCAGGATTGGTTCCAGGTCGCGGATCATAGACACTGACTTCAGGATCCTTCATAAACTGGCCTAGATAAAGGTGTAGAGCGTATATTTTATATGTATTGATATCCTTACATTATTACTGCTATTTAACAGTTTTGAATACTCTTTCCTGAAATCTATGAGCCTGCAAGCAGAATCCGAGATGGCAAAAATCATTTTATGATTTCACGTTGCTTCATGTAAAACTTAGTCTGTTTGGAAGAGTAAAAATTCAGCTATAGCTACTTATAATCTACAGTCATCCGTGTAATTTTTAATTTCTTAAAACATTGTCTCATGTCATTAGTAATAATGACCAAACAGAATATAATGATGAGAAAATTTGGGTGGCTTTACCAGTAAGTTATCAAAAACTCTAATATACTACCTATCAGACCGTGTGCTGTATCGGAGAATGTGTCACTAGAAGGAAAGTATAAACCAAGGAAGTCCACGTTGACAGGGTGATCCTTCCACACCCGATGCAGAATAATAAGGAATGACAAGTCATTATCCACAGTGACGGTGATATTGCTTTCCTTCTTCATTGATACAACCAGCCTGCAATAGCAAAAAATCCAGAATGACCAAGTGTTGCCTTTACTTATTGCTCAGGATGCTATGGAGTGATGTTTTTACAATTCTTAATACTGAAATGCTTACTGAAATAATTTTTTATGCTGTGATTGTCTAGTGTACGTATTGGCAATATGTGAGGGCCCCATAAAACTAGAAGTTATTCTCACTTATAGCCAATGGACACCGCTTTTAACATTTAAGAAGAAGAAGAAACACGATAGTGAAACTCGCATTGGAGTCTTCCTGCCCGCATTATAGCAAGGTTGGTCTGACATATATACCGTTCTCAACTTTCATGTATACCCCTCTTGATTTACCATCATGGCCGACATTTATGGATTTGTGAACCACTGGATGTTATTTTGTTAGGTTTAAGCTGTTAACTTATATTTATTATATTTAATATACCCTTCAAAACATTTCCCTCTTAATACATTTTTGGTAGGTCCATTTTTTGGACCACATTATATTGCACTGTGCACTTTATTCTTGCTTGAGGGATATTTGTTTTCTTTTTATAAGTCCTTCTGTGACCATATATATACCGTAATGTCTTGTGTATTTTATATCTAACAGCAATTATTTGTGGTTCTATTTATATGTATGGCCAACTTTAAGTGTCTTTGTTAATATCTTCATGGGTACATTTTGATATATACTGGACTCTGATTTATTTTATAAACCTTCCTAGCTATGTGTGATTTCTAGGTGTAGCCGATTCCCTTGTCATTTCATCTTTACATATTATATATTGGTTTTATTAAATTCATTATGTTTTGTATTAATAAAATTTACAATTTTTTATACTGCTCCTTGGTCCAATTCCTTTTTGGTTTCTGTTATATTAGTATGGACGAGCGTTTGTTGATTCAACCTTTTTTGGGATAAATATATATATATATATAATCACATGTGACAGACCCCAGAACATTTCGTAGTTGTATACATACTATTGTGCACTTCAGAGCTGGGGGTCCCCCTATGCCATCATCATTTTAACTGGTAGTAAATAAATCACTTGCAGTGCAAAAAATCATTTAGGAAATGTTTGCCGTTTTCAGTCCACATAACAAATGTAATGATTCACCCACCTATTATATGTCAGAGTACTGGACTCGGACCACTTCATTACTCTCGTGTGAGACGGATCTTTCACTGTTATTTGCTCAGTGCTTACTTCTATCTTCATGTTCTGCTGCTGGAAATACAAGCCAAACGTGCCAAAGTAGGTGTTTAGCTTGCCATCCTTGGCTTTCTTAGCAGTCACAATTTTCCCGTTAATTGTAATACCTAGATTAATAGGAAGCCGATATAGTCTCTGTGTTCATGGAGAGTTGACAGTTTGCCGAGATCCTTTCTTGTTTTCCTTCTGTTACATATACGTGAAGGTAAAATGTCGGCAAGACTTCAGTATGATTACACCATAGTGGGCAAACACAGCATCCACAGGGCTCAGTACGCTATCAGTTGTGTCCAGTTCCAGCTCAATGCAACTTTCAGGACTACTGATAGATGTGAGTCGAAGTGGAAAGGTGTCAATTTTCAAAGTTACTGTATCCCCATCCACAGGTTAGGGGATATTCTGGGTGGCTGGGACCCCTACCAATGCTGAATGTGAATGGAGCCGTGGTCGATTAAGCACACTGCCGCTCCATTTGGCTATCTCCAGCGGTCTCTTTGAAAAAAGAATGGAGTGGCAGTATGCATAACTGACCTCCGGTTCATTCACACAGGTGTTGTGAATGGGTTTGAGATGAGTTCTGAGCAGAGGCTCCCTCTGGTGGTTACAAGCGGTGCTAGTGAAGATTGTGAGGACTGGGAATCAGGTGTTACTGACTGGTCTTATATAAGGGAGTCATTTTCCCATCAGGGTTGCCGGTGATCAATTGTTCTGGTCTGAATCCTTCATTCCAGTTTCCCTTGTGGCCTGCTGTGTCGTGTCTGCATCTCCTGCTTACAGATAAGACTTTTGCTTCTTTTGTGTTTTTGCTATATTTTTGCATTTTGTCCTGCACTTCTTTGGGGGCCTTCAGGGTCCCCTCGGGGGCTTCTGCCCTCTCAGTTTAGTTCAGCCACTGAGTTTTGTTCTTTTGCTTTTTTCAGTTTTTTCAGTGGCTGCTGTTTTGATTTTGTTACACCAGAGAACTAATTTAGGTGGTAGAGGTCGTGTGATCTCAGGTGATTTTGAAATTAGTAGAGTTGGTGCTTTTCAGGGTTTTCTGGGATTGCAGTAAGTACCCTTCCTATCCTTTTCTATTTAGATAGTTTGGGCCCCAGCGTTTGCTCATACTATTTTCTTTCTGTGTCTGTATTTCCTCTTGTCTAACCGCCATTACATGTTTGGGGGCTTTCTATTATCTTTGGGGTTCTGCTCCGGGGCAGATAGCTTTCCTATTTCTATCTTTAGGTGTAGTTAGTTTCTCAGGCTGTGACGAGGCGTCTAGGACCAACGTAGGAACGCTCCACGGCTGCCTCTAGTTGTGGTGGTTAGTCAGGGTACTGCAATCTCATAGATTCCAACTGCTCTGGTGTATTGCCTTTTTGCCTGCTCTCCTCAGCTACCGAAACATAACACACAGGGCTCTTCAGAGTTCTCAGGATCAGTTGGGGTCCCAGCGATTGGGAAGTTCAGCCCTATCCCATGGATAGGGAATAGCTTTCAAACTTGGAAGCTATGTGCTCATTGAGTGGGTGAAATGATTTTTAAAATTGCTTAAAAATCATGGTTCTTGGCAGCATGTCATCCTGTGCAAAGATGTGCTTCAAAGAACAATGACATTCAATGTGGATAGAATGATCATATAACCAAGGATCTCTAACTTTGGCTACCTTGGCTATCTGTCTAAACAGACTATTAAACCACCGCCGATCAGCTTGTATGTAGCGGTCGACTAGGCTAGGATCACATTTCTAAAGAAAAAAGTGCAACGTGCCGCTTTTTTTAAAAAAAATAGAATTATGGCCTGCCAAACGTAAACCAAATGGACACCATTATTATACTTGGGGTCTGCCTGGAGCCATCTTTATGCATCATAGAATGGATGACAGTTTTACAAGAGTTACATTTTTCTACTCCTATAAAAGAACAGAAAAACTTTAACTCTAGTGTGAACCCAGCTGTAAAGGCGTAAGATAACGCTCATGTGTACACGCCTATTACCAGTGTACAATTTCCTTACCTAATTTTGGATCTGACATCATATTCAGGATACTTCCAGCCTGTGCATCAATATTGAAGCAGACATCTGTCTGGCTCTTTGGTAAATTTATAATGAAATGTGGATCGTTGTCAACTGGAAATACATAAGTATCAGCAATGTATTTATTATATATAGTCCTACAAATTTGGGCATGGCAAGACTAAAATTACAGATGGTACTGAATAAAGGCTAGCGAAGCTAATGGCTTTAATACTGCATAAAATATACTTTGCCATAACGTTTGAATGACAGTTTAGGTTACTAAATGGCTGCGGATTTTAATTTACATTGCTGAAGTTAAAGAGAACCTGTTACATTGTACAGTACAGATCTGTGGACAGCATGGTATAGAGAAGGAGAATCTAAGGAGAAAGAAATATAGGTTTATGGGAAAAGATTCAGTATAACTTGTATTTTATTCATTGAAATCCATGGAGTCTGCATGTATAGGAGACTACAGTGTGGTCCTACAAGTGATTGACAGCAATCTCTTCATGCACAGTCAACAGAGAAGATCGTTAATCACTGAGTAGCACCACTCTTTGGGCTCGTATTCATATAAACACCATAATAAAATATGTCTTATGAAATCCTTTACCACAAAATGTATACTAATCTTGACAGGTTCTCTTAAACCATTAAGGACTGCGCCACTTTGTATGTTAATGACTGGGCCTAATTTTTTAAAGCAGACAACATCATTTTTTGAGGTAATAACTTTGGAACGCTTCACCGTATACCCAAATTTAGCATTTTACAAGGTTAACAGGAGAAAATGAACCATGCAGTTTTGTTGTACGATTTCTCCTGAGTACACCAATACCACATATGTGGTGGAATAACTACTGCGTTGGCGCTCAGAAGTGAAGGAGCACCATTCAACCTTTGGAAAACAAAATTGGCTGGAATCGGACACCATGTTGCAGTTGGAGAGCCTGATGTGCCTAACGTGAAATAACCACAAGTACCATTGGGAGTAGACCTCAAGGATTTATCTATGGTTTTCACAAAATGTACATAGCCAAATTATGCATTCACAGTAAATTGAATACCACCAATTTGTGTGCATTTCTGAGACGTCAATACATGGGAACATACTGTTGGCATGGTATATTATTTATTGCTTTGCTTATTAGCTATCTTATTCGCATGTTATATGCTTATCTTATGTCCCGTGGGTCACGTCATTTCTTGTTGTTTGAGTGTTGAGGAAACTAGAGAACCTGAAGGAAACCCACGCAGACATGGGAAGAACATACAAACTTCTTGCAGATGTTGTCCTTGGTGGGTTTTGAATCCAGTGCTGCAAGGCTGCAGTGCTAACCACTGAGCCACCGTGCAGTAGTTCTTGGAAGGGAAGGAGCACCATTCAATTCCAGCCAATTTTGGAAAGCAAAATTGGCTGGAATTGGTAGCAGAAGACATGTTATGTTTGGAGAGCCCCTGATGTGCCTAAACAATGGAATCCCCCACAAGTGACCCCTCAAAGAATAGAAATATTTTGATTTTTCATGAAAATGTTTTAGCTCCAATTTTTTCACTTTTGCAAGAAGTAACATTAAAACATGGACATCTCAGTTTGTTACCCACTTTCTTCTGAGCTAGCAATATCCCACATGTGGTCAGAAACCTCTGTTTGGAAAAATAGAAGAGCTCTTAATAGAAGGAGCACTATTTGAATTTTGGAACCCAAATTTGACTGTTATAGAGTTCTTAATATGCCAAAACAGTAGAAACTCCACAACTGATCCCATTTTCTAAACTGAACCCCATAAAGAATTCTGGCTCTTCCCACTTGCCCTGGTGGGGTGGCAAGTGGGGTAATAGGTTTTGGGGTTGATGTCAGTTGTTTTATGGCTGCTGATGTCAAGCCCAGGGGTTAGTAATGGAGAGGCGTCTATAAGATGCCCGCATTACTACCTCCATAAGTTTAAGTAAAAAAACACACAGAAAAAAGTGATTTATTTGAAATAAAACTCCTTACCCTCTTTTACCCATGTATTCAATAAAAATAATCCATCCTATAATCCATTTGTCCCACGAAGAGCCCAACTCTGCTACATCTGGATATATTGCTGAGCAGTGGCATGATGTGACCGCTGAGCCTGGCATCCAGGACACACTGAGCTGAGCGCGGGATGGTGGCTGAGTGACCAGCGGTGACCACAATGACGTCACCACTGGTCACTGAAGCTGTGTTCTCGCTCTCCGCTGGTGTATCCTGGATGCGGGGCTGAGTGGTCAAGTCATGCCACTGCTCAGCAATAAATCCAGATGTAGCTGAGTTGGGCTCTTTGTGGGATGAATGGATTATCGGCAGACAGATGAGGAATACGGTGTTTTTTAAATTTTTATTTTGAAAATAATAAATGGGTAAAAATGGTTGGGGAGTTTTTATGTCAAATAAAGGACATTTACGCTGTGTGTTTTTTAACTTATGGGGTTATAATGTGTGAGTCTCATAGGCGCCTCCCCATTACTAATCCCTGGGCTTGATATCAGCTGACATTACAATGCTGACATCAACCCCATAAATATCACCCTACTTGCCACCACACCAGGGCAAGTGGGAAGATTTAGGCTAAGCACCAGATTTGGCTCATATTATGGATTTGCCATTTTTGAGGCAGCTGTGGGCTAACTTTCTTATAACCATGGCCCTTCCTAGGCTGTCTGTTTAGCCTTTGCTGGTTATGGAATATAGGAGGGACCCCACATTATTCTTTTAGGGTGTCTTCCCTACAATAACCAGAAAAAGCTAAACAAGCAGCTGTAAGCTGATATTAATAGCCTAGAAACCTTTACGGCTATTGGCTGTTTCCGAGAATATTAACATCAGCCCCCATCCATCAGCTTTCCCTCAGCTGGTTATGAAAATTACAGGGGACCCCACGCCATTTTGTTTTTCATTTTTTTTATTCAGCATCTGTAGTATCTACATGGATGCCCTTTTCAGAAGAAAATTCTGGCACACATGGATTGTATGATTCTGCGTGCAACCAATCACTTACAGTGCCATTAACACTGGACTCTGTATGTTCTCACCAGCTAAACAGTTGCTGAGCTTCGTCACCGCTAGAATTAGCAGACGACATCAGTAAAAACTGCTCACCTGCCTCACTTGCACTGTCCGTATCCGAACTGATCATGGCGTAAGCCTCATCTGCCGTATACAGAAGTGCAGCCATTGCAGTATACCAACATTATCAGAAATAAACACTTGAAATAGATCACTCTGTTTGTAATGACTCTATATAATATGAGATTCACTTTTTGTATTGAAGAACTGAAGTAAATTAACTTTTTGATGATATTCTAATTTTGAGAAGCACTTGTATATCTGTACCTGAAAGAAATCTTTTTTTAGTTTTTATTTACTTTTTATATTTTTTTTTTATAAAACACAAAGTAACCCTAACCTAAACTGGAGCTCACTATGATGGATGGATGGACAGAAAGACAGACAAAAAAATGAAGATAATGAAAAATAATATTTATAAAAAAAAATAATGACATAGGCGATGGGAGGAGGGACAGGGAGACTGGAACACTAGGACAAATGGACGATTTATAGACTTTATAGAACTTTTCTTACAGCAGCACAGCTCCGATCACTAACATAGTCACTGACAGAGTGAGGAGAATTGGAGCTCAGCTGCTGTTTCCCACACTGGATACATGCTATGATTGGATAGTTACATTTACTATCCAATCACAGCCATCAGAGAGCGGGAGACGCTGTCATTGGTCACGGCATTCTTAACAACCTTCCAAATGTCACAATTGCTTTCGATCCCAGCATCTGGAGGGTTAATCAGCCAGGGGCGGTGCTGGCACAGTCCCTGGCTGGTTCTGTAGGAGCTCAGGTGTTAGCTGCACTGAGCTCCAGTGGTGATCGTGCTGGAAGTGCTGACATTTCAGCAGCTCCTGCATGATCATGCTGTGGTCAGTCAGTCAGATTGATTGACCGATCAAAGCAATCTGAGTGCAGGGACCGAAGGGTGCTGGTATGAAACTGTCACTGCGTGTTTACACACAGTGACAGTTTTAATCCATGACGGACATAGCACATCATGATGCGAGAACAGACACCCGCTCAAAACCTGCTTTGTCCGTCATTTGTTGTAAAGGGGTTAAAGAAATTATTAATCACTATGGAAAGATATGACTGCTGTAGAGGAAAAATATCAGCCATCTACTACTAGCAGCTATCCTAGTTTATAACAGTATGGTATATGGAATGGGTTTGTCCTCATGAATTAATCCCTTAAAGAACTTCAGGACAGGGTTATATATTTCTATACATAAGCAGGAATACGTACCACAGTTTGGTGGAGCATTTGGATTGTTTTTGCAGTTTGGAGGAACAGTTATTGACTCAGTTGGGTCTGCTCTGAGCTCTAAAGCAACACGAGGAGCATCTGGAGGACACTGAAGCTCCTTTGTCACTGTTGGTGCAGGAGGTGCTGGAGTAGTCTTCATAGATACTGCCAATGCTGATGTAAAGGAAAAGTTAAAATATTACTCTACAGGTATATGATAGAAAACAACTGACAACCTTTCCATCTCTTTGCTTGGGTGTCGGCGTAATATAGCATTCATGTTGTAGTAAGCGTTTTCATTACATGCTTGTCTCTATATATATAACACGGTAGACTCACATATTAGCGTTTCCTTGACTTTCTTTAACATTAGACAAAAGTGTACCATTTTTCAGGTGACAAGGATTAAGTAACAGGAAAGTGAGAGAAAACATTTTGTGCACCAAAAATGAAGTCTGTGCTGAATAGAGTCTGGCAGAACTGGGTTATAGTAGGTAGTGACCCTTATTTTACCTAAATGTTCTCAACCCTACCTAGTCTACTAGTCTACTATGCCTCACACATGCGGAAGAGGTGTCCACTCCTGCACCTCTCTATTTCCACTTTGGCGACAGATATGTCCTTAGACTTCAATCGGTAAATATTAATTCATTCAAGAGGATGACTTGAAGGGTACAAGCTAATTCTAGGTGCTTGTGACTCAATTGCATGCCTCTTAATTTTTTTTGTCAGATGTGGTTCTCCTTTAAACAGCTAGATTATAAAAGGAATGATCTAGGCAGGAAGTGTGAGTGGTGGAGGACCCGAGTGGTGTTGGTTTCCCATGTGCCTTTTCTATAATCCAGCTTTGTAGCCAGCAATACTGATGCCATTGCTGACATTTGCTTGTATTAAGTGTTATAGGAGGTGCAGAGATGTATATAAAAATGTAATTTTACTTTGTCACAATTGTCCATTTAAGTACTTAGTTTTGCCTTTCAACCAGGTATGCACACAATTGACAACAATCCTCATTTTTTTTAGGGACAGCCCTGCAAACTGGAACGCAAAGAGGGCAGAGCTTAGCAAAACCATGTCCAAAAGAGGGTGTCTTGTGGGTGTTCATGGTCATTAGGACTGCTTCCCCAAACAATGCTAGGAGTGGGGTCTGAAATATGGTTAAACAGTCATACATAGCCTGAAAGCCTTCAAAAATTACTGAAATATTATCTTGTTGCAAAGACTATTTAATGTAAAGTCATTACACTGACTTTGACAGCAAGCTCCTTTGAGGGTATTTGGGGAGTCTGCCAACATTTTCTCCTTTCCATCTTCACTCTCGATCAACAAGGATGTAAAAGGGGTCACAAAATGGTGGGTTATGGACAACTGCATAATTCTCTTGGTTAGGTTGCGTTTGGCTTCAGCTGTGGTCGCCAAGTTCCTGCGCAAGAAATCAGCATTGGTAAAAATATGCTTTTGTTCCAAGGTCACACACAAATTGAGAACTGAAAAATATCATTTTGCGGATTTCAGGTCTAGATTGTGTCTAGTTCCTATGTTATAAATTATCCTCAAGCTTATTTTTTTTTCACTAAATTTTTATTGAATTTTTCAAAAATAAAATTAAAGATTGAAAAGAGAGTTAAAGAGACATGAACGTCAAGATATTAGCAAACAATACTACATAGTTGAACTTAATACTCTATCAGCAACAATGCATGAACTCACCACCGAAGAATTCATCTTATAATTACATTTGAACATGACCAAACTAAGACAAGACAATGACACAGAAAGAAGCAGGGAAGTAATTAAAGAAAAGTTCTAATTTGACACCTACTATAAAACTACTATTCATAACCATGTTCATTAATAGTTCTTTGTACCCAATATGTGTCCCAAGGTGTCCAGGCCACTTCAAAATGCTCAATTGTGTTATTTAAAAAAAGCTCTCTTACTTTGAAGGCATAAAACAGAAAATCCATATAGTACCTGATTTGCATATACTGATAAGAGTTTAAGGTTATGTTCACATGTTGTATTTTGACTGTGTTTTTTCCACAGGTAATGCCTGCTCTCTTGGCAGCAAAGAAGCTGCTTACAAAACGCCACAAAAATGCAACATGTGGACATAGCACAAGGCTATGCTAAAGCTAGATTGTAATGTTTCAAAAGGTAGTAAAACCCTACAGTGCATATCAACTCTATCTGCAAAACAAAAAAGTTGCTTATTTAACCATGGTCAGATGAAGTTGTTTTTCAGGCTATCAGGTATTGCAGGATTAATTGGAAGGAGGTCATTGGGGGGTGTTCAGATATTAATGGGATTTTTTTCGAACATGTATCCCATATCGTTTTACTAAAAGTTATGGTCAGAACATGGGAGAATCTATTTTATTTGAGGTGGTTGCAAAAAGGTAATAATTTGGGTGGGTTATGGCTGGCCATAATTTACCATCCATCTAGAGAATTCAC
Organism: Oophaga sylvatica; assembly: GCA_033576555.1. NCBI lineage: Eukaryota > Metazoa > Chordata > Amphibia > Anura > Dendrobatidae > Oophaga > Oophaga sylvatica. The sequence goes on from JARQOD010000004.1 coordinate 315,185,461, forward strand.
TAGAGTAGACCAGGCTGGAATGTGGTGAAGATGGGTTGCCCTATAATATTTACTAACATTCGGTACACCCTGCCTACCTCTCACTTTACTCGTTAATAATATTTCATTCTTAATTCTATGCCTTTTATAAACCCAACTGAATTGGAAAAAAGATTACTGAACACTTCTTAACTCCCGGGAGGGAACACAAAGTGGTAAAGTTGTGAACAAGTCTAAAAGTTTAGTCATTTTGACTGCTGAAATTCCCCCAAACATAGAGGAAGATTGATCCATTTATTAAGTAATCATTTGATTTCATGAAATAACTGAGGATAATTATGATGATATAATGATTTAAAACTGGAAATCAGTTGAACCCCCAAATATTTCAGAGAGGCGTCTTTGTTATAGTTTTTTACTAACGAGTGTAATTATATGTTAGAGACATTGAGAATTAAGGCTTCAATTTTTCTATTGTTAACCTCATAGCCTGACAAATAAATAAATAGTCCTAAGAGAGCCTATAGAATTGGAAGGCTAATATGCAATTGTGTTACTGTTTATAAAACATAATCTCCAAATAAAGACAGTTTAAATTCCTTGTCTGTGAATATTTGGATTTGGTTTTAGGCGCATGGCAGTGGCGAGGGGCTCCATACACATTGTAAAAAGCAAGGGTGATGAAGGACAGCTCTAGTGGGTACCATTATGAAATTGAAAGGGTTGAGATAATGTGCGCTGACAAGCCTATTTTATTAGTTGACCAAATACAACTCAAATGAAAAATTAAAGGGAACCTGTCTCTGTTTTTACCATATAAAGTACAGCCAGCACCTGTAAGACCTCTGTTACACCATTTTAGAATGCTGTATATAAGTCCCCAATTCACTCTCCATAAAAAGAAAAAAAAAGCTTTTATTATACTCACCTATGGCGCAGTACGGTTCGATGGTCATTGCTATTCTTGACCTGACGCCTCTTCTCTTCTTGTTGCCTTCCTCCTCGTCTGCTTTGTGTGGGAGACATATTCTACATCATTCACACAGTGTCCTCTGCTTGCACTTCTGAGCAATGTATTGTAGTGCGCATGCGCCAGCGCTATTTGACCTTTCCCCGCGCATGTAGAAAACATTATGCACACGAAGGAAAAAGAGAGGAGGCGCTGAAACAAGAACTCGGAACGGACCGCCTCATGAGTATAATTAAAAGCTATCTTTTGTTTTATGGAGAGCGGATTGGGGGCATAAGCACAGTATTGTAGAATGCTGTATATAAGGATGTATACATACTGGCTCTACTTTATATGGATGTCCAATCACCCCCGGGCTTTCTGCTTGTTGGGGAACGGTGTGCTACTTAAATATTGACCGTTCAGGTCAGCAGTCTTCTTTTTCTAGGAAACTTGTTTATACCTGATATACTGTATCATATACAATATTAGGACTGGAGCACTTTTATATGCTTTCCATCTGTATATCAATGGATTAAACTGAACAGCGATTCATTCATAAAGTATAAAATATTGTTATTGTCCTCACCTCTCTGCTAGTAGCTGGTTAATGGTTAGCTGGGCCCAATATTGCTTGGCGAAATCAGGAAATGCGTGTTTACTCTGGGCAAAGAAGTCATTTAATGCTTCAATTTCTGAAATGGTTTCTAGCAGGAAGTTAACGTCATCCTGAATAAAAATATTTTTAAACATGAAAATATAAAAAAAAGTTAATTGAATTCTCTTATTGTTAAAGTTTTTTTCATATCTCCCTAAAACTAAAATAAGTAATAAATAACAGCTATGAAATCTCCCAATGATTATGACTGAGATATCCATAAACCTCTATGGAATAGATGCAGTATATCTATGCCAACATACTTGTTGCAGTCACTTTCCATTACAAAGGCTTCCTGTATATTGTGCTAGAAACATTGTTTATGATGAGTGACAGTGGCTGACTATGGAACTATATGGCTACAGTAGTATACATCTGGGCCTTAAGTCCAGGATATACTGTACACACTGAATAATAGAACAAAGCTTAATAAATACCTTATTGTCAATATATACTGCAGTATACAGGAAGAAAAACTATATTTGTTTCAGATATATTATTTTTAATTTATATGTATAATTTATATGTATTTTGCAAGAAATCCCAAAAAGTTATTTGAAGACTTACAGCAGATGTTGCAGTGATGAAGCTTTCTATGGGTGTTTTCTTTTCAGGGTCAACTTTACCAGCTACAACAATTTCATCACCTCCAAAATAATGGTGGAAACGATTATTCGTCATATCAGAGACTCCATTTGACGGGTACTCAAACACAATGTCTTTGAGAAGAGGTGTGGAGACCTTCTTATAAAATTCCTGGAAAATGAGATCAATTAGAGTAACTCTTGCTGAGATATATATATATATATATAGATATATGTTGTGAATGGACTTGAGGTGAGTTCTGAGTGGGGGCTCCCTCTGGTGGTTACAAGCGGTACTGGACTGTCCAGTGAAGATTGTGAGGATTGGGAATCAGGTGTTACTGACTGGTCTTATTTAAGGGAGTCGCCTTCCCATCAGGGTTGCCGGTGATCAATTGTTCTGGTCTCAATCTTGATTCCTGTTTCCTTTGTAGCCTGCTGTGTCGTGTCTGCATCTCCTGCTAACAGATAAGACATTTTCTTCTTTTTGTTTTTGTGCTTGATTTTTGCATTTTGTCCTGCACTTCTGTGGGGGCCTTCTGGGTCCCCTCCGGGGGCTTTTGCCCTCTCAGTTTAGTTCAGCCACTGATGTTTTGTACATTTGCTTTTTCCAGTTTTTTCAGTGGCTGCTGTTTTGATTTTGTTACACCAGAGAACTAATTTAGGTGGTTGAGGTCGTGTGATCTCAGGCTGTGACGAGGCGTCTAGGACCAACGTAGGAATGCTCCACGGCTGCCTCTAGTTGTGGTGGTTAGTCAGGGTACTGCAATCTCATAGATTCCAACTGCTCTGGTGTATTGCCTTTTTTACCTGCACTCCTCAGCTACCAAATCATAACAGATATAGCTGTGCTCAAAAGTTTACATATCCCGGCAGAATTTTTGATTTATTGGCCTTTTTTTTTTTTCAGAGAATGCGAATGATAACACCAAAACTTTCTCCATCTGAAGGGGTTAAATAGTTTACATCTTGGAGCGGTGCTAATGCGACCGGCCCAGCTGTAAACCATGGAGGAATGAAGGCTTCCCCGCCTGACCGGAGATGAACTGATTAGCGTTGGAAAGTTTCTGAATATTTTCCTGGGGCTGGGGCCAGATTTTTTTTAGCCAGGGGGGCCCAAAAGCAATGGTCCCCCTCTAGGCTATTAATATCTGCCCTCAGTCACTGGCTTGCCCTCTCTGGCGGAGAAAATTGCGCTGGAGCCCACACCAGGTTTTTCCGTGAATTAATCCTTTAATTTAACACCTACAGCTCCAAAATTTTACACACATACACTACTAACATTATTAGTGAGGGACATATAAAAAACATAACGGATATGCAATGGTTTACTGTATGTAAACCATGTCTCATATCCTGTCGGGTTATGTAATCATTTTACAGATGCCAACAATTGAATTATCGGCTATTCTGCTATCTATATCTCTATGAAATATACATATATATATATATATATATCTATATATATATATACAAATATATTTGAGGATTATGTGCTTTTTAAACGATGTGTACAGGTTTTTTTTTTCAATGCTATTTTAACATGAGTTTTTGCATAGAGAGAACTGCTCTATGTAAAACCTCATGTTAAAATTGCATTGCATACAGATTGGATACGCATGTCAAATGGATGTTCTGCGGAAAAATCGCATGGAAATCGCATAGCACTCGTCTGTTTTTTCGGTTCTGAAATTGGACCGTTGTTTTTCTCGCAAATGGGTATGAGCCCTTAGAGGGGGAATATCGTGGTGTTTTTCAGTATACAGCACTTGACAAGCTCATGTAATGAAGGAAAGATGAATGGACAAATGAACCTATACATTCTTGATAAAAATCTGCTGCCATCTACCAGGATGATGAAGATGGAACGAAGGAGGACATTTCAACAAGACAATGATCCCAAACACACAGCCAAGGAAACTCTCAATTGGTTTCAGAGAAAGAAAAAAAAGCTGCGAGAATGGCCCAGCGTATCACCTGCCCTGAATCCAGTAGAACATTTATGGAAGGAGCTAAAGCTCAAATTTCATAAACAGAGAACACAGAATCTTCCGGATTTGAAAAGTGTTTGTGTGGAAAAATAGGACAAAATCACACCTGAGCAATGCATGCGACTAGTAGAATCATATACAGCTCTGGCAAAAATTAAGAGGCCACTGCACAGTATTATAAAAATCAGCTTCTCTACATGTCTGACCGCCATTCCATTCCAGTGTCAGTTGAATTCCAATCAGAGTACACCTCATTCTACTTAATGTGCATCTGATTAGGTGATCATCTGAACCAAATCTTATTTAACGAAGGAAAGTATGAAAAACACTGCTGTGGTGTTCACAACCCTCTTGCAATAGGAGAAGCTGGATGGCAAAACAAGTGCTAGTAATATCCCAAAAGTAATAGGAATGAAAAAAATACTTTTAACCATGCCAAAGGAGTTGAAAAGACATCGACATCTGGTGAAAATTTCATGCCAATAGCACCTTTAGTAATATATTTACTCAGAAAATTGGTGACGTGTTCAATACTTATTTCACCTGCTATATACTGTGTGTGTGTGTATATATATATATATATTAGTTTATGATCTATAAATCAATTATTTTGCTGCAACTCTAATCTGTTAATTTATAAATTTAAAGTGGATTTCTAGAAAAAAAATTAAATTCTTTAGAAAACTATTTTTTATTTCATTCTAAACCAAACAGATTAAACCCTTGCAAATGTTATTTATATACCTGGCTAGGAACGTAAATAATTAGTTAAAGATAGAAAACCTTGAGTTGAGCAGCTGTATCCTGGTTTCCAAAAATCCTCTGAGCCAGCCCATGGTTCTCCTGGGCCAATCTTTCTAAGAAGTCATAGTCCACATCAAACCCAATGCCAAGGGAATGAACGGAGAACTCATCGCGATTATTTGCTTTAACGTTCTTAAGAATTTTAGACAGTTTTAATTCACCTGGAAGAACAGGGCAATTAATGAAATCAAATTATTTGAAAATTACCTATTTATTTTAAAAAAGGAAAAAGCACAGCTTGGAGAGTGCATACAGATCCCAAACCCCATATCCTTCTAAGTAGTAGACAAAAAATGTCAGCAGAACTCCAAATTGTACAAAAAAAAAAATACAGTACTTCATTCACCCATATCAAATATGACATGTCATATGGAGCCTATCTCCAGTTGAGGCGTTGAGCCATGTGAACAATTAGTGTAGTCCATTGCTTGCATTTCTACTTAGCAACAGGAAAAGCTGATTATGTCCAGAAATATTTGGACAGGGACCGAATCTTTGTGATTTTGGCTCAGAATGCCACTTTTTTTTTTATTTTAAATGAAACAACTTAGATGCGATTGAAGTATAGATTGTCAGGGTTGATTAAGCGGGTTGAACAAAAATATCCATGAAATGTTTAGGAATCCCAACAATTTTTCTACAAAGCCTCCTCATTTCAGGAGCTCGAAAGTAAATGGACAAACTAACTATACGATAAATAAAATGTTCAATTTTAATACTTTGTAGAGAATCCTTTGCAGGCAATGACTACCGGACTTCTGGAAGCCATGGACGTTACCAAATGCTGGGTTTCCTACTTTGTGATGCTTTGCCAGGCCTTTACTGCAGATGACTTCAGTTGTTGCTTGTTTGTGAGTCTTTCTTTCTCAAGTTTTGTATAAAGCATGTGGAATGCATGCTTGATGGGGTTGAGATCTGGTGATTGACCTGGACACTGCAGAATATTCCACTTCTTTGACTTAAAAACTCATCGGTTGCTTTTGCAGTATATTTTGGGTCAAAGTCCATCTGTACTGTGAAGCACTGTCCAATCAAACTTGCTGCAGTTGGGTGAATATGAGCAGAAAGTATCGCCCTTTACACTTTAGAATTCATCTGACTGCTTCTGTCTTCAGTCACATCATCAATAAACACTAGTGACCCAGTATCATTGGAAGTCATGCTTGCTCATACCATCACACTGCCTCCACCATGTTTCACAGAGGAGGTGTACTTTGGATAAGGAGTGAATCCAAACCTTTTCCATACTTTCTTCTTTCCATCATTCTGGTACAGGTTGATCTTAGTTTCATCTGTGCTGACTTCTTTAGACGTCAAAGTCTCCTCTGGCCTTTCTATTTTTAAGGCTGATTAATGGTTTGAATCTTGTGGTGAACGCTCTGCATTTTCTCTCATTGAGTCCTCTCTTTATAGTAGACTAAGATACTGAAACAACTACTTCCTGGAGAGTGTTCTTGACTTGGGTGCATGCTGTGAAAGGAGTTTTTCTTCACCATGGAAAGGATTCTGCGATCATCCACCACTGTTGTCTTCCATGGATGTATAGGCCTTTCTGAGTTTCCAAGCTCACCAGTGCACTCTTTTTTTTGAAGAATGTACCAAACTGTTGATTTTGTCACTCTTAACATTTCTGCTTTCTCTCTGATGGACTTCTTCTTTTTTTCAGCCTAATGATGGTCTGTTTCTCTTCTATATTTGTATATTTGACCGCATGTTGTGGGTTCACAGCAACAGCTTCCAAATGCAAATATCACACCTGTAAGCGGCTCCAGACCTTTTGACTGCTAAATTGATGATGGATTAATGCGGGAATAGCCCTTGCAGCCCATTAAAAGGTTTTTGAGATAATTGTCCAATTACTTTTGGACCCTTGAAAAATAGGCAGCTACATATTAAAGAGTTCTAATTCCCATACCATTACTCCAATTACAATGTGAATACACTCAATATAAAGTTGAGAGTTTGCATTTTAAGCCCATATTGATTATATAACTGTATCTTGAAAATGTTTTGGTAAACAGCTAAAATGCCAAAACTTGTCACTGTCCAAATATTTCTTGACCTAACTGTAACATCAGTACAATACTAGTACCAGAGATTTTAGATTTTACCAGTGGCAGATGTCTAACTTACCCACAGTGGGGTCACCATCTGAGACTAGCACAATCAATGAGACAGAGTTTGGATCCAGCAGTTTTTGCTCACTAGCTTCTTTCAGTATAAAGACTGCTCTCAGGAGTGCTTCATTGATGTTTGTACCTGTTAATAATTAAATCACATTGAATGAAATTGTCTTTATATTTGACAGATGTAGAGTGCATATTCGGTATTATAGCTCAATATTTCATGTCCACTGTAAATGTGAAGCCATTTGAAAAATAAGTCCTTTTACCTAATAGGAGACATAAAAAATGCACTGGACTCATAGTTATGAGTTCACTATATTCATGAGAAGCGCACTCATCTCTTAAAAATTACCGATGGCTGACTGCTGTGTATTTACATCAATCACTGGGGACATTATCTCAGACCCTCACATCAATGATTGACCGATGTGTTTACCAAGGCAGGATAAGTGACGCCAGCGCTGACAGGGTGCCGGGTTCACGTGTTACAACAACAGCACAGGAGCCCCGAGGAGAGCGAGTGCCAACACTCCGAGAACGATGCCGGCATGGGAGGCGAGTACAAGCTTTTTTATTTTAACGGGGCCAAACGAGGGGTATGACAAAGAGTTGTCGAAGTAATGGACTTCTTTAAGTTGACTCTACATTTAGCAGTGCGATTTACTTCATATTCAAAATTCTCTCAGTTCTTAAAAATTGAATTATTTTTAATTTTATAGTTTACAGCTTATTGCCTAGTTTACCAACCACCTCTGCAGTGTCTGGTTTCCTAGTCAATGAGCATGTACTTGCTAGATGTTTTAAACAGCCTGTAAGTGAAATTGCCACTGTTTACAGCAGAGAGGGCACAGTTTGGGCCAATGGCTCAGCCATGTCAGTGTTGTGAACTGTCAATCTTCAGGAGATGTGCGCTCCTAAGGAACAAACATGAGACAACCCCTTTAATATATAATTTATGGGAAAAATTCAGTATAATTTTTACTTAATTTATATAATCTCTGCTCATCTCGGGCTTAAGTGGTCCTATTAGTGATTGACAACTCTGCATGGATAAAATTTAAGGGAAAGCTGTAAATCATTGAGTGAAACCTTCTAATGGACTTCTAAAATGTAAAAAGAAAGAGCAGTCAAGTCAATATAATACAAGGTATGATGAATTTCTTATCCTAAAGTTACCGTGCCTTAGAGGAACCGTCAGGTGAAAAAACACTATTAGCCTACAGTTATGGGGTTAATCTGCAGGTTAATAAGTATTCTGAACCTGCTCTGCTTCAGCACTTATAGCCTTGCTGTGAGAAATTGAACTTTATTCCTCCCATCAGCTTTCGGCTTCTAGATGTAGGGGATACACCGTGGGTTCAGTGACCGCTCTGTGTATAGAAAGTAGTGGCTTTAACTATCTTCCGGCACTGACTGACAGCTGCCCCTAATGCTGAGCGAGCTGTCAGTCAGTGACGGGGGCGCAGTTACAGCCTCCCGCTCTTTATGCACAGAGTGCTGACTGAACCCTCACAGATGACTGAAACCGCAATGCTGCCAGAATAAAGTTAATTTTCCCCTGGCACCGGGGGTTCTAAGTGTCGGAGCAGGGCAGGTTCAGAATACTATTAATCTGCAGATTAACCCTATACCTTCAGGTTAATAGCGTTTTTTCAAGTGAAACGGTCTCTTTAAATAATTTTTGTTCTAAATGAAAGGATATGAAATGGATTTTTACATTGATCTATAAATTACTTTTTATGTACAGTCATGGCCAAAAGTTTTGAGAATGACACAAATATTATATTTTCACATGATCTGCTGCCCTCTGGTTTTTCTGTGTGTTTGACAGATGTTTTTTTTATCACAGACAGAAATAATTGTAAACATATGAGTAACAAAAGCTTATATTGACAGTTAGAATGAGTTAATGCAGCAAGTCAATATTTGCAGTGTTGACCCTTCTTCTTCAGAACCTCTGCAATTCTCCCTGGCATGCTCTCAATCAACTTCTGGACCAAATCCTGACTGATAGCAGTCCATTCTTGCACAATCAATGCTTTCATTTTGTCAGAATTTTTAGGTTTTTGTTTGTCCACCCGTCTCTTGATGATTGACCACAAGTTCTCAATGGGATTAAGATCTGGGGAGTTTCCAGGCCATGGACCCAAAATCTCTATGTTTTGTTCCCTGAGCCATTTAGTTATCACCTTTGCTTTATGGCAAGGTGCTCCATCATGCTGGAAAAGGCATTGTTGATCGCCAAACTGCTCTTGGAGGGTTGGGAGAAGTTGCTCTTGGAGGACATTCTGGTACCATTCTTTATTCATGGCTGTGTTTTTAGGCAAGACTGTGAGAGAGCCGATTCCCTTGGCTGAGAAGCAACCCCACACATGAATGGTTTCAGGATGCTTAACAGTTGGCATGAGACAAGACTGGTGGTAGCGCTCACCTTGTCTTCTCCGAATGAGGCGTTTTCCTGATGTCCCAAACAATCGAAAAGGGGATTCATCAGAGAAAATAACTTTACCCCAGTCCTCAGCAGTCCACTGCCTGTACCTTTTGCAGAATATCAGTCTGTCCATGATGTTTTTTCTGGAGAGAATTGGCTTCTTTGCTGCCCTCCTTGAGACCAGGCCTTGCTCTAAGAGTCTCCGCCTCACAGTGCGTGCAGATGCACTCACACCTGCCTGCTGCCATTCCTGAGCAAGCTCTGCACTGCTGGTAGCCCGATCCCGCAGCTGAAACACTTTTAAGAGACGGTCCTGGAGCTTGCTGGTCTTTCTTGGGCGCCCTGGAGCCTTTATGGCAACAATGGAACCTCTCCCCTTGAAGTTCTTGATGATGCGATAGATTGTTGACTGAGGTGCAATCTTTCTAGCTGCGATGCTCTTCCCTGTTAGGCCATTTTTGTGCATTGCAATGATGACTGCACGTGTTTCTTTAGAGATAACCATGGTTAACAGAAGAGAAACAATGATGCCAAGCACCAGCCTCCTTTTAAAGTGTCCAGTGGTGTCATTCTTACTTAATCATGACAGATTGATCTCCAGCCATGTCCTCATCAACACCCACACCTGTGTTAATGGAGCAATCACTGAAAAGAGGTTAGCTGGTCCTTTTAAGGCAGGGCTGCAATGATGTTGAAATGTGTTTTGGGGGATAAAGTTCATTTTCTAACCAAATATTGACTTTGCAAGTAATTGCTGTTAAGCTGATCACTCTTTATAACATTCTGGAGTATATGCAAATTGCCATTAGAAAAAGTGAAGCAGTAGACTTTGTAAAAATTAATATTTGTGTCATTCTCAAAACTTTTGTCCATGACTGTAGTTACAAATTATTCATTGTTTGATACTATGAAAGGCACATATTTTTAAGTTTACCTCCAATAGGTTGTATATTCTGTACATATTTCTTGGCATCTTGTACTTCAATGGGTGATGCAAAAACAAGCTCGTCTTTCCAGCATCGAACATTATGGTTGAAGTCTACAATTCCGAACTGATCATCAGTACGAAGGTCATCTAAGATAGCTTTCATAGCTTCGATTGTCTATAAGAAAAAAACAGCATCATAATGTGTGAGATTTCTCAGAATAATCTGACATAATTATTATGGCAACTGTTATTAGGATTATTACTTTATGCACCTTTTGGAAACTACTTAAAAAAAAAGCAAAAAGCACAAGTGTTCAATGAATGCGAAGGATAATCTGTCATAATGATAATCTGTCATAAATCTCTATATTCCCATATTGGATGAACTATATAACTATATCAATTTAACACTTACCTGTCTCATTTTAATCCCCCACATGGAACCACTGACATCAATCACAAATAAAATATTCTTTGGAAGTGGTGGCTGATTTTCTGGAGCAAAGAAATGGAGGAAGTATCCATTGAACACCTGAAATTCACAGAATAACCTCTTACAATTGCTGAATATAGTGAGATTCGGTTTCATGATTATCTTTGTGCCATATATATTCAAAAGTCACGTTAAATACTGTAGTTTTCCAAAAATGACGTTCACACTTCTGTCAGAATTTCTGTTCTTGATATCTCGCTAACTGGTATGACAGATCCATTTTCACACCGATCTCAACTGCTCCTGATAAGCCTCTATGACATATAATGGAGTTTGGCAAGTTTCTGTCTCATATTTTACCTGGAGTTGACTGGACCTATCCCTCTTGACGTCATATTTTATACTTAGTCTTCCATTCACCGCCGTTGTCACACAGGAGGAGCACTCACGCTGCTGATCCACAGTTGGTCTGAAAGATATATGAGCCTGAAAAAAAGTTAAATATTGAAAAGCAAATGAAAACAGCATGATAATTAAAAAACATAATTAACTATATTTTGTATATTTATTTTTACAGATTATCCTTTACAGAATACTATGGCCCCAATTCATCAAGACAGGCATCTTTCACGCCAGTCTTGATAAGGATAGTAGTGGATATACAGCACTTAAAAATGGGGGAATATATGTGGTCACTCGGGCAAGGGTTCCACTCCGTGTAAGAATAAATATAGTGAGATACTCGACACTTCTAAGTTTGCGATATGTATTTTAATTTGTATTTGGGCAATCCAAAAGAAAATATTAATGCCATTTTGGCCCTAAGTTATGGACCTTCATCAAACTAAGATTGCTGGGAATATGACAGACTTGAGAGTAGCAGCGCAATAGAAAGGCAATATAAAATTGCGAGGTATTGAGCGCTCAATACAATGTAATCTGAGTTTGAAGAAGGCCCATACCTTGGGGCCAAAATGGCGCTAATATTTTGTTTTGGATTGCCCAAATACAAATAAAAATACACATCAGGAACTTTGGAGTGTCGAGTATCTTGTTATATTTAGTCTTGATAAGGAGTTGCGCTGGAGTCAGAAGCTTCTGATTCACTAAGAAGCACATGCCTAGTAATGAATCTGGTGCGTTTGAAAAGTGGTGTTTTCTTCAATCAAAGACTGGAGTAAGATTTGTGACATAAGGTACACCGCCTCACATCATGAATTTGACTAGCGGGGGTTGCCACACTCCGGCCCACCCCAGATCCGCCCACTTAATCAGAGCTGGGCAAAAGGGATATGAGAACGCCAAAAGTTTCCAAATTTTAGTGCAGCCTCACGTTGCACCAAAATTTTGCATCTTTTCAAAGTTTTTATGCAGGATTTCAAGCATAAAAGCGTTGATGAATTAGGCCCTTTATGTACAGACTTCTGTGCATAATATATCAGTATAAGGACATGAAATTACAAATAAACAAAATAATTGAAGGAATAGTTTACCTTTATTATTATTTTTGGAGAAAAAGCTCTTAAAACTCTATATGCATATGATACCAATAAGTATAATGAGCAGGGCTACTCTCCACTGAATTGCTACTAGTTTCATGCATTCATCATTGCATGTAAATATTCTGGTAACAACTTTCAGAAGGTATTTGGCCGCTCACATCAATGTGTGCTTATTATTAGTGAGCAAAAAGATTCTATCAATTTATGCTGAATATTTAGGAATTCTCAAAACAGAGCAAATTCAAACAAATTGTGATTCACATTGTCTGAATCACCTAAAACTGTGACCTCCATCATTTTACACATTGTAGAACATTGCATCTACCAGGGAAGTCAGCAGCTGGTCAATCTTCCCAAACTCATAGTGCCTTGCAGCTATCTCATCACATGGTATCTTGCAGCCAATCAGATGGGACTATCATAGACTGTATAAAAGCAGAGGCAGTAAATGCAGCAGTCTTTTACTGATACATCTAGATAGTGAGAGAACAGCACAGTTCATAGTTTAGCTTAGGGATAGGGAAAAAAAAGCCATAAAAACACTAAAGAAGCTGCACAGATAGTGTGTGACAGTCAAGAAGTGAAGGTGATCAATGTTGGTTAACATCTGCTTACCTGAAGCCATATACTGTATATTAAAGAAGTTGTCCACTACTTGGACAATTTATTCTCATACCCCTTACAAAATAATAAAGCTTATACTCACCTCCTGTGACAGACCAGTTCCCACGGTGTCTGCACTCGCTCTCCCCAAGGTGCTTGTGTGATGTTGTGACATGTGAAGCTGGAGCTCAATCAGCCTTCCTACAAATTGAGCATAAAGAGGAAGTCAGCTGCAGCCTGGACTTCCTCTTCATGTTCGATTTGTCCGAAAGTGGGGACAGTGATGCCACCGCTGATTGGACGACCGCATGAAAACTCCGGGACTGTAAGTGCCAACAATGCTGGAAATGCGCCGGCAAGGGAGGGGAGTATAGGCTTTATTATTTCATCGGGGCTAAATATTTTGATCAAGAAGGGGTTTTCCTAGTAGTGGGCAACCCCTTTAAGGTTACTTTGACAATACATAGGCTATTTTCTTGAAATGGGTTTGATAACATTTTAGGAGATCTAAAAGTGTTATCCAGGTATTTTCAGGGCAATTGGAGGCTTTGCAGTACTTGCTAATGAATTGACTTGCCTTGATTCAGATTTTTGAGAAATTTCAAAAGATTCACACATCCTTAATACTTATCTTTAGGGTTCAACAGTTTCAGATTTCATAAATCTGAATGTGGTTATGACAATTTCAGAGTTATTTGTTTTTTTTTTTTGTCTCTTGTCTCTTTATATAACCTGCCTTCACACACGTGTAACATAAAATTAATTTTCTTAATACCTTTTGGTCTCCCAGGTCAACATTAACGATGTCAGCAAATTGGTTTGCAACTGGGTCAACCACAGTGAGACTACTGATTCCTTCAGGCTCCAAGACATAGATGTCCACCTGGAAACATAAATGTACTATTATGGTAAACAGGGCGAATTATGTTTGTAGTCATTTTAAAATCTTATATTCTGTTTCCTGTTAGGTGCTTTCCACTTCTTACCTCAAAATGTTTAGCCAACCGGCCTGGCTGGAGATACAGAACATGTTCATAGGCACCTAGTTTCCTCTGAAGAGCTTCCTGGTAATGAAGTTCAAATTGAACTTTTGTTCCTCCAGGAACATTTAATTCAGCTTTGAAATTTTCCATGTCTAGGGAATTAGTTCTGTACCGGAAAATAGGAGATATTAAGATATTGTAATTTATCATATATAGGGAAAAGTTGGTAATTCTCTGCTAAAGGGTTCTGGCAGCAACCAATTCCCCTGGCTCAATAGAAGTAATCATGCACACTTGTGAGATAACTTTATATCTGGGTTAACTGTGGCCTGTTGGCCAGACAAGAATAAATGAAAAGCTGAAAACAGAGGCATACTGCCTGCAAGTTGGGGGAGCCTGTTGCCGAATGGCACTGCAATCTCTCCATCTTGTGTATCGATTTTGACCATGATGGACTAGGGAGCCATTGGCTCCTTGTTCCACCATTTAGCCTGTACACTTGCGTATCGGCATAACAGGTGCAATGATGTCACTCGATTGGGTATATTGTGTAGAGCCTCAGTCCATACACTGCACAATGCATCCATGAAACGGCACAAGGTGAATTGTATTTGTGTGTTTTTTCATTGGCAGTCAGTACTTGTGGGATGAAACTGTGGGAGCATCATACTGTGTATGGGGCAGGCAGATATCATACTGTGTGGGGAGATGTGGGGCCATCATTCTCTGTTGGGGTGAGTGTGAGGGCCATTATACTGTATGTGGGAGGACTGTGGGGATGTCATACTTTTGGGGAAGAGCTGTTGGGATATTATACTTTAAAGGGAACTGTAAGTGCCATTATATGTTTTGGGGGGATACTGCTTTTTGTTATACTGCTTTTTATAAATGTTATAAAACAGAGTGAATTATATTGTTTTTGATTAGTTGATACTGATAATGAATGATACATGCTACAATAAACCATAACGTAACATGTATTAGCAAGAATAGCTCCTCAATATTAAACAATAAAATTAAGAAATATGTTAATAATAATATTTACAGTGGGTGCAGAAAGTATTCAGACCCCTTTACATTTTTCACTTTGTTTCATTGCATCCATTTGGTAAATTGAAAAAAGTTAATTTTTTTCTCATTAATGTACACTCTGCACCTCATCTTGACTGAAAAAAACCCAGAAATGTAGAATTTTTTTCAAATTTATTAAAAAAGAAAAACAGAATTATCACATGGTCATAAGTATTCAGACCCTTTGCTCAGTATTGAGTAGACGCACCTTTTGAGCTAGTACAGCCATGAGTCTACTTGGGAATGATGCAACAAGTTTTTCACACCTGGATTTGGGGATCCTCTGCCATTCTTCCTTGCAGATCCTCTCCAGTTCCTCAGGTTGGGTGGTGAACGTTGGTGGACAGCCATTTTCAGGTCTCTCCAGAGATGCTCAATTGGGTTTAGGTCAGGGCTCTGGCTGGGCCAGTCAAGAATGGTCACAGAGTTGTTCTGAAGCCACTCCTTTGTTATTTTAGGTGTGTGCTTAGGGTCATTGTCTTGTTGGAAGGTGAACCTTCGGCCAAGTCTGTGGTCCAGAGCACTCTGGAATAAGTTTTCATCCAGGATATCTCTATACTTGGCCGCATTCATGTTTCCTTCAATTGCAATCAGTCGTCATGTCCCTGCAGCTGAAAAACACCCCCATAGCATGATGCTGCCACCACCATGTTTTTTTAGCAAACTCTATGCGGTCTTTTATATGTCTTGCACTGAGTAGAGGCTTCCGTTGTCTGGTGGAGGGCTGCAGTGATAGATTGCTTTGTGGAACTTTCTCCCATCTCCTTCTGCTTCTGTGGAGCTCAGCCACCGTTTACTTGGCCACATTCATGTTTCCTTCAATTGCAACCAGACATCCTGTCCCTGCAGTTGAAAAACACCCCCATAGCATGATGCTGCCACCACCATGTTTCACTGTTGAGATTGTATTGGCAGGTGATGAGCAGTGCCTGGTTTTCTCCACACATACCGCTTAGAATTATCTCTAAAAAGTTCTATCTTCATCTCATCAGACCAAAGAATCTTATTTCTCATAGTCTGGGAATCCTTCATGTGTTTTTTAACAAACTCTATGCGGGCTTTCATATGTCTGGCACTGAGGAGAGGCTTCTGTCGGGCCACTCTGCCATAATGGCCCGACTGGTGGAGGGCTGCAGTGATAGTTAACTTTGTGGAACTCAGTGATAGTTAACTTTGTGGAACTCCCACCTCATAACTGCATCTGTGGAGCTCAGTCTCAGTGATCTTGGTTTCTTCTTTACCTCTCTCACCAAGGCTCTTCTCCCACGATTGCTCAGTTTGGCTGGACGGCCAGGTCTAGGAAGACTTCTGGTGGTCCCAAACTTCTTCCATTTAAGGATTCTGGAGGCCACTGTGCTCTTAGGAACCTTGAGTACTGCAGAAATTATTTTCTAACCTTGGCCAGATCTGTGCCTTGCCACAATTCTGTCTTTGAGCTCCTTGGCCAGTTCCTCTGACCTCATGATTCTCATTTGGTCTGACATGCACTGTGAGCTGTTAGGTCTTATATAGACAGGTGTGTGCCTTTACAAATCAAGTCCTATCAGTTTAATTAAACACAGTTGGACTCCAATGAAGGACCATCTCAAGGAGGATCACAAGGAAATGGACAACGTGACTTAAATATGAGTGTCTGAGCAAAGGGTCTAAATACTTATGAGCATATGATATTTCAGTTTTTCTTTTTTAATAAATTTGCACAAATTTCTACTCTTCTGTTTTTTTCAGTCAAGATGGGGTGTAGAATGTACATTAATGAGGAAAAAAATGAACTTTTTTGAATTTACCAAATGTTTGCAATGAAACAAAGAGTGAAAAATTTAAAGCAGTCTGAATACTTTCTGTACTTACTGTAAGCCACATTAATTTCAGTATATTGATTTAGCTTACATGGCCACTCAGGAATATTGATTTCCCGCACCTGGTCTATGGCATATTGTGTAATGTACCTTTCATTGATTTGTATCTCTCACTATCACTATCTCTCCCAACTCCACCACACACAGGAGTGCTCGACTGAGCCTAATGTGTATGGGGGCTATAAAGGGAATTGGTCAGCATGTGATATGTAATCTGAAAGCATCATGATGTAGGGGCAGAGAGCCTTATTCCAGTGACATGCCATGTGTTGTTTCAATAAAGTCAGTGTTATATCAGCATGAAATTATCACTAGAGAACTAGTTGTCTCTTGCAGTGTACTCCTCCTGCTTGGTAAGACCCCGCTACTGATTGACAGCGTTTGTGCCTATGCAAAGTATACACAGAAAGCTGCCACTCAGACGTGTGTGCGGGGTTATACACAGCTCAGCATAAAGAGAACAAAGAGAACAGCTAGATCTGTAGCAGTGATAACAGTGATTTTATAAAAATAACAGCAAGCACCTCAGTAAATTATTCACGTACAGTATACACCATGGAACCAGAGCCTTTGTTTAAACTAGATTTGGAGTTGAACAAACCATCATGTTCTATATCCTATGGAAAATCTGGGTATGTGAGCGCTGCTTTTCTTCATTTTTGAGGGTTTTGAATATTTTTTAGATTGTGTGCTTAAGAAAATATTACATTGATAAGACATGAATACATTTCTACACAAAAAATGGCATTGTGCAATAATGTTACTCTGACCTTAACAGTCCGGCTGATTTGCCTCTTGCTCTTGCTTTGGAGTACAAGCTTCTAGCCTCCGACTTTTCTCTTATTGAGCCACTAAATGTGATGCCATTGACATTCCTGAAAGAAAGTTTTATACAAAATAATTATAACATTACATAGTTGCATAAATTGAGAAGAAACCTTGGTCCATCAAGTTCAATCTTTATTCAATAATGATAAATTCTTGGTCACTAAATTATCTATAACCCACAATGTTATGTGTACTAAGGAAATCATCCATCCCTTTTTAAAAGCTGTTCTAGTGTCTGCCATTACTAGCTCTTGTGGTAGGGCATTCCACTGCTCTTACCGTAAAGAACCCTTTCTTGTTTAGCTGTCGGAATCACTTTTTTTCCACCCGTAATGAGTGCCCCCTGGTCCTTAGTATGGTCTTTGGATGGAATAAGTCATGTGCCAGTCCTTTGTATTAACCACACATTTATTTATACATATTAATGAGATCTTCTCTGAGACGTTTTTTTTCTAAACTAAACAAGCCCAACTTTTCCAACCTTTCATCATATGAGAGGCCATCCATCATTTGTAATAATCTAGTTGTTGCCTTTGAACTTACTCTAAATTCTGAATATTCTTTTTAAATGTGGAGCCCAAAACTGGATCCCATATTCTAGATGTCTCCTCACAAGTGATTTATAAAGTGGTAATAATACGTTGGGATTGGAGGATTTTATCTCTCTTTTTATACACCCAAAAATCTTGTTTCCTTTTATAGCTGCTGCTTGACATTGAGTACTGCTGCTCAGCTTACTTGTAACGAGAATACCAAAGTCCTTCTCCTATTCTATAGTCCCGAGTATGCGCCCACTTAATGTATATGCAGCAATAGGATTACTCCATCCTAGGTGCATTTTACTCTACATTTATCTACATTAAACCTCATTTGCCAAGTGTTTGCCCATTCGTTCATCTTATCCAGATCGTTTTGCAATATTGTAATGTCAAGCTCAGATTTTAGTATCACTCTCAATCCCATTAACAAGGTCATTAATGAATAGGTTAAAAAGAATCGGTTCTAGCACAGGTCCCTGCGGTCCCCACTGCTCCCAGTATAGATCCCTGCGGTCCCCACTGCTGCCAGTACAGATCCCTGCGGTCCCCACTGCTCCCAGTACAGATTCCTGCGATCCCCACAGGTCCCAGTACAGATCCCTGTGGTCCCCACTGCTCCCAGTACAGATCCCTGTGGACCCCACTGCTCCCAGTAAAGATCCCTGCGGTCCCCACTGCTGACTATATCCCATTTAGAGAACACACCATTTATGACACTTATTTTATTAGGAACCACAAATCTGTACTAAAATAAATCCTTTAAATAATAGACAATATATTTTAAAAATCTAAAAGGCGTATCACAGCATGAGAACAGATTGAAATTATGCTTACATTGTGAAGTTATTGATCAATGCACCTTTTGGTATCTGGATATCAAAAGAGAGACTCTGCCCGTGTTTGGCATTGTTTTCCACTTTGCTTTGTATCATGGTATTAACAAAGTGTGAAGTAATGGATGATTTCACCTTGTAGCTGTACAGGGAGATTGAGTCATGGGATGGCGCCTGGTAGGAGGAATGATGGACACACTATTGTCACTCAATTGTTGCATTATATTTGGAGACATTAAATAGTAATCAAGAAATACAGTCATGGCCAAAAGTTTTGAGAATGACACAAATATTATATTTTCACATGATCTGCTGCCCTCTGGTTTTTATGTGTGTTTGACAGATGTTTTTATCACAGACAGAAATATAATAATTGCAAACACATGAGTAACAAAAGCTTATATTGACAGTTAGAATGAGTTAATGCAGCAAGTCAATATTTGCAGTGTTGACCCTTCTTCTTCAGGACCTCTGCAATTCTCCCTGGCATGCTCTCAATCAACTTCTGGACCAAATCCTGACTGATAGCAGTCCATTCTTGCACAATCAATGCTTTCATTTTGTCAGAATTTTTAGGTTTTTGTTTGTCCACCCGTCACTTGATGATTGACCACAAGTTCTCAATGGGATTAAGATCTGGGGAGTTTCCAGGCCATGGACCCAAAATCTCTATGTTTTGTTCCCTGAGCCATTTAGTTATCACCTTTGCTTTATGGCAAGGTGCTCCATCATGCTGGAAAAGGAATTGTTGATCGCCAAACTGCTCTTGGAGGGCTGGGAGAAGTTGCTCTTGGAGGACATTCTGGTACCATTCTTTATTCATGGCTGTGTTTTTAGGCAAGACTGTGAGAGAGCTGATTCCCTTGGCTGAGAAGCAACCCCACACATGAATGGTTTCAGGATGCTTAACAGTTGGCATGAGACAAGACTGGTGGTAGCGCTCACCTTGTCTTCTCCGAATGAGGCGTTTTCCTGATGTCCCAAACAATCGAAAAGGGGATTCATCAGAGAAAATAACTTTACCCCAGTCCTCAGCAGTCCACTGCCTGTACCTTTTGCAGAATATCAGTCTGTCCATGATGTTTTTTCTGGAGAGAAGTGGCTTCTTTGCTGCCCTCTTTGAGACCAGGCCTTGCTCCAAGAGTCTCCGCCTCACAGTGCGTGCAGATGCACTCACACCTGCCTGCTGCCATTCCTGAGCAAGCTCTGCACTGCTGGTAGCCCGATCCCGCAGCTGAAACACTTTTAAGAGACGGTCCTGGCGCTTGCTGGTCTTTCTTGGGCACCCTGAAGCCTTTTTGGCAACAATGGAACCTCTCTCCTTGAAGTTCTTGATGATGCGATAGATTGTTGACTGAGGTGCAATATTTCAAGCTACGATACTCTTCCCTGTTAGGCCATTTTTGTGCATTGCAATGATGACTGCATGTGTTTCTTTAGAGATAACCATGGTTAACAGAAGAGAAACAATGATGCCAAGCACCAGCCTCCTTTTAAAGTGTCCTTTGGTGTCATTCTTACTTAATCATGACAGATTGATCTCCAGCCATGTCCTCATCAACACCCACACCTGTGTTAATGGAGCAATCACTGAAAAGAGGTTAGCTGGTCCTTTTAAGGCAGGGCTGCAATGATGTTGAAATGTGTTTTGGGGATAAAGTTCATTTTCTAGCCAAATATTGACTTTGCAAGTAATTGCTGTTAAGCTGATCACTCTTTATAACATTCTGGAGTATATGCAAATTGCCATTAGAAAAAGTGAAGCAGTAGACTTTGTAAAAATTAATATTTGTGTCATTCTCAAAACTTTTGGCCATGACTGTATATAGGGAGTTTTAAGAATATTAAAGGGAGACCATCATGTCCAGAAGCAATATTTATGTTTAGATATGGGGTTCATCTGCAGCTAAACAGCGTTAAAATTGTGTTAGACCCCATCAGTGAAAGCAGCATGCACAGGGAGAAAATTAAGTTTGATTTTCCTGGTAGCTGCTCGCTTCCCTTCATAAGGGCAATGCAGGGAGCAGTTATAGTCATTGGTTATAACAAAAACTTGATTCCAGCTCACCCAGTTGCTCCATGCTCATCCACCTGGGGCTCAGACACCGGCCTCGCCCTGGCCTCCCATCAAGGACAATAGAAAAAATTGGAGTCCGGCTCAACAGGACTGGATTTTTCTTTTCTTTTCTTTTTCAAAAGAAAATATAGTGCGTGCAAAAGAGAACCTTAATGGTCGACATGACCCTGTCAACGCGTTTTGACTGCACTAAGCAGTCTCACTCATGAGTCATGAGTAAGACTGCTTAGTGCAGTCGAAACGCGTCGACTGGGTCATGTCGACCATGAAAATTTTATTTTGTACGCACTATACTTTCTTTTGAAAAAGAAAACAAAAATCCAGTCCTGTTGAGTCGGACTCCAATTTTTTCTATAGTTATTGGTTACTGTGTAACGTGGCTTGGGGCAGTGGCTGAGGGTGAGGTACTTGTCTCTTATGCCTCAGCACATTACATAAAGGTGGGATTCCTGGCTGGGTGTGTGAATTTGTGCTGTGAAATCGCTACGCCCTTGCAGGTCGCATGTAGCCAATAAATTTAGCTGAATTATATACAGCTGAATTATATACAGTATATAGCGGGGACACAAATTGATGAACATTTCCTTCACAATACCTAGAATTTTCCACACATGGTTTCAATTCCCTTTCTCTTTCTCTCTATCTTTACCGGTCCTCTTTACTTCACTACAGTTCAGCTCAGTATTACAGTCCAATTAGCAAGACTCCTATTCTCAACCCATGGTACAATGTCTTCCTCTCCTCTAGGAAACTATATTGCCAGTATGGCCAGTACTGATCTCTCTATTCCAGATGCTCTGGAACTCCAGCCCGGGGCACTCTCTATGATTCACGTACTCTGTCCCGTCTAGGCCCATTACCTCTCTGAGTCATAAACTCTGGGCCAAACTGCTAGGCGTACTGACCCAGGACCTGTCTCCAATCGATCACTCTGTTTCTTCTGTTACTTCTCTTCTACTCTCCACTAAGATCTTGCTATCTGTCTAAGTCTCCTTTTAGCTTCTGGACACCCACATTACTGCTCACATTAGACCTTAGGTCTGCTTTTTATGCACATTGGGCCTCGTCTGATGTTCTGACAGGAAACTGTCTCTGTCCCTTCAGCTGTCAGCTTACTCCCTCTCATTCTGGGCTAGTCTCAAACTGAACTCTAACTCTCCCTACGGTTGGGCAACACACAAAATTAACACTATTAACGCATGTCACTGTACGCATTACACAACATAACATTACACATGTTCTTCAAGCGGGAAATGTGGGCAATATGTCCATCTCCCCACAACTGCATGGGGCATTTTCACTGACGACTAGTTCTGCAGCATATGTGTGCAATATATGTGTGCACAGCAGGCTGTCAATCAAACTGATTTGGAGTGATTATACTGCACTACTAGTATAGTGACAGGAGACTGTAACCGCTCTCTGCACTGCCTCAATGACTAGCAAGCATACACAGAGATGGTATAAGTTCATCTTCTCTCTTAGCCACTGTTCTAGTAAGGCAGGCATGGTTTTATCGCTATATTTGCAGGTAAATAGCACTTCTGGATGTGACAGGTTCCCTTTATACTATAAAATAGCTCTAGTGAGACCTATAATATAAAATAAATGTAAAGTAAAATATATAAAAAATATGTTACCAACTATTTCTGCTCAAATCCATAATATTTCTAGTAGCATTTATGCAACCATCAACTCTTCTTTTTTATCTTTAATACAATTCTTCTACTAAATGGCTTACACAATTATCCAATAAGCCCTCCTTAGCCTCCCTCGCCTGTGTTCTTTTACATTGTCCATGTCATTGACCTTGCAGTTAAAGAAACAGTCAACATTCAGTTATCTATCTCTGACCTTGTGGGTTCAGCAGAAACACCTACCTTTTCACTACTATCTTCAGATCGCTATAAAACAAGAATATAGAAAATATTTGTCATTATATGGTTAACAGTTCACAAATTAAGCAAGGAGCATCAAATGTTCATTTTGAGACCTATTATTTTATTATACCAGCATAGACCATATCTCCCACCACGACTATAACTCCCTTATCCCAGAAACTTTTATAATGGAATTTAAATTATTTAAATAATAATTTTTACATTTACTTATAGTGGGGGAAATTAACAAATGATTTATTGGGAAAAATTTTAGTGTATGTTATGTTTTCTTTAAAATGTTTTACTTCTCTTGCCATTTGTAAAGTGACAAGTAATAGTGTTAATTTCTGGAGATTTATTAAAATGCGTACATCCCCAAATAAATTTAGAATGTACACTGATTAAAGAAGCGCTCCCATCTATATTTTTTTAGATAAATGTCTGTATATATGTATGTAATGTAGTGTGAGTGTATTAATATATTCATCTACCACTGCATTCTCCGGCATCCAGCGCCGTTTTGCTCCTTTTCTCAGTGATGTCACCACAATTGCGACTAATCGGCTCACTCTATATGCTATGTGTGGAAGTCTCTTTTCTATTCTAAGCCTATGGAGCCGCGTTCTGACGCTTCACAGACTTACATATACATTACTTACTAATATTAATACACTCACACTACATTACATGCATATATACACACATTTAATAAAAAATAAATAAATGGTAGTGCTTCTTTAAGACTGATATCTTGGTAAATTTCCCCCATGATAATATAATGGTAAAAAAACCACATGTTGCTTGTACATTATATTTAAAAGCTATCACATTGATCTGCTCATAACTTACATTGAGTTTTGACTTGCATGACATTGGTGTACACAGAAATTATTGGGCTCCAGATGAAAATTTACATTGAGCTGCACTCATCGCTTAGAGTACTACCCAATCGGTGTTTTTACATGCTTAATAATTTCATAATGTCTTTGTAAGATCCATTTTTCTTATAGGATAGATTATTCAAATTAATTTGCAGCCACTACTGTAGAGAGCTAACCTTATATATAACTCTAACTTTTCTATGCACCCCTTCTGAGGAAGCTGTGATGAAACGCGCATCAAGGGGTCTTGGCTTGGGTAATATACCGTTCTGGCTATGATTTGTGTGCCTCTCCATATTTCTTTACATCCAGAGTGTGGTTATTGAGCCTGGAGCAATGCTGGTAGTATTTTGGATGGCTGCTTCCCATTAAAGGTCTAATTAATCAGCACTGAGCACTTTATTACACATCACTATTGGGTAAGCCGCTTCCATCTTTCTGGCATCATACTAAGAAACAAATTTTATTTTCATAATTTTTTACCTAAGTTTTTACATTTCTCATTGCTCCTATATGCCTGATTTATCTAGTTTAAATATATGTAGCAATTCTGTGCAATAAGGTACATTATGTGCCTCCTTTCTTGTACCCCGGATGTTTACTTGCTGATCCATGGGTAAGCACTCATGCTGATGTGTACTGAGGTAGTTACTTTTGGCAAGGACCATCTGATTTTACGCTAAGCACTTTACAGGAGATATTAACCCTGTAGTTTCTACCTCATTTCATACTATATGACCGTACCTTAACACCATTTGGCGCAAAGTTGGTTCTGTAGGCATCAAGTGTTCCTTTTATATAGGTGCCTCATAGGTACCATATTGAAATGCTACAATTTAGGGTATATTCTCATCAGTTTTCTACTTTTTGTCATCTGTATTGACATCATCTCCATCATCTCCATTTTTATGCAAATTATGTGTTCAATAAAGTTTGCTATTATTCTAAAATTGCTTTTGTAAAAGCTCTTTTCTTTTTCTGATTCTAACTTTTCAATGTCTCATCTGTCTATATAAAGAAATAATCATATTTAATAAGTAACAGAGATCACATGAGGAAATTAGCCACTATTTATTTACTAAGCCTGATTTTGGCAATGTCCATGTTTTTTTATTTGATACTGCGCAATATCACAGAACAGAATGTAATAGGCTGCCTTTGAAAACTCTGTGGCGGCTATCACTTCCCTGCAAACTATTGATGTGGAAACTATTGAGATATGTGATCCTTTTATATTCTTATCTATCATTTTATATATATATATATATATATATATATATATATATATATATATCTATCACAGAGTGACTGTCACCAAAGGATGGTCCGTCAGCTTACGGCACATCACACAATGGGATGGAATTGGGGGAGGAAGGCCCTACCAATAGGAAATGAGGAATGGTCACCACCTGAGCTCCACCCTCTGTCTGTCCCTGCACTCCCCTAACGCCCTATGCAGGTCCTTCCCCCCCGCCGCTGTCAGGATACCTCATCCGTAGTTGTATAACTGCCCTGGCTAGTGCACTGGCCTGCAAGGAGCACTAGCCTCACCTCTGCAGATAATAAACACAGGGGAAGAGACAGACACCAAAGGGACAAGGTAACAAAAACACCACACTTAGCTTTCTCTGCTGCAAAGCACTGTACAGCAGAATGAAGGCACCAGATAAGCGAACTCAGCAGAAGCACCACTGCACCCAGAGAGCGCCTTACTCCAGTTTGGTCACTGCAGACTGCTCTAACACCGACAGTCAGCTGATGCATCATTTTTTCTCATTAATATACACTCTGCACCCCATCTTGACTGAAAAATCCCAGAAATGTAGAAATTTTTGCAAATTTATTAAAAAAGAAAAACTGAAATATCTCATGGTCATAAGTATTCAGATCCTTTGCTCAGACACTCATATTTAAGTCACATGCTGTCCATTTCCTTGTGATCCTTCTTGAGATGGTTCTACGCCTTCATTGGAGTCCAACTGAGTTTAATTAAACTGATATGACTTGATTTGTAAAGGCACACACCAGTCTATACTGTAAGACCTCACAGCTCACAGTGCATATCAGACTAAATGAGAATCCTGAGGCCAAAGGAACTGGCCAAGGAGCTCAGAGACAGAATTGTGGCAAGGCACAGATCTGGCCAAGGTTACAAAATAATTTCTGCAGTACTCAAGGTTCCTAAGAGCAAAGTGGCATCCACAATCCTTAAATGGAAGAAGTTTGGGACCACCAGAAGTATTCCTAGACCTGGCTGTCCAGCCAATTTGCGCAATTGTGGGAGAGGAGCCTTGGTGAGAGAGGTAAAGAAGAACCCCAAGATCACTGTGGCTGAGCTCCACAGATGCAGTAGGGAGATGGAAGAAAGTTCCACAAAGTCAACTATCACTACAGCCCTCCACCAGTCAGGCCTTTATAGCAGAGTGGCCCAACGGAAGCCTCTCCTCAGTGCCAGACATTTGAATGCCCACATAGCGTTTTCTAAAAAACACATGAAGGCTTCCCAGACTATGAGAAATAAGATTCTCTGGTCTGATGAGACAAAGATAGAACTTTTTTGGTGATAATTCTAAGCGGTATGTGTGGAGAAAACCAGTCACTGCTCATCACCTGAGCAATACAATCCCAACAGTGAAACATGGTGGTGGCAGCATCATGCTATGAAGATATTTTACAGCTGCAGGGACAGAACGAATGGTTGCAATTGAAGGAAACATGAATGCGGCCAAGTACAGAGATATCCTGGATGAAAACCTCTTCCAGAGTGCTCTGGACCTCAGACTTGGCCGAGGATTCACCTTCCAACAAGACAATGACCCTAAGCACACAGCTAATATAACAAAGGAGTGGCTTCAGAACAACTCTGTGACCATTCTTGACTGGCCCAGCCAGAGCCCTGACCTAAACCCAATTGAGCATCTCTGGAGAGACCTGAAAATTTCTGTCCACCAACGTTTACCATCCAACCTGATGGAACTGGAGAGGATATGCAAGGAAGAATGGCAGAGGATCTCCAAATCCAGGTGTGAAAAACTTGTTGCATCATTCCCAAGAAGACTCATGGCTGTACTAGTTCAAAAGGGTGCTTCTACTCAATACTGAGCAAAGGGTCTGAATACTTATGACCATGTGATATTTCAGTTTTTCTTTTTTAATAAATTTGCAAAAATGTCAACATTTCTGTTTTTTTTCAGTTAAGATGGGGTGCAGAGTGTACATTAATGAGAAAAAAATGAACTTTTTTGATTTTTCCAAATGGCTGCAATGAAACAAAGAGTGAAAAATTTAAAGGGGTCTGAATACTTTCTGTACCCACTGTATCTATATATATTTCAGGAGTCTAAGTCCAGAGATCACCTTACTGAGCATGTCCGTGATGTGGTGTCTTTTCATTTGTGGTCGGACGCTTCTTGCTCTGGTGATGTGACAGCTGCGGATTGGCCCGAGGGCGATGTCTCAGCCGACTGGGCATGAGTGTTTGGGGTGGAGCCTATTGTTTAAAAGGCTGCCAGCAGCGTACACGGGCACGCTAGTGTCACTCATGTTTAGTGTGTGTGGATGGATACTCTACCACTCTGTCTGCACGGTTACGTGTGTCCTTTTGCTCCATATGTGAACACATTGGCAGGCAGCTTGCACACTGATGGGGCTTCCTACCCTTGGCTCAGTGCCATAGCCTAGTCTACTACATGCTTAAGGTGCCGGTTAGGCACAAGTTTAGTAGCTTCAGGACTGGGGTGACTAGCCGCTTGACTTAACATCTGTTTCGTTCACGTGTGCTATTGGCACGGTTCAGTTACAGAGCAAATACAACCTTTAAGACATCCCTCAGTTCAGGCAATAAGGTATTGTATCTAGCATTAATGGAAGCTAAGTCTTCGCGCAGCATCTGCTTCATTCCTGTGTGCGGTTAGCACAGTTTAATGGCAGAGCAAGCGCAACCCAACTGTTACATCCCTGTGACGTTAACAGGTTACTGCACGTAGTATTCTTTGCTTCTGTATCTCTCCGTGAATTAATGGAGCTTGGTACTCTGTGTTCCTACCACTCTGTGTGACGTTTAACACATTATGTTCAAGGAATTGCTCGCTGTTTGGTTCTGTCATTGCCCATACTAGCAGCAGATTCGTCTCTGCACAGTGGACCCCGGGTTGCGATTGCACTTTATTTATATTTTTATTTAGTGCAATCCGCCAACCCTAACACCTAGTGCCAGAGGGAAAAAGACAACCCCAAAACTTTTTTGAACCTCCACCATGTTTGACTGTAGGTACTTTGTTTTTTCTCTGTGGGCTTCATTACTTTTTCAGTCAATTGTTCACAAGACACTTACCCAGTAGGATTTTGATTTACTCATGTACATTTTGGGAAACTTTATGTTTCTGTGACAGCAGTGGGGTTCACCTGGGTCTCTTGCTATAGCGTTTCATTTCATTCAAATGGTGACGAATAGTTTGCACTGACACTGGTGCAACCTGAGCTTGCAGGACAGCTTGAATTTTTTTGGAACTTGATTGCAGTTGCTTATCCACCACTTCGGGCTATTCTGTGTTGCAACCTTTCATCGATTTTTCTCTGCCGTCCACGTCCAGGGAGATTAGCTAAAGAGCCATGGGTTGTAAACTTCTTGATTATGTTGCGCACCACGGACAAAGGAACATCAAGATCTCTGGGTATGGACTTGTAACCTTGAGATTGTTGATATTGTTCAACAATTTTGGTTTTCAAGTTTTGAGACAATGCAAAGATTGAGTCAACTTCTTCCCTTTTTATCTGGTTTCAGTTGTGATTTTCATATTGCCCACACCTGTTACTTGCCACAGATGAGTTGGAATGATCACCATATGCTTGAAATAAAGTTATTTACCCACTATTTTGGAATGGTGCCAACAATTGTCTCCTGCCCATCTTTTGGGTTTTGTGTGAAATTATGTCCCATATGTCCATAAGTCAGCAGTCGTACCCATGATTGTGGAGCCTACTGAAACAGACTAAGGGACCTTTATAAACGATTAGGAAGCCTTTGCAGGTGTTTTTCTTATTTATTAAAATTTACTGATGACTTATGGGTTTTCATTGGCTGTAAGCAATAATCATCAACATTAACAGAAATAAAGCACTTGAAATAGACCACTCGGTGTGTAATGACTGTATAATATATGTGTTTCACTTTTTGTACTGAAAAATTAAAATAAATTAACTTTTTGATGATATTCTAATTTTGTGAGAAGCACCTATATATATATATATATACATATATATATATAAATACACAGTATATACAGTTGAAACTAGAAGTTTCCATACACTATATAAAAAGACATATGAATGTTTTTGTCAAAATCTGACATGAAATCACTATAAACTGTTCCTGTTTTGGGTCAATTAGGATTACCATCATTATTAATATTTGTCAAATGCGGGAATAATGAGATTTAATGTTTTAAAGGCATTTTTATTACTTACTGCAAAGTCAAAAGTTTACATACACTAAAATTACTATGCCTTTAAAAAATGCTGGACTGCCCATATGATGATGTCATGTGTTTGGAAGCTTCTGATTTTTTGGCAACATCTGAGTTAATTAGAGACACACCTGTGGATGTATCTTAATGCACACATGAAACACATTGCTTCTTTGTGTAACATCATGGGAAAGTCTAAAGAAATCAGCCAAGATATCAGGGAGAGAATTGTGACCTTGCACAAGTCTGGCTCATCCTTGGGTACAATTTCAAGATACCTGAAGGTGCATTGTTCATCTGTACAAACAATTTATACGCAAGTACAAACAACATGGGAATGTCCAGCCATCATACCGCTCAGGAAGGAGACGGGTTCTGTTTCCCAGTGATTGAACGTGCTTTGGTCCAACATGAGCATATCAACCCAAGGACAAAAGCAAAAGACCTTGTGAAGATGATGGCAGAAGCTGGTAAGATTGTGTCAATATCCACAGTGAAACGAGTACTGTATCAACATGGACTGAAAAGCCACTCTGCCAGAGAGCCACCATTACTCCAAAAGAAACATAAAAAAGCCAGATTAATGTTTGCAAATGCACACAGTAACAAAGACCTTCATTTTCAGAGACATGTTCTGTGGTCTGCTTCAACTAAAATTGAACTTTTTGGGCATACTGACCATCGTTACGTTTGGAGGAAAAAGGAAGAATCTTGGATGCCTAAGAAAACCATCCCAGCTGTGAAACATGGGGGTGACAGCATCATGTTGTGGGGTTGTTTTGCTGCAGGAGGGACTGGTGCACTTCACAAAATAGATGGCATCAAAAGAAAAGAAGATTATGTGGCAATAATGAAACAGCTTGGGCGGAAATGGGTCTTCCAAATGAACAATGATCGGAAAAATACTGCCAAAATGGTAACAAAGTGACTTAATGATAGCAAAGTCAATGTTTTGTAGTGGCCATCACAAAACCCTGATCTCAATCCTATTGAAAATTTATGGGCAAAGCTGAAAAGGCAGGTGCGATCAAGGTGACCTACAAACCTGGATCAGTTACACCAGTTTTGTCAGGAGGAATGGGCCCAAATTCCGACCAACTTTTGAGAGAAGCTTGGGGAAGGATATCCCAAACATTTGACCCAAGTCATTCAGTGTAAGGGCAATGGTACAAATACTAATGAAATGTATGTAAACTTATGGCTGTAAGTAATAAAAATGCCTTAAAACATTCTCTCTCTCATTATTCTGAAATTTGGCAAACATTAATAATTATGGTAATCCTAATTGAGCAAAACAGGAAAGGTTTATTCTGATTTTATGTCAGATATTGAGAAAAACATACATATGTGTCTTTTTATATAGTGTATGTAAACATCTGGTTTCAACTGTGTATACACACACACAAACAAACACACACACACACACATATTTATATCAACCATCTTTACCAAACTTATTGTTTTCTATCTATCTTAGTCCATTTCATTTGGACTATATTACTAGTAAGATTCTTGATGATAGCAGTGTGGTAATTGGGCAGCTACCAATGTAGATAATTGATTTTATTGAATTATTGGTCGTCTTAAATAATATACAGTTTATCCATTTCTAATGATAGCGTTCCCTTTCTCCCTGCTCTGGTCCATTACCCAGCATGTTAGTGACCCTAGCGACACCTTGGACTGAGCACCCTGACAGTGGTGCATTACATGACCTTGTGTAGGTTGCTTTATCTACTTGGTAAACATACAGCACACCATCATGTTATTTATAAGCTGCAGTTACAATTAATGTTTGAAGTCCATGTATGTCTATGGCTATATAAAATATGGTCTGAGTGTGCTTAATTACCGAACGGAACAGGTGATAACGATTTTTAATTACCGTAGTTATATGATTAGGAAAGTAATTTGTAATATGTCTTTTTTATGAAGGATACTATAAGTTTTCAATGTATCTTGGGAAACATGTCCATACCTTA
Organism: Oophaga sylvatica; assembly: GCA_033576555.1. NCBI lineage: Eukaryota > Metazoa > Chordata > Amphibia > Anura > Dendrobatidae > Oophaga > Oophaga sylvatica. The sequence goes on from JARQOD010000004.1 coordinate 315,216,847, forward strand.
AATCTTTCGCCATGATTACTTTCAAACCCTGGGATGAGATCACCAAGATCCTAAAAAGTAAATTTACAATCAAAAGTGTAACTTAAAGCTATTATGTACATGGCCCTTCACATAGTCTACTTCACATGTACTACAACACATGCCAGGGTTTAATCACACTATATGATTTACATACACTGTAAAATGGATGAATTGCTTAGAATAATGGATTCACTCCATTATATGAAATGACACTCGATAGTTATCGGTCATTATGGTGTCACATTTTATGTGTTAGATGGACTATGGTCCTCCAGGCTTTATAGCAGGTGATACTTGCCAAATGAAAAGTACTGGCTTATCAAAGACCCTTTACATTTGCAAAATATTTTGCATAGATTGTTGGACCGTGGCATTTAGGCATACTTAAAGGGGTTTTCCAGATGTACAACATTGATGACCTATCAACAGTATATATAGCCGGCTTCTTATTGCCAGTTTCCTATTACCATGTGATGATGGCAACACATGACATACCAACTGCGGTGGTCATGTGGCTAAAGGGAAAGACTGATGACATGGCCCATAAAACCTTCTCCATGAAACTTTTTGGATCAGAATCAATATCGAACTGGCGTACAAAATACCCAAGGGTCGGACATGACTAATGGATAGAATCAATCGATAGTAGTAGGTCAGTCACCATTATCAGAATGGGTCCTCAGTTCCTATTCAGTTAAACTGAGAGTGAGCTGCAGCACCTGATAATGTCCATTGAATAGTAAACTAAGATACGCTCTTCTGGCTCCATACCCCACAGGAGCTAAAAACATCTGATTGTGGGGGTGCTGGATATCTTACACCCACCGATCTGACATTGATGAACTATCACAAGATGAAATCATCAATACCTTAACAACACAGAAAAAATAGGCCATACTTATTAACACCTGGTTAAAACACCAATATACAGTACTGCAGGATACAGACAGGCCCCGATGATATCAGGTACACATGGCATAGGTGCAACTACCTCCACTTTATATCACTGGGGCCTGTATGCATCCTGCAACATATTGGTTTTATAACCAGGTATCAATAAGTAGGACCTCTTTTTTACAGTGGTGTGTTTGGATTTGATGTCCTTTCAGTAAAAAGCCATCAATAACGTAATAATGGAAAATCTTCTTCTATTACAAACTTTTTACTCATTTTATAAAAGGTATATATAAACAATGGCATAACATCAGCAACAATTGTAAATCATAATGGATAGCCTGGATAGATTAACATCTTCTAACCGTGGAAATAGGAAATGAGATAGACGAAGAGAGCATTATTTTGTACAAAAGCTAAAACAAGGTGTATTCAAGCTTCCAAAGATTCTATGTGTGCACAAGTGTGTAGTCAGATATAATTAGATGTAATTGGGAAAAAAAGGAAGGCTAAAGAAAAGAAAGATGAGTAACTGTACTTTCACAAATCTTTTCACATATCATGGAGACATAACAAAAGTTTAGATTGGCGGGAACCTGTGTGCTAAAGGCTGGGTCTCACATAGCGATACACCAGCGATCCCGACAACGATCAGGATCGCTGGTGTATGCTATATTATCGCTGCTGAGCTGCCAAACAGGCAGCGATCAGTACAAGGACACTGCGGGTAAACATCGCTAGTTACCGGCAGTGTACCTGGATACCCGCCCTGATGCAGGAGCTGGTAACCAAGGTACACATCGGGTTTCCAGGCGCTGCGCGGTGCCTGAAAACCGCTGTGTACCTTGGTTACCAGCTCCCTGCATCAGGGCGCTGGTATCCAAGGTACACAGCGGGTTTCTAGGCACAGCCCCGCGCCTGGAAACCCGCTGTGTACCTTGGTTACCAGCGGATCGCTGGTCTCCCGCCTGTCACATGCAGCGATGCGTGCCTGCCAGCGGGAGACTAGCGATCAAAAAAATGTCCTGACATTTCAGCGACGATCAGCGATAGCCGGCAGGGGGGCTGATCGGCGCTGAATGTCATTCACAGCGATATCGCTGGTGAGCTCGCTGCTGCGTCACAAAACTAGTGACTCAGCAGCGATCTCGCTAGCGATATCGCTATGTGAGACGGGGGCTTAAGACCCCCACTGATTGATAACATAGAGGGTGTAAAAGTTCTCAGTTGAGTGCTACTGTCCACCAAAGGTAGGCATACAGAGAGTCTGTAAGCTCATCTACAGTCTCAGAGGCTGAGCTCTTCTGCCCTTTGTCTTAGCAATTGTTGGGGGTCTCAGTAGCATGTCACCAACCAATCAATACTTCTAAATGTCTCTATGACATGTCAAACATTTTATGACAATGCATCTACACTTTAAAGAAAAAAAACAAATTCCTGATTGCCTTATTTCACAAATTACCTTCCAAATCAATATTTAATAACCAGTAGCTGAAGAGCCTAATGTGGCTCCGAGACCTTCTCCATGTGACTCAATAACTGTGGGCAGACCTAAATAATGATGTGTACCATTGGCACCAGGCATATCATATAGCGACTATATCTATGGCAAACAGCACTAAAATTATCACCATCTGACTCCTAGTAGACTTTTAGCCCTTCTTATCTAATGTGCCTTGACACTACATGCCATCATTGAAAGTATCTTAGGAGTGCTCAGGAGCCACTAGTGATGGTTTGTATGTTTTCACATGTAATTGTATATTGAAAATGTTCTCAAGGAAATAATTTTTTAGACATATAAGAAGACCTTCATAAAGAGAACCTGTCACTAGATTCATTCTGCCTGAATGACTGGCAACATTAATCAAAGCCCAGCTGTTCTATCTTTCTAGAAAATCCAGAAGAGACGTGACTCGTCCAGCATCTACCCCCACCCCATCCCAGGTGATTGACAGGTCTCTTGTAGTTCCCGGCCGCCTCTTCAAACTATGTTTTCTCTGAAATGCTGCAGGGTTTCATAGAAAGTCATACTTGGCTGCAATCACACAGCCAGGCTTGGGTTCATTCTGCCTGTGGTTATAGCAGCCTGAATCTGGTGACAGGTTCCCTTTAACAGGGTTGTACAATAAATGAATGTTACACTTCTCAGGCAAAACATGTCCAAGCTGTACCTTGTGGACATCAGTTAAAGGAGGAAATAATTATATAGAAAACACATGTAAGGGCTAAATAGAATTGTTATTATAACAGAGAAAAAGGGTTAATGGATTTAATAGACTACATTCTTTTTTTACAGTGGGATTACTTGTTAAGGCAGTATATAAAGTAGCATTAGTTCAATATTTCTTTATCTTAATATATAGTGCTAAGAAATCCTATCTCAAAGAATAAAAGTTCACATATTTCAAAAACTTACCAAAACTGTCTCCCATAAGTCACTTACAAACTGTAGCCGTTTTTACCTTTGGTTTGAAGCCTAATACCACTCAAAGCCCAACATTGTACATCTGGATGCAGGGCGCATGTACTGAAAGGCTGCATGAAAAGGTGCCGACAATCATCGATCTCTGCTAATCTAGGGATATAACATGCATGCTGGGTCTAGGTAACGGGTTTATGTGGGGACCAATGATCACAGCTGTTCGCTGGATGATTAGCAGCCATCAGCTATTCCATGTCTGTGGCCATATTTAGTCTTTAAGATAAATCAGCATAAATAGCTACTGTACAAAAGTGAAAATCATAATACAGTGTGACAAACTCGTCAAATACAGGGGCACAGATTGATAGAGTCGGGAATGGCCTTATTAAAGTGTGCACCACATTATTCCTTTAATTAACAGGTGAAAAAATTTAGCAAGCCTGAAAATTTGCATTTATACAGCAAAATTACGTTGCGTAAAGATGCATAATTCTATCCATTAGTTGGTCGACTACATTTCAGACCCTTTGTAAAGCTACATTCACACGTGTCTATTTGAAAATTGTGTAAAACAGACTATTTTTCTCTAATGTGTCGTCCCCATTGCCTCCGGTTTGCATTCATTTTTTTTACCCGATTTGAAAAACCAACGGAGCTAACCTGTCTCCGATTTAGTTTACGATTAACAATGGATCATTGAAAAATGGATTAAAACGTGAATAACTTCAGATTTTCATCCATTTTTTAAGACTTTAATGGCTGAATTTGATCCGCAAAGCAAATGAGAATAAGACCTTCTTTGAGTCTCACAGATCAGAAAAATGAATATGTATTTTAAAACTGATATGGTTATCGAACAACGAAACTATATGGTCAGTATGCTGTCAGTAAAAAAAGTGAATAGCACTTGGAAGTTTACAACAGATGTGTGAATGTAGCCTTAGCTGCAGGTACCATGCTCCACGATGCAGTGCCACATTCAGGATGTGCAAAACATTGGATGAATCCCAGCAGTAATTAGCCATTTTTGCTCTCCATGTAACATTTCTTACACATGTAAAAAATACAACTAATAATAACCAACTAAATAAATGTATTAAATGCCAAGTAATAGGTCGTCAATGTGATTTATGCTCTTAAAATCATAGCAACTACCGTATATTATAAAATATGTAAAATACTCACTGCAGAATCAGGGAACTCTTCAATGAACAGATCAAATCCTCGTATTTCAGCAGTAAATAGTAATAACAGGAGATATAATATTCGCTTCATGATTTCAAATTTGCAGCCAGAGAAATCCTCTGGCTCCAGGTTGATCTTCAATGAGATGGAACCCACTTTACTGTTGAGTTTATAACTTCTCTTTTTGGAAAATCTAAAATAATAAAAATTTGTTCTGACCCAATGCAAAATTTGCCAGGTAGTACAAGTCACAGGTAGTACAGGGACTGAGAGGTTGTGCAAACATACAGTTTTCATGTTATCATCGGTTGATAACCATGAAGCTTCAGCTAGGATGGATGTTGTCTTTCTATCTTTCACTCTTACTTTGAAGTTGATTTATCTTCTTAAGCTTGAGATTGAAGGTCAAAAACATAAAGAACCAGAATACACCTGGAGAAACATGTCAAACCTTGCATTTAAAATGATAATTTCTTGAATTGTAGTAAAAGTAAAAATATAAATGAATTATCAGATTCTTTGAATCTTATGTGAACCACTTTTACATTATACACAGATTTTTTTTTATAATGTTGGCTTGTCTTCTAGAATGTACCAAGACTGAAGCTTTATGGAATGTAGAGGTTAGCAGGCACATCCAGTTCATATTTCCTGAGGAGTCCCATGGGTCCTTTCTACAAATTAGATGGAGCCTGTCATGTGATTTATATATATAGATATATATATATAGATTATAAATATATATCTATATATATATATATAAAATATATACTCCCGAAACCATGAGCAGCATGAATCGGTGACCATGTTCCTTTATTAGAAACATGTATCTTTTACTTTGACATGCCGTAGCATTTCAGAGCAAAATGTAATTGAGAATGAGGCTTGGGAGAAAGTAACTAGACAAGGCGGTATAACAGCATCTGCTTCTCCACACCTCAGATAGACTGATTGGTCTCTCCCTAAACACAAACAGTTGTGCTCAAACGTTTAGATACCCTGGCAGAATTTTTGCCTTCTTGGCCTTTTTTTTCCAGAGAATATGAATGATAACACCAAAACTTTTTTCTCCACTCATGGTTAGTGGTTGGGTGAAGCAATTTATTGTCAGATACTGTGTTTTCTCTTTTTAAATCTTGACAACCCAAAACATCCAAATGACCCTGATCAAAAGTTCACATACCCCATTTCTTAATACTGTGTATTACCCCTCTAACATCAATGACAGCTTGAAGTCTTTTGTGGTAGTTGTGGATGAGGTTCTTTATTTTCCCGATTTGTAAAGCTGCCCACTCTTCTTGGCAAAAAGCCTCCAGTTCCTGTAAATTCTTGGGCTGTCTAGCATGAACTGTGCGCTTTGACATCTCCCCAGAGTGGCTGAATGATATTGAGGTCAGGAGACTGAGATGGCCACTCCAGAATCTTCACTTTGTTCTGCTGTAGCCAATGACAGGTCGACTTGGCTTTGTGTTTTTGATCGTTGTCATGTTGGAACGTCCAAGTACGTCCCATTAATAGCTTCCAGGCTGATGATTGCAAATTTCCCTCCAATATTTGTGATAACGTGCTGCATTCATCTTTCCTTCAATTTTGACCAAGTTTACTGTGCCTTTATATCTCACACATCCCCAAAAACATCAGCGATCCACCTCCGTGCTTTACAGTAGGAATAGTGTTCCTTTCATCATAGGCCTTTTTGCTCTCTCTACAAATGTAATGTTATGGTTGTTGCTAAAAAGTTCTATTTTGGTCTCATCACTCCAAATTACCTTGTTGCAGAAGTTTTTGAGGCTTGTTTCTATGCTGTTTTGTGTATTGTAGGCGAGATTCTTTGTAGCCTTTGCGCAGTAATGGCTTTCTTCTAGCGACTCGACCATGCAGCCCATTTTTCTTCAAGTGCCTCCTTAGGGTATGTTTCCACGTTCAGGAAATTATCAGGATTTGCTGCAGATTGGACGCTGCGTACAGCCTCAGCGTCCAGATGTTACAACATAGTGGAGGGGATTTTATGAAATCCCGTCTCCACTATGCGTGCAGGGCCGCATACAGTTGGCCCTGCGTATCCGGACATGCGGCACGTCTTTCCAGACCGCAGTATGTCCATTTATCTTGCGGAGACACTCTGTTTTCCGCAAGATAAATAACCCAGTCTATAGATATGATGCGGTGATTCCGCAAGTGTTCAATGAACACATCCGGAATTACCGCACGTACAACAGGGGGCAGCGCTTTGGGCGGGAGTGGGGTTTCCACTGCGTCCAAAGCGCTGCCAGTATGCAGCGTGGAGACGTACCCTTATAGTGCATCTTGATACAGCCACACCGCTAGACCTGTATTCAGCTGATGTTATTTGTGGATTTTTCTTTGCATCCCGAAACAATTTTCCTGGCAGTTGTGAATGAAATTTTTGTTGGTCCACCTGATCGTGGTTTTGTTTTTACAGAACCCCTGATTTTCCATATGTTAATCACAGTTTGAACGCTGCTGACTGGCATTATCAATTCCTTAGATATCTTTTTTGCGCACCTTTCCTATTTAATACAGTTCAACTACCTTTTCCCATACATCCGTTGACAATTCTTTTGCTTTCCCCATGACTCACAATTCAGAAATGTCAGTGGCTGGATGAAAGATGCAAGAGTCTGTCTGGATCCCAGAAACTCACTCAGCTTTTATTCACACACACTGATTACAAGCAAACAGGTCACAGGTGAGGATGTTACCTTTAGTAGCCATTCAAACCCATTTGTGTCAACTTCTGTGCATGTTATCAGGCCAAATTCACCAGGGTATGTGAACTTTTATATATATGTTCATGGTGGCTTATTTTTTTAAATTTATTTACTCTTTTTCCTGTTGCCTGGTGGGTTTGTGATAATTTGACAATGATCGATCATGTGACATGAACTTATGACCATGGTATGAAAGTGTAATTTGATCTTACAAAATGACTCTCGGTCACATGTCTCGGTGATGATTCCCTACCTTTTTCCTGTAAGACCAACGGTCACGTGATGCGGCTGATTACCTTTGTCTCTCATTCAGAACCTGCGGCCACGTGATATCATGTGACTTTCTGACACAGCCTTTCTCCTCCCTTTTACAGTGTATGTCCTTTATGGTTATTTCATCCCTTTACCTTAGATTGCATTTGCCCAGCTGCCCGTGTTCAGCGTCATATTTTCTTTATTTGCATCCTTGTCATAACCACTATAATGGATTAATTAATTCTTTCACTGTATTTCCTTCCTCTGTCTTGGTCCTTACTTTTAATAGTTTTAATAGTTTTTCAATACAGATTCATTACATTTTATTTGCACCCCATCAGTAATTTTTTCCTTTTTTGTATAGTTCTTTAAAGAAGAAGGAAAGCCAAACTGGCGTGAATGTTTCCCTTAGCATAATAAAGTGAACAATGACATGCTGGGTGTCATCCACGAAGGATGCCTTTCCTAAGCCCATGCACATAAAAGCCCACCTACAATTTGACAGTGTCCATGCTGAAAAATAAGAAGACTACTGGGACTCTATACTCTGGAGCGATGAGACCAAGATAAATGTTTTGGGAACTGATTTCCTCAAAACTGTATGTCATTGCACAGATAAGGACAAGTAAAAATGAATGGTGCCTACAGTGAAACATGGTGGTAGTGTCATTATGTAGGGCTTCATGAGTGCTGCCGGTGTTGGGGAGCTATATTTCATTGACGGCATCATGAATTCCCAGATGTATGACCTATATTTAAAGAAAAGATGCTTCCATCACTTTGTGCCCATGCACTTTCCAACATGACAATGATCCAAAGCACACATCTAAGGTCACTGTTACATTTCTAAAAAAGATCAGGGTGGAAAGTGATTCAATGGCCAAGTTTGTCTCCTGACCTGAACCAAATAGACGATTCTGAAGTGAAAAACTTAGCATCACCCTCCACCCAGAATCCTGACTCTAAAAGAGGGTTTTCTTTACTTAGGTGATCACCTGAACCAAATCTTATTTAAACGAAGGAAAGTATAAAAAACACTGCTGTGGTGTTCACAATCCTCTTGTAATAGGACAAGCTGGATGGCAAAACAAGTGCTAGTAATTTCCCAAAAGTAAAAGGAATGAAAAAATAAATTTTAACCATGCCAAAGGAGTTGAAAAGAAAAGTCTTGAGTGAGGAAAAGAAGGGCTCAAATTCTGGCTTTATTAGCAGAGGGTTACAGTGAGCGTCATGTTTCCTCCATCCTAAAAAATTTCCAAGATGGCAGTCCATTACAACAAGGTCAAGCAGCAGACTTTGGGGACAACAAAGCTACAGACCGGCAGAGGGTGAAAACGACCCTCCACTGACTGGGATGACCGTCAACTTATTCAAATGTCACTCAACAACCGCAGGATGACATCAAGTGACCTACAAAAGGAATGGCAAATGGCAGCTGGGGTGAAGTGCACGGCAAGAACAGTTCGTAACAGGGCTCCTAGAGACAGGGCTCAAGTCATGTTAACGCTAGAAAAAAGCCTTTCATCAATGAGAAGCAAAGGAGAGCCAAGTTGAAGTTTGCCAAAGACCATAAAGATTGGACCATAGAGGACTTGGTAAGGTAATCTTCACTCATGAGTCTAATTTTAAGATTTCATAGAATCATGGGAATGTAGAGTTGGAAGGGACCTCCTGGGTCATCTGGTCCAACCCCCTGCTCAAAGCAGGATTCACTAAAATCATCCCAGACAGATGTCTGTCCAGCCTCTGTTTGAAGACTTCCATTGAAGGAGAACTCACCATCTCTCGTGGCAGCCTGTTCCACTCATTGATCACTCTAACTGTCAAAAAGTTTTTTCTAATATCTTATCTGTGTCTCCTCCCATTCAGTTTCATCCCATTGCTTCTAGTCTTTCCGTGTGCACATGAGATTAAAGATAATCCTTCAACAATGTGACAGCCCTTGAGATATTTGTAAACAAAATACGTGTGCACAGACAATGTGTCGGTGCTAGAGTAAGTTCCCAAACCGTATTCAAATGTAAAATAAACTCTGCACTCAACTTTGAATGATTATGGTGTAATTTTATTATAGTTCAGTGATGTCAAACTATAATAAAATTACACCATAATCATTCAAAGTTGAGTGCAGAGTTTATTTTACATTTGAGATATTTGTAGACAGCTATTAAGTCTCCTCTCAGTCTTCTTTTTTGCAAGCTAAACATTCCCAAATCCTGTAACTGTTCCTCATAGGACATGGTTTGCAGACCGGACACCATTCTGGTCGCTCTTCTCTGAACTTGCTCCAGTTTGTTGATGTCTTTTTTGAAATGTGACCAAAACTGGACACAGTATTCCAGATGAGGTCTGACCAAAGAGGAGTAGAGGGCAATAATGACCTCACGTGATCTAGACTGTATGCTTCTGTTAATACATCCAGAATTGAATTTGCCTTTATTTGCTGCTGCATTACAACTGTTGACTCATGTCTGTGGTCTATTAGTATACCCAAGTCTTTTTCACATGTGCTGTTGTTTAGCCTATTCCTCCCATCTGTATACGCTTTTCTCATTTTTATTTCCTAGATGTAGTACTTTGCATTTTTCCCCTGTTAAAAAAACCATTCTGTTAGTTGCTGCCCACTGCTCCAGTTTATTTATATCTTTTTGAATCCTCTCTCTCTCTTCTCTAGTATTAGCTATCCCTCCTAGCTTTGTGTCATCAGCAAATTTAATCAGTTTCCCCTCAATTCCTTCATCTAAAATCATTAATAAAGATGTTGAACAATACAGGGCCCAAGACAGAGCCCTGTGGTACCCCACTTGCTACATTCTTCCAACTGGATGTGCAGCCATTTACTACCACTCTTTGGGTCCTATCACTAAGCCAGTTATGAATCCACCTTACAGTTGCCTTGTCCATTCCATACTTAGTCATTATTTTCAATAAGGATTGTGTGAGATACTTTGTCAAATGCTTTGGCTGAAGTCAAGAATATATATATCCACAGCATTTCCCTGATCCACCCATTCAGTGATTCTGTCATAGAAGGAAATTAAATTAGTTTGACATGACTTATTAGTTACAAACCCAAGTTGACTCTGGTTAATCACTTCATTCTTATCCAGGTACTTACATACATGTGTTTCATAATTTGTTCAAAGATCTTTCCTGGTATAGATGTCAACTCACCGGCCTATAGTTCCCTGGGTCCACCTTCTTCCCCTCTTTGAAGATAGGAACAACATTTGCTCTTCTACAGTCCTTCTGGGACTTCTCCTGTTTCTCCAAGAATTTTCAAAGATTATGGGAGAGTGGTTCAAAATTTCTTCTGCTATCTCCTTCAGTACTCTGGGGTGTAATTCATCTGGACCTGGAGACTTGAATTCATTTATGGTTAGCTAAGTGTTTCCTCACTATTTTTCTGTTTATAGATATCCTGGATTCTTCTATTCCCTTAATAGGACAGTGAAGATCAGTTGATGTTACATTTCCTTTCTGAGAGAAAGCAGATGCAAAATAGGAATTTAAAAGTTCGGCCTTCTCAACATCCTTTCTTACCATTTTCATAATTTTCATCCTGTAAAAATCCTATAGCATCTTTGACTTTTCTTTTACTTTTGACATATCCCCATTTGCCCAACACCTTGGTTGTCTAATGGTTAGACGGAGACCAGGAGAGGCGTATAAGCCACAGTGTCTTGCACCCACTGTGAAATTTAGTTGAGGATCGGTGATAATCTGGGGATGCTTCAGCAAGGCTGGAATTGGGCAGGTTATTCTTTGCAAAGGACGTATGAATCAAGCCGCGTACAAGGTTAATCCTGGAAAATCAGTTGATTCCTTCTGCGCAGGCAATGTTCCCCAACTCTGAGGACTGGTTTTTTCCAGCAGGACAATGCACCCATGCCAAATAGCTAGGTCAATCAATGTGTGGATGAAGAACCACCACATCAAATCCCTGTCATGGCCAGCCCAATCTCCAGACCTGAATCCCATTGAAAACCTCTGGAATGTAATCAAGAGGAAGATGGATAGTCACAACCATCAAACAAAGAAGAACTGCTTAAATTTTTTGTACCATGAGTGGCATAAAGTCACTCAAAAGCAGTGTGAAAAGTGGTGGAAAGCATGCCAACGACACATGAAAGCTGTGATTAAAAATCAAGGTTAATCCACAAAATATTGATTTCTGAACTCTTCCTGAGTTAAAACATTAGTATTGTTTCTAAACAATTATGAACTTGTTTTCTTAGCATTATTTGAGGTCCGCAAGCACGTCATTTTTTTGTTATTTTGACCATTTCTCATTTTTAGAAAATAAATACAAAATTTATTGCTTGGAAGTTCAGAGACATGTTGTCAGTAGTTTATAGACTAAAAGTGCAATTTACATTTTACTCAAAAATATAACCTATAAAGAGAAAAATCAGACAATATATTAAACAAGATTTTAATTTGAACTTTCCAAGACTTTATTTTGAACACTCCTGGGTCACTGCCTTCTCACTATACAGTATATATAATATAATATTATATATATTACTGTATATATATACAGTTAAGACCAAAAGTTTGGACACACCTCATTTAAATATTTCTGTATTTTCATGACTATGAAATTGTAAATTCACACTGAAGGCATCAAAACTATGAATTATCACATGTTAAGTGTTAAGTGTATAACAACTGAAATTATGTCTTATATTCTAGGTTCTTCAAAGTAGTCACCTTTTGCTTTGATGACTGCTTTGCACACTCTTGACATTTTCTTGATGAGCTTCAAGAGGTAGTCACCGGAAATGGTTTTCACTTCACAGGTGTGCCCTGTCAGGTTTAATAATGTGGATTTCTGGCCTTATAAATGGGGTTGGGACCATCAGTTGTGTTGTGCAGAAGTCTGGTGGATACACAGCTGATAGTCCTACTGAATAGACTTTTAGAATTTGTATTATGGCAAGAAAAAAGCAGCTAAGTAAACGAAAAACGAGTGGCCATCATTACTTTAAGAAATGAAGGTCAGTCAGTCCGAAAAATGTGGGAAAAGTTTGAAAGTGTCCCCAAGTGCAGTTGCAAAACCATCATGCGCTACAAAGGACGGCTCACATGAGGACCCGCCCCAGGAAAGGAAGACCAAGAGTCACCTCTGCTTCTGAGGATAGGTTTATCCGAGTCAACCAGCCTCAGAAATCGCAGGTTTACAGCAGCTCAGATTAGAGACCAGGTCAATGCCACACAGAGTTCTAGCAGCAGACACATCTCTACAACAATTGTTAAGAGGAGACTTTGTGCAGCAGGCCTTCATGGAAAATAGCTGGAATGTCTACCAGGAATATTAGACTTAAGGTTCCTTCTGCTAAATTGGGCCTAAGTTCATGGGGTCCTTATGAAATTATGGAAGTGGTCATTCCGGTGGCGTTCCGTTTGCGTCTTCCACCGTCTCTACGAATCCCCAACGTATTCCATAAAGCTCTTTTGAAACCATTGGGGTCTTCCTTTGACCCCGGGACACGCCAAATCTAATTGAGAAAATTCCCCAAAATGAGGGTGAAAACCATAATTGCAGAAAAAAGGAGAGGTGCCGGTGGACTGATTAATTCGGTTGTTAAAAGCAAATTCAGCCAAAGGTAAAGAACACCAATCATCCTGCCGGGCAGCGGTCAGACATCGCAAAATTTGATCCAGAGACTGATTGGTCCTCTCAATTTGACCATTAGTCTCCAGAGTTAAGCAGACGAAAAATATCAAAAACAAATACCCAACCTTTTACAAAACGCCCTCCAAAAGTTGGACACAAACTGTACCCCCCCTATCCAAGACCACATTCAAAGGCACACATGCAACCATACCACATGTTCCACAAACAATCTAAATAAAGTTTCAGCATTGGGCAAGGCTTTCAAAGGCACAAAATGCGCTGCTTGCTAAATCTGTCCACAACTACCCAGGTGACAGTATTACCATTAGAAGAAGGAAGATCGTGATAAACTCCATGGACAGATGAGTCCATGGTCTAATCTGGAATTGGCAAAGGCACCAATTCCCTGGCTGGACGGTTATGGGAGTTTTTGGCACGAGCACATACCTCACAGGCAGACACAAACCTCACAACATCCTAGGACAAAGAAGACCACCAAAACAACCTGGTAATGGCTGTATAGGTGGCCAAATTCCAGGATGCCCACTCAGGGCTGAGTCGTGGAACTCCCGGAGCACCCTGAGACAAAACTGGACAGGCACGAAAAGCTTAACAACAGGCCCAGACGGAGAAGCAATAGACTGAGCCCACGAAATCTCCTGCTCCAGTACAGCAGAAATCCCAGCCACAACCACCCCATTTTGAAGAATGTAGGAAGGAGGTTCTGGGGTGTTATTTGGTCCAGACTACGAGATAAGGCATCAGCCTTGACATTTTTGGAACCCGCGCCAAAAGGTGATAGTGAATTGGAATCATGAAAAAAAAAGTGACCATCTCGCCTGCCTAGGGGTCAACCTTTTAGCAGACTCAATGTAAGCCAAATTTTTGTGGTCCTACTTACAGTGATTCAGTGAACCGCCCCCTACAAAAAATGCCTCCATTCCTCAAAAGTCAATTTAATGGTCAGAAGCTCCAGATTCCCCACATCATAATTTCTTTCTACAGGCAAGAACTTCTTAGAAAAGAAAGCGCAAGGTCTTAAACTGGTTAAAGTGGCGGGTCCCTGGGACAACACCGCCCCCACCCCCCACCTCTGAGTGGTCCACTTCAACAAACGGTTCAGATGGATCTAGCTGAATCATCACAGGGGCGGATATAAAACATTTATTTAACAAAGAGAATGCCGCAACAGCTAAGGCTGACCAGTTTCTTGATATCAGCCCCTTTTTTAGACAAATCAGTGAGGGGTTTGACCACCTTAGAGAACCCCCTTATGAACTTCCGATAATATCAAACCCCAGGAAGCGTTGCAGACCTTTCAGATCTCTGGGTTGTACCCAATCAACAATGTCTGGCTCTGACTTTTGGCTTGTATTTGACCACGTTTATTGCTGTGACCTCTGGTACTTTTTGTCCTGACAGTTTCTGACTCAGCTCGTCTGACCACTCTTTCGCCACCGAGTGGCGCTTGTGCTGCTGCTCAGTGGTATTACGCTGTGTGTGCAACATCTCTTCCCTCACCAGCATCCCCTGGTGGAGATTGCGCTATACTGCACTGCAGCAGCATTTCAGCAATGGCATGTACGGCCACCACTCCAGTCATTCTCTAAGGCCACGTGCACACGTTGCTTATTTCAAGAGTTTTTACATCAGTATTTGGAAGCCAAAAGTAGAAGTGGAGCAATCAGAGGAAAAGTATAAAAGAAACACATCACCACTTCTGTATTTTTTACTCACTCCTGATTTCGGTTTACAAATACTGAGGTAAAAGACTCACCAAATACTCAGTGTGTGCATGTGGCCTTAGGGTATGTGCCCACAATCAGTAATTGCTGTGGGTTTGACGCTGTGTATTTATGTGACAGCTGTGACAGCATAGTGGATGGGATTTCAAGAAATCTCATGTCCACTATGCGTCCAGAGAAGCCCGTGGCTCACCCGCAGAGACTGACACTAGTCTCCGCAAGAGAAATTGCATCAACAGAAATGTATGCATGGCTCCCCTCGCTGTCCTTGTATGCATGGCTACCCCGTCCCTGTCCTTGTATGCATGGTTCCCTCGTCCCTGTATGCATGGTTCCTCTGTCCCTGTCCTTGTATGCATGGCTCCTTATTCCCATCCTTGTATGAATGGCATGTTATCCCCTATCCTTGCATGCATGACTCCTTATTCTCTGTCATTGTATACATGGTTCCTATAAAAAAATGCTACTTACCTTGCTTGCGCGCCCTCGCTGCATCTCATTCGTTCTGGCGCCAGCAGCTTTTCCGGCCAAGGGATCATGTGGCCCCACTCATTAAGGTAATGAATATTCACTCCATGCCTATGGGAATGGAGAGGCATGAATATTCATTACCCTTATGAGAGGGACCACGTGATTGCTCGGCCGGAAGAGCTGCTGGCGCCGGAAGAAACGAGATGCAGCGAGGGCGTACAGGAAGGTAAGTAGGTTGTGTGCTGGAAGCCGGCGGCTGAGGCTGTCACTGTGGACTGTTATAGAGAAATGAATATTCATTTCTCTTTAGCAGTGGCACAGGCTTTAGCCACAGCCGCTGGCTCCTGCCTCTGTTACCCACTGCTCCGCCGCTCCACCTCCCCCGCTGTCCTTCTGAGACAACTGGCTTGTGTATAAGCCGAGGGGGGCGTTTTCAGCACAAAAAATTGTGCTATTTTCCATTGTGTTGTATAGTTTACTATTAGGAAAAGACTGTGGGATTAGAGGGGGAATAGGGAGGGTTTCATCCACTACCATAATATTATTTGCCTCTAAAAAGAGCTAATTGTATATTAGACAAATGTAGCACAAAAATATGTGAGGTATTAGTTAATATTTTGGCCAAAATACGCATGCTCGTAACCCACGTCAAGGGTCCCCATGCTTACGAGTACTAACACTAAACAAATGTAGCACAAAAAGAGGATTTAGAGATCCTCCAAAAATTAAAAAAATACTAGCAAAAGGCAGAGATGCTTACCTGCCCAGGCCTCCAAACAAATGCACTATCAAGATGCAATGGACCCATATAGTTAAGATGGTGGCAACACATGTGCAGAAATACCGATGAGGCAACCACTCACAACCTACCAATCCCATTGGAGGGGGTGGCTGCTTGGCATATTACTGCACAAAAAAGACTTGTATGTGGCGCTATTCATACAATGGAAATGCACAGCATCCATGTTAACAGCCTATTAGTGACCCCATTCTAAGAGATCAGGCGGGCTGCCCAGCGCTATCCAAATGCATCCCATGTGAACAGACACCACAGTTTACAATACCAAATGGGCCCAACTGCACCCTGAAAAAATGTGCAAAAAAACGCATATAAAATATGTGAGGTATTAGCTAATATTTTGGCCAAAATACGCAAGCTCGTGCTAGGGGTCGAGTTCCCGCTTCTGCACAAGGGGAATCTCGAGCCATCCCCGCTGCGGTCTCCCATCCGTCGCCGGCCGCAGTGGAGCCTACTCAGCTGAGACGTCGGTACCAGCGTCTCGCCCAGTCTAATACTGTGCAGAGGATGACTGCTGCCTCTCCAGCTCCTGCTATTGTAACCAGTGCAGGTCAACGGCGAGCAGACGTATGTGGGACTAAGTCCTGTGTGTTTCCTTCTGAGCATGCCCAGGGTAAGATCTCTCATAGGAGATCAGGGGTCACATGCTTGGCTACTGCAGTGACTCCCATTGGTCCTCCTGGAAGGTCCTGAAGCTGCTCGAGTTCTGGGGCAGGCTTCCATTGGTCCTTTCTGGAAGGTCCTGCAGTTGTTGCTGCTATAAAAAGCTTGCATGACTGCACGGCCGTGCGCTAGTATCAATCCTGTTACTGCTTTGCACCACAGTGTGGTCATGTACGCATGTGATTAGGGCTCGGCTGTAAAACGCCACTAGAATACCGGCACCTCCGGTGAGGAGTTTGTATGCACGTGTTCAGGGCTCGGCTGAAATAAGCCTCTAGAATACCGGCTACTCCGGTGAGGTTGGTTAATTTGCTCAGCAGTTATTTATGTCTCCTGTGAGGTTAACAGGACACAGTCTATATCTCAGCAGCTCTGTGGAGTCATAGAGTCCGCTCATACCGCCATATAGTACCACAGCGTCTATGTCTGCGACTCTGTGGAATAACAGAGTTCGCTCATTCCGCCATATAGTGCTACGGCGTCTATATCAGTGACTCTGTGGATTAACAGAGTTCACGCATACCGCCAGTTTAGCGCCATCTTACTAGCAGCAGGCTCTGCCTGCACTGTGGACCCTGGGCTGCGAACAAACCTCTCATTTATTTATATTAGGTGCGTTCCGCAGACCATAACAGCTCGTAACCCACGTCAAGGGTCCCCATGCTTACAAGTCTTAACACTAAACAAATGTAGCACAAAAAAAGGATTTAGAGATCCTCCAAAAATTCAAAAAATACTAGCAAAAAGGCATAGATCCTTACCTGACCAGGCCTCCAAACAAATGCACTATCAGGATGCAGTGGACCCATGTAGTTAAGATGATGGCAACACATGCAGAAATACTGATGAGGCAACCATTCACAACCTACCAATCACAATGGAGGCTGCTTGGCATATTACTGCACAAAAAAGACTTTATGTGGCGCTGTTCACACAGTGGAAATGCACAGCATCCAGGTTAACAGCCTATTAATGATGCCCTTCTATATAGATCAGCCTGCTGCATCCTGATGGCCTGAGAAGAAGGAGGAGGCTATATGTCCTGAGGAGGAGAGGATGTTTAGTGTTCTTCCTGGTGAGGGCACTGGATATTTGACTCTTTGTAGTCTGCCACACATGGCATTTCCTGATGCCTTTCCCAAGATCCTCGTGTAAAACACATTTTGTCCACCATGAAATACCGGCTGTGCACATCTCTTCACCTATAGTACAAGGCGAAATCTCCTTCTTTCATGTCGGAGGCAGATGTGCCATTTTCAGTTCATGCATGCCAGAGGGCTGTTGTGGAAGACTTGCTAAAAAGATTACCCTTAGACAACGCTGCTGGCAGAGGTAGCAGCTCTTTTCACCCACAAAGATTACAGGGGAGGGCTACTTACACCAGGTGAAACTCAGAGGGGGAAACGTCCACCAACTGGGCCATTTTAATGAATCCGTCACATCAGCAAGGGCTATCTGTGGATGTAACTATGATGAGGATGGAGAAGTTGACCAAGATGGTGAAGGACTTCTTAAGTGACCATTCTAGCGTCCTTCCTGATTCTTCAGTGCCTTTTAACTATTGGTTGTCCAAGCTGCACACTTGGGCCAGCCTCTCCTTGTACGCCTTGGAGGTGCTGCCATGCCCTGCCACAAGTGTGTTGTCTGAGCGGGTTTTTAGTTCGGCAGGTGCAATCATAATGGATAGGCGCACACGGCTGTCAACGGAAAATGCAGACAGGCTGACTCTTCTAAAATTGAACAAGGGCTGGATTTCCCCCGACTTTGTAAGCCCTACGGAATAAAAGCAGAGTAAGTACAGCCCAAATAGTTATGAGGGAAGTTGTCTTAATGTCCATCCCTTACCATCCAAACCCATTTTGTTCAGAAAATCACCTCCTCCTCCTCCTCCTCCTCCTGCAACAAGTACTTAATTGTCATCCATGTATACCACACGTGGGTAATGTTTTTTACTTTTTGAAAATGTTGCACATTGTGCAATGGTGAAAATTGTACTCCCTATTTCTACCTCTTGTAATAACTGCAAAATGTATTTTGAGGTCCCAGGTCCCCATCACATTCTCTTTCAGAGAGCATGATACAGACCCCTTGGGTAATTTTTTGAAAAATTTGCACATTGTGCAATGGTGAAACTTAAGGGTATGCCACACTAAACAATATCGCTAACGGGATCGCTAAAAAACGTCACTATTTAGCGATCCCGTTAGCGATGTTGTTCAGTGCGGCAGCTGCCAGCGACGAGCTTCCTGCTGTGATCTCGCTCGTCGCTGGAATCGTTCCGGACCCTATTTTCTCGTCGGCGCTCCCGCTGGGTAAGTATCTAATCGCTGTGTGGCACCTTTTCTTAGCGATTTAGCGGTACTTTTGTACCGCTAAAGTCGTTAAGAAGATCGCTAACGGCGATAGCGTCGTTAACTATATCGCTAAATGTGGCCGCATTTAGCGATATAGAAACAATCCCGCTAGCGATCGCATTAGTATGCGTCGTTATTGTGATCGCTAGCGGGATTGTTTAGTGTGGCAGTACCTTTACTCTCTATCTCTACCTATTGTAATAACTGCCAAAATGTATTGTGAGGTCCTCATAACGGCCTCTTTCAGGGTGAATGATACAGACCCCTTTGGGTAAATTTTGGAAACCTTTGTACATTGTGCAATGGTCGAATTTCAACTCTCAATCTCTATATATTCTATTATTATAATTTTTTTTATTGTATTGCCCATCAATGCATTAATATGCTTCAACACAATTCTTCAGGTTTCAGCCTTACACAAAATAATAATATGAATAATGGAACATGCTCTATATATATGCTGCTAGTTCGAAAATCTTACCCACACATCACTTTATAAAGGGAAATTCGACATAATACCTCTGTTAGCATACGCCATATACTGCTCAGATACACAACACCCCAGTAGGTGGGCAGAACACCTGGGTACAAAATCTGTGTCTGATGGTGAAACCACTGGCCCTTCCCCTGTGTTACATCTTTCCCAATATGCTGTCCAGGAACAAGGCAGTGATGCCTCCTGTCCACAACCTACAGTTGCATAGACACAAAAGTCAGCAACCACGTTCAGGTCATTGTACCTGCGCAGGGTTCAGTTGTCCCTTGTCAGAATATATGTCTGTTCGCAAACTGTTAGTTAGATAGGGCATACATAATATTCATTAGTATTTTACATTGTCTGGTGCTGGACAAAGACCATTGCTGACTTTTCCAGGCTCCTAAATGAGAATTGTGTCTCTTTATTAAACTGTCTCTCCCCTTACATTTTCTAAATTTGGGTCCTTAAAAAAAATGGTGATGGGGTATTGACCAGTTTCTGTACATTTTTAAGCAGGTCTAAGAGACTGGGTTAATACGCTCCACAGACCTATTCAGGTCACAGCCTTACACTTATTGGAACATAGTCATTGCCACAGTAAAACCTTTACCTGAGCTTTGTAGCACTGCCTGTCACCTGGGTAATATGCTCCACAGACCTCGACACTCTTTGAGACATATCCTGTAATTACTCCATTGTTGCTCCAAACCATGCAAAAGATACATTGTGCCTAGTTGTGTATTTTCCAGAAGAAGTGCGTAGGCTTGTGCAGATTGGTCAATGGCACTCCTGTCTCTTTCCTTTGAGTAGGCTGCTTCCAAGTAAAATGAGGCTTGCATATGTTCCTGACATGGGTTTCAGGACTGACAGACTGACTACAATACAGGCCCACACTGCATACACTGTATTCAGAATTTAATTCTAATGCTTTTGGTGTCTGGTAGACTCCAATTTACTGACAGTGATCATGCAGCTCCCCAACTCCTGTATTATATTCACATTACAGCAGTTTCAACCGCTATCACAGTGGTTCCATTGGGATCCGGTGGCCAAAATGAACTGTGGAGCTCACAAAACTCAGGTTTCACAGCACCTGCTGGACCTCTGAAAATGTGAAGCGAGGGCCGCATTATGACATGGCGGTGGATGTGGTGGTGGTGGTGGGTTTCCCATTGACTTGCATTGGATAAGTTATTCGGTACGAATACACGTATATTAGAAATTCGTGCCGATTTCCCAAATCCGAATATTTCACTATTCGCTCATCACTAAATAAAAGTAATTTTTTGGCAACCTTCGCCCTTCGCTGGATTTCTCCCGTTTGGACTGTAAATCTGCACGGTTCAGTGAACACATGCGGATTCACCTGCGTTCAATAGAAGGCAGCGCTTTTGACGCAGCAAACATGCACTGCATCCAGAGCTTTGCTAGTTCCGGATCATGGGCACCCGGCCTTAGAGTATGCTAAGTGCTACAGTCCCAAAAGAATGAATGAAACAGCAATTGTTCAACTGAGCTTCTGCTCTATTTGAAATGGCAATAAAAAATGTCGGTATGGGATAATTTCCCCATCATTCTGATCGTTGGGGGTTCCAATCTTCTGACACCCACTGATCAATAAGTTTTCACCTATACTATTGAAAGCTGGTAACTTGTATAATTGGTAAACCTCTGTAATACAAACCACCATAATTGTACATCACAGTTATGGTGTGGGTACAGTATATGTAATGATTAACAGATCTTTACATGTAGCAGTAGTGTGGGCCCCTAGAGCCAACTCCACCTGGGAGGCCTTCAACACCTCAGTCCAACACGGTCACTCTATAAATACCCAGAGCAGGAAAAGTGGATTTAGTGCACTGGGATATGTTGTTGCTTCTCATTTGTGGAAAAATGTTGGTAGTCCTTCTTCAATGCCACTAGTGGAGGGCTCTCATAGTGATGGGAACAGAAAGATGATTTTCATTACTCAGTTACAGGGAATGAGCTAAATCACTATTTGTTGAGGCAATCAGAATGATACAGGATGAATCATGAATCCATAGTTAGCTGTTGCTATTGGTATTACGATTCCCAAATTGGTGTGAATAATGACCAAAACTAAGGTAAGTGTAAAATAGTGTGGTCCTATTGAACCGCCTACTCCTTGAAACACATACTACCACTAGGGGGCATCCTAAACCCATGTTTGCTTTACTCAGACTTCTGTGACAGCTGTACTGTGTGATGTGAATCAAGTCATTATTATATATTATCAGGGGTCATCAGAGGTAAAATCTGCAGGGTTCTGTGCTGTTTACAACTAAATATGTAAGATGCAGATTTAGAAAGTCATTCCATTTGTTACATTTAATACAGAGTATATTAGAAATTATGACATAGCTTATAGTATCTAAGCACACAACAAGAGAACAAACTTTCTCTTACAAGCCACATACTATTTGTTTTTCAGATATGATATAAAGATAGCTTATTCGTTGTATATAAATAAATCCTTCTTCAGCTTTCTAATATTGTTTGTGTTTCAATTTCCAGCAATTTTAAAGATATTGTCTTGGACCATATTATTTCCAGGTAGCTGATAGCCAGTCTGTGAAGACCCAGTCTCAATATCCTTATACATAATTTACCAATTCAGTAGCAACAACCCTAGTCCCAAACACTTTTGTGGGGGAAATAAGTATTTCATCCCTTACTGATTTTGTAAATTTGCCCACTGACAAAGACATGAACAGTCTATAATTTTAAGGGTAGGTTAATTTTAACATTGAGAGATAGAATATCAAAAAGAATGGATGGAGCCATGTACCGTAAAATCCTGAGTGACAACCTACTTCCCTCCGCCTGGACATTAAAAATGGGTCATGGCTGGTTCTTCCAGTAAGACTATGACCCAAAACATACAGCCAAGTCAACAAAGGAGTGTCTCAAAAAGAAGCACATAAAGATCATGGAGTGGCCTAGCCAGTCTCCAGACCTTAATCCCATAGAAAACTTATGGAGAGAGTTGAAGCTCCGAGTTGCCAAGCATCAGCCTCAAAATCTTAATGATTTAGAGATGATCTGCAAAGAGGAGTGGACCAAAATTCCTCCTGACATGTGCGCAAACCTCATCATCAACTACAAAAAAAACATCTGACTGCTGTGCTTGCCAACAAGGGTTTTGCCACCAAGTAGTAAGTCTTGTTTGCCAGAGGGATCAAATAATTATTTCTCACCGCAAAATACAAATAAATTTATATAATTTACACAATTTGATTTTCTGGCTTTTATTTTTTTATATTCTATCTCTCAATGTTAAAATTAACCTACCCTTAAAATTATAGACTGTTCATGTCTTTGTCAGTGGGCAAATTTACAAAATCAGCTAGAGATCAAATACTTATTTCCCCCTCTGTATGTTAAATCTGCAGTAATTTTTCTTACTGAGGGTATTTTAAAGGGAAGGTGCCATAATAAATATTCATTAATTAGAAAATTAGAAAAATGTAAAGTATTAATATTCTACATTAAAAAAAGTATTAACTATTAAACACAAAGGGGATCAGCTGCTGAAATTTGCCATGAAAAAGTGCCTTGCTAGCTCACATTACGACTAAGTAAGTGTGCGCTGGATCTGCTCACGTGTGTGATGTCACTCCTCTCCTCCCCTTCTGGATTTGCAAAAGGATAAGGGAGGATGATGTTTAGAAACACAGAGCCATGATGTTAGTGACTGCAAAGTGATACTGACATGTGGACAGTGGCAGTGCCAATTCTGTTAGTTGGTGCTGCTCGTCGCTTCATATGCTGGGCTACGCTGACTTTATCACATATGATAGAACTAGATACAAGGTTCAGTTGAGTGTATCACACAGGATGGGTTTAGATACGCAGACTGTATCAAACACTGGGATTAGATACATGGAGTCTATCACATTATGGGATGAGATGCAAGAATCAGAGTGCATCACACAGAATGGGATTAGATATGTGAGGCCCCGCTCCATCCACTTCTATTGGAGCAGTAGTGTAATGTGAGATGCTGCTCCATTCCCTTCTAAGGGAGCAGTAGTGTAACGTGAAGCAACACTCTCTCCACTTCTATGGGAACAATGATGTAATGTGACCCCCCATTCACTTTTGTGGGAGCAGTTGAGTACTGTGACTACCTCTCTGTCCACTTCAATGAGAGCAGTGGTGTAATGTGTGACACCGCTCTGTCCACTTCAATGGCAGCAGTGGATTAGTGGGTGACCCTGCTCTGAGTTTTATTGCGCATGTTGGGTATTAGATACACGAGTCTGTATCACATGTTGAAATTGTGGAACTTATTATTATTCAAAGATCTATTGATTAAAGTGTTGATTAAAATTAACCCCCTTAACCCCTTAACGACCGCCGATACGCATTTTAACGGCGGTCATTAAGGGTACTTAAACCACATCGCCGTTAATTAACGGCGCTGTGGAAAAAGTGAATAGCGCCCCCTAGAGGCGCATTTTCTCCGGGGTCTCGGCTACTGGGGGTAGCCGAGACCCCAGAGAACATGAATCGGGTCGGTTTTTACCGACCCGATGTTGCGGTCACCGTTATTAACCCTATAACGGCGACCGCAACAAAAAAAAATAATCTGATGTGCCATTTAATTTCTCTGTCCTCTGTTGTCATCGGACATCAGAGGACAGAGAAAAAGGGTCCCCGGGACCCCCCTCGTGTCCCCCAATGCTCCCGTTGTGGCCCGCGGGCCCACCTTCCTCATCCGGTGGGCGCAGCCATCTTGAATGGCGGGCGCATGCTCAGTGCGCCCGCCGCGTTCTGCCGGGGGGGGGGCAATTTTCTCTGTGGTCTCGGCTGCCGAGGGTAGCCGAGACCACAGAGAACATGATCAGGGTCGTAGTTACCGACCCCGGTGTCGCGATCGCCTTTATACTAAGTATAATGGCGACCGCAAAAAAAAAAAAAAAAAATGATTTCTCTCCCCTCTGATGTGATCGCACATCAGAGGGGAGAAAATGAGGGTCCTCCGATCGCCCCCCCCTATACTTACCGGTGTCCTCAAGGCCCCAGGATCCCGGCGTCCTCTTCCTGCAAAAAAAAAAATGGCGGGCGCATGCGCAGTGCACCCGCCGATCTGCTTGGCGGCAGATTAAAAAAAAGTTTCATTCATTCTCACAAAAGTACATTTTGATCACTGTGATAAACTATCACAGTGATCAAAATAAAAAAAACAGTACATAACCCCCCCATTTATCACCCCCTTAGTTAGGGACATATAATAGAATATAGAAATTATATTTTTTTTTTCATTTTTCTGTTAGGGTTAGGGTTAAGGCTAGGGTTAGGGTTAGGCTTAGGGTTATAATTAGGGTTAGGGTTATAATTAGGGTTAGGGTTATAATTAGGGTTAGGCTGGGTTCATACTGCGTTATGGCAGTCCATTAGACGGACTGCGTTACACCGCGGTATAACGAGGTGTAACGCAGTCTGTTAACGCTACCATTCACCCCCATTTGAGGGCGCATCGCGACGAATGCCGTAAAGCGGCATGCGTTCTCGACGTGCCATCATTGAGTGACGGAGCCTCGGATGCGGGCTACAGCGTCTGGGCTCCGTCACCTCTAGCGCAGATGAATCATCTGCTGATTCCTCTGCGCTAGCGGGTATAGCATAACGCGATTGCGTTATGTTATACCGTTACCAGCCCGTCAACGCTATATGTTGAACGGCTGGTAAAACGCAAAATTAACCCAGCCTTAGGGTTAGGGTTATAATTAGGATTAGGGTTACAATTAGGTTTAGGGTTACAATTAGGGTTAGGGTTACAATTAGGGTTAGGGTTACAATTAGGGTTGGAATTAGGGTAGGGATTAGGGTTAGGATTAGGGTTAGGGTTGGGATTAGGTGTGTGTTGGGGTTAGGGTTGGAGCTAGAATTGAGGGGTTTCCACTATTTAGGCACATCAGGGGATCTCCAAACATGACGTGGCGTTCAAAAAGTCAGATGGCGCTCCCTCCCTTCCGAGCCCTGCCGTGCGCCCAAACAGTGGTTTACCCCAACATATGGGGTATCAGCGCACTCAGGACAAATTGCCCACCAATTTTGGGGTTCTAATTTCTCTTGTTACCCTTGGGAAAATAAAAAATAGCTGGCTAAAAAAAATCATTTTTGAGGAAGAGAAAATTTTTTATTTTCACGGCCCTGCGTTTATAAATTTCTGTGAAGCACTTTAGGGTTCAAAGTGCTCACCACACATCTAGATAAGTTCCTTAGGGGGTCTAGTTTCCAAAATGGGGTCACTTGTGGGGGTTTTCCACTGTTTAGGCACATCTGGGGCACTGCAAACGGAACATGACCCCCATCAACGTCTGCATTCCAAAACTTTATTACTTCCTTTCCAAGCCCTGCTGTGCGCCAAAACAGTTTCCCCCCCCCACATATTTGGTATCAGCGTACTCAGGAAAAATTGGACAACAACTTTTGGGGTCCAATTTCCTTGTGAAAAATCAAAAATTTGGGACTAAAAAATCATTTTTGTGGAAAATTGATTTTTTTTTTTTTCACACCCAGGCATTATAAACTTTTGTGAAACACTTGGGGGTTCAAAGTGCTCACCACAGATCTAGATAAGTTACTTAGGGGGTCTAGTTTCCAAAATGGGGTCACTTGTGGGGGTTTTCCACTGTTTAGGCTCATCTGGGGCACTGCAAACGGAACATGACCCCATCAACGTCTGCATTCCAAAACATTATTACTTCCTTTTCAAGCCCTGCTGTGCGCCAAAACAGTTTCCCCCCCCACATATTGGTATCAGTGTACTCAGGACAAATTGGACAACAACTTTTGGGGTCCAATTTCCTTGTGAAAAATCAAAAATTTGGGACTAAAAAATCATTTTTGTGGAAAATTGATTTTTTTTTTTTTCACACCCAGGCGTTATAAACTTTTGTGAAAGACTTGGGGGTTCAAAGTGCTCACCACGGATCTAGATAAGTTACTTAGGGGGTCTAGTTTCCAAAATGGGGTCACTTGTGGGGGTTTTCCACTGTTTAGGCTCATCTGGGGCACTGCAAACGGAACATGACCCCCATCAACGTCTGCATTCCAAAACGTTATTACTTCCTTTCCAAGCCCTGCTGTGCGCCAAAACAGTTTCCCCCCCCACATATTTGGTATCAGCGTACTCAGGACAAATTGGACAACAACTTTTGGGGTCCAATTTCCTTGTGAAAAATCAAAAATTTGGGACTAAAAAATCATTTTTGTGGAAAATTGATTTTTTTTTTTCATACCCAGGCTTTATAAACTTTTGTGAAACACTTGGGGGTTCAAAGTGCTCACCACAGATCTAGATAAGTTACTTAGGGGGTCTAGTTTCCAAAATGGGGTCACTTGTGGGGGTTTTCCACTGTTTAGGCACATCTGCGGCACTGCAAACGGAACATGACCCCCATCAACGTCTGTATTCCAAAGCTTTATTACTTCCTTTCCAAGCCCTGCCGTGCGCCCAAACAGGTTCCCCCCCCCACATATTTGGTATCAGCGTACTCAGGACAAATTGGACAACAACTTTTAGGGTCCAATTTCCTTGTGAAAAATAAAAAATTTGGGACTAAAAAATCATTTTTGTGGAAAATTGTTTTTTTTTTTTCACACCCAGGCATTATAAACTTTTGTGAAACACTTGGGGGTTCAAAGTGCTCACAACAGATCTAGATAAGTTCCATAGGGGGTCTAGTTTCCAAAATGGTGTTTCTTGTGGGGGGTTTCCACTGTTTAGGCGCATCAGGGGCTCTCCAAACGCGACATGGTGTCCAATCTCAATTCAAGCCAATTTTGGTTTGAAAAAGTCAAACGGTGCTGCTTCCATTCCAAGCCCTGCTGTGCACCCAAACAGTGGTCCCCCCCCATATATGGGGTATCAGCATACTCAGGACAAATTTGACAACAACTTTTGTGGTCTAATTTCTCCTGTTACCCTTGGGAAAATAAAAAATTGGGGACTAAACGATCAGGTTTGTGGAAAAAATATGATTTTTTATTTTCACGCCCGGGCGTTATAAACTTCTGTTAAGCACTTGGGGGTTTAAAGTGCTCACCACACATCTAGATAAGTTTCTTAGGGGGTCTAGTTTCCAAAATGGGGTCACTTGTGGGGGGTTTCCACTGTTTAGACACATCAGGGCCTCTACAAATGCGACATGGCGTCCAGCCAATTCCGCATTGAAAAAGTCAAACGGAGCTCCTTTCCTTGCGACCTCTGCCGTGCGCCCAAAAAGTGGTTTACCCCAACATATGGGTATCGGCATGCTCAGGACAAATTGCACAAAAACTTTTGGGGTCTTGTTACCCTTGGGAAAATAAAAATTGGGGTGAAAAGATCATTTTTGTGGAAAAAATATGATTTTTTATTTTCACGGCTCTACGTTATAAACTTGTGTGAATCACTTGGAGGTTCAAAGTGCTCACCACACATCTAGATAAGTTCCTTAAGGCGTCTAGTTTCCAAAATGGGGTCACTTGTTGGGGTTTCCACTGTTTAGGCACATCAGGGGCTCTCTAAACGCGACATGGCATCCAGCCAATTCTGCGTTGAAAAAGTCAAAGCGCTCCTTCCCTTGCGACCTCTGCCGTGCGCCCAAAAAGTGGTTTACCCCCACATATGGGGTATCAGCATGCTCAGGACAAATTGCAAAAAAACTTTTGCGGTCTTATTACCCTTGGGAAATTAAAAATTGAGGTGAAAAGATCATTTTTGTGGAAAAAAAAATATTTTTTTTTTCACGGCTCTACGTTATAAACTTGTGTGAAGCACTTGGAGGTTCAAAGTGCTCACCACACATCTAGATAAGTTCCTTAAGGGGTCTTGTTTCCAAAATGGGGTCACTTGTGGGGTGTTTCCACTGTTTAGGCACATCAGGGGCTATCTCAACGCGACATGGCATTCAGCCAATTCTGCGTTGAAAAAGTCAAACGGCGCTCCTTCCCTTGCGACTTCTGCCATGCGCCCAAAAAGTGGTTTACCCCCACATATGGGGTATCGGCGTATTCAGAAGAAATTGCACAACAAATTTTGTGGTTCATTTTTTCTTTTAACACTTGTGAAAATAAAAAAACTTGGTTCCGAAATAAAGCTTTTGCAAAAAAGTTAAATGTCAATTTTTTCCTTCCACATTGCTTCAGCTCCTGTGAAGCACTTGAAGGGTTAATAAACTTCTTGAATGTGGTTTTGAGCACCTTGAGGGGTGCAGTTTTTAGAATGGTGTCACTTTTGGGTATTTTCTATCATATAGACCCCTCAAAGTGACTTCAAATGTGATGTGGTCCCTAAAAAAAAATGGTGTTGTAAAAATGAGAAATCGCTGGTCAACTTTTAACCCTTATAACTTCGTAACAAAAGAAAATTTTGTTCCCAAAATTGTGCTGATGTAAAGTAGACATGTGGGAAATGTTATTTATTAAGAAATTTGTGTGACATATCTCTCTGATTTAAGGGCATAAAAATTTAAAAATTGCTAAATTTTCAAAATTTTCGCCATATTTCTGTTTTTTTCATAAATAAACACAAGTCATATCACAGAAATTTTACCACTAACGTGAAGTACAATATGTCACGAAAAAACAATCTCAGAATCAGCGGGATTCGTTAAAGCGTTCCAGAGTTATAACCTCATAAAGTGACAGTGGTCAGAATTGTAAAAATTGGCCCGGACATTAAGCTGCAAAATGGCTCTGTCACTAAGGGGTTAAAGGGAATCTGTCACCCCAAAAATGCCATATCAAGTAAAGATATGGCTGAATAGAGCGTCCCATAACTAAGCTAACGGTGGGTATCATATATCATGATACCCCCGTTTTCATAGCAAAATACCTTTGTAAAGTTGGTGATTGAACATGTCAATTCAAAATTCTGCCCGGCGCATGCGCAGTATGCTTTGCCCAGCAGTGGGCAAAGCATAAAATGACTACAGAGCATGCGCTAGTCTTTCCTTGCCCGGAAAATCCTGCTTGCCTTGGACGACTTCCGGGGCAAGGAAAGACTAGCGCATGCGCTGTAGTCATTTTATGCTTTGCCCACTGCTGGACAAAGCATACTGCGCATGCGCCGGGCAGAATTTGAATTGCGCAATTGCGGGAAACTAACGCCGTCTGTGGTATTCACAGACGGCGATACGCAACAGATTACGAGGAGCTGGGGCGGGGGAGGACATGAAAACCGCAGCCCTCCTGACCTGACTGCAGTGATTGACACGTTCAATCACCAACTTTACAAAGGTATTTTGCTATGAAAACGGGGTATCATGATATATGATACCCACCGTTAGCTTAGTTATGGGACGCTCTATTCAGCCATATCTTTACTTGATATGGCATTTTTGGGGTGACAGATTCCCTTTAAGATGCTTAAGCCTCAGTAGGAATGAGGAGCGTCTGACTCCAATTCACTAGTCTTGATTAATTGAGGCCATAGTATTTAACTTAATCTGTCAAGCAGGAAAGCCATCTTGAAACCCACGGTGCATGAACAATTATATCACAGGTGCATTCAGTCTCCCAAGCTCTTCTGTGGAAGATGCAGCAGTGCTGGGAGACAGCCTGACACTGGGAGAAGCAGGGCGGTATTTTAATCTCACTTCATGTTCATACACTGAGGTATTTTAATAATAATAAAAGTCAATTTTTACACATATGATCAGATAATAGCTACACTTTAATAGCTTATTGAATAGAGATGAGTGGATAAAGCAACATTTTTCAGGAAATTCTATTCGTGGAGAAGTTATTCTTCATGAATTTTATGTGCCTCTAATAAATATAATATGTGAAAAAATATATCCTTGTAAAAAAATATATCCTTGTAAATCCTTATACTGACCACTCACATCTCCGGCCCCTCCATTCCTCCCCGTTACCCTTCCATCGCCTGTCCCATCTTTTGGTTACTGCCACTCTTGCTGAAATTTCTGGGCCCCTCACAATGAGTAGGGATTTCCGGCTCTGATGTATTCCCAGAGAGTTCTGTGAAAGCACACACAAGGTCATGACATCGTGATGTCACAAAGTGCACCGTGACCTTGCACGCATGTGCAGAACCATCCCAGAACCATCATTAGAGCCAGAAGTCACAGCTCAGCATGAGAGGCCCAGGGATTTCAGCATGAGCAGTGGTAATCTGAAGATACGATGGGGATCGGACGGGTGTGCGGCAGAGGGGTAAGAGAGGGGAGCGATAAGGCTGATATATATATATATATATATATACAGCTGTGGCAAAAATTAAGAGATCACTGCACAGTTTTATAAAAATCAGCTTTTCTACATGTTTGACAGCCATTCCATTCCAGTGTCAGTTGAATTCCAAGCAGAGTACACCTCATTCTACTTAATGTGCTTCTGATTAGGTGATCACCTGAACCAAATCTTATTTAACGAAGGAAAGTATAAAAACATTGCTGTGGTGTTCACAATTCTCTTGCAGTAGGACAAGCTGGATGGCAAAACAAGTGCTAGTAATATCCCAAAAGTAAGAGAAATGAAAAAATAACTTTTAACCATGCCAAAGGAGTTGAAAAGAAAAGTCTTGAGTGAGGAAAAGAAGGGCTCAAGTCTGGCTTTACTAGCAAAGGGATACAGTGAGCATCATGTTGCCTCCATCCTTAAAAATTCTAAGACGGCAGTCCATTACAACAAGGTCAAGCAGCAGACACTGGGGACAACAAAGCTACAGACGGGCAGAGGGTGAAAATGACTCTCCACTGACTGGGATGACCGTCCTCTTATTCGAATGTCACTCAGCACCTGCAGGATGACATCAAGTGACCTGCAAAAGGAATGGCAAATGGCAGCTGGGGTGAAGTGCATGGCAAGAACAGTTCGTAACAGGCTCCTAGAGGCAGGGCTCAAGTCACGTAAAGCTAGAAAAAAGCCTTTCATCAATGAGAAGCAAAGGAGAGACAGGCTGAAGTTTGCCAAAGACCATAAGGATTGGACCATAGTGGACTTGAGTAAGGTAATCTTCTCTGATGAGTCTAATTTTCAACTTTGCCCAACACCTGGTCGTCTAATGGTTAGACGGAGACCTGGAGAGGCGTACAAGCCACAGTGTCTTGCACCCACTGTGAAATTTGATGGAGGATCTGTGATGATCTGGGGATGCTTCAGCAAGGCTGGAATTGGGGAGGTTAATCTTTGCGAAGGACGTATGAATTAAGCCGCATTCAAGATTATCCTGGAAAAAACAGTTGATTCCTTCTACTCAGGCAATGTTCCCCAACTCTGAGGACTGGTTTTTCCAGCAGGACAATGTGCTATGCCACATAGCTAGGTCAATCAATGTGTGGATGAAGGACCACCACATCAAATCATGTCATGACAGCCCAATCTCCAGATCTGAACCCCATTGAAAACCTCTGGAATGTAATCAAGAGGAAGATGGATAGTCACAAGCCATCAAACAAAGAACTGCTTAACTTTTTGTACCAGTAGTGTCATATGGTCACCCAAAAGCAGTGTGAAAGACTGGTGGAAAGCATGCCAAGACGCATGAAAGCTGTGATTAAAAATCATGGTTATTCCACAAAATATTTATTTCTCAACTCTTCCTGAGTTAAAAAATTAGTATTGTTTCTACATGATTATGAACTTGTTTTCTTAGCATTATTGAGGTCTGCAAGCACTGCATTTTTTTTGTTATTATTTTTGACCATTTCTCATTTTCTGAAAATAAATACAAAATTTATTGCTTGGAAGTTTGGAGACATGTTGTCAGTAGTTTATTACACAAAAGAGAAAAAATCAGACAAACTGAAAATTTTGCAGTGGTCTCTTAATTTCTGCCAGAGCTGTATAATATACATATACTGTTTGTGTGTATATATATATATATATATATATATATATATATATATATATGATGGATAGATGATTAAGGACACTGAGCCTGGCTACATTTCTATGCTATGACACCTTTCACCAGATAATATCTATAGTGACCCCAACCATGGATATACAGCAGAAGTTATATGGACTTTGAAACGCGTTGAGAATAAACCACCATCATTTATTTAAAAAAAAAAAATGTAAGAGTCGGCAAGGTTGCACACTTTCACTGCACAGTGGCAAGGTTTTACTGTGCATATGGTGGAATTGACATCCAACCCATGCTCAGTAGAGCAGGGACTAGCCTAACCCCTGAAATGGATGTGAGTGATGATGGCCACTTCGTTTCAGGGTGGGGACAGAGGCTACGACACTGACCGGGTATTTACTATCTTCAATTTGTAAAAGCAATTTACACAAAGCACAAGATGTAACCCTTTCAATACCTACCTAAAAAAACACAGTTAACAATAGAACAGATAATACGCCAGGGGGAAGGTTTGCATGTGCGTACCTAGAGTGAAGGAGCAGCCCACAGCTGGCACCGGCCCTTCTGGCATTTGCCAGAATTGCCAGATGACCAGTCAGGTCCTGCTGGTAACTAGTGTTGAGCGATATTGCTCGATATCTAAAAATATCGTATCGAAATTGTATCGCCGATATCACTAAATATCGGCGATATCCGATTTCGATACCGGAAGTCCCATGTAAGTCTATGGGAACAAAATATCGCAACTAAAAAAAACCTTTATTTCCTTGTAAACACTAAATATACACACATAGAATACATATATATATATACATACATGTCATTGTGACATATATATACATATATGTATAGTTTATACACTTATACATAGTAAAATATCCTCTGATTCAATTGCCGGGTAAAGCCGGCTTCAGTGAAAAGACAGAAGCACCCGACATGAAATGACACTTGGTGTACATAGGGTTAACCATGTCTTTTCATGTCGTTTGCTATCTGATTTGCAAAAACAATTAAATCAGTCTATGTTTGCAAAATTTCACACCTGTAGGGGTTAATTAAAGGTGTAAATTCGTTGTAAAAAAACGGACTTTTTTGCTACGAATTTACACCTTTAATTAACCCCTACAGGTGTGAAATTTTGCACACATAGACTGATTTAATTGTTTGTGCAAATCAGATAGCAAAGGACATGGTTAACCCTATGTACACCAAGTGTCATTTCATGTCGGGTTCTGCATTTTCACAAAAGCCGGCAATTGAATTAGCGGCTATTATACTATGTAGAAGTGTATGAACTATAAATATATATATATATATATATATATATGTGTCACAAACTCAATGACATGTATATATATATATATGAGGTGTAAAATTGCTGAAAAAAAATGCGTGGGCTCCCGCCCTATTTTCGCAACCAGACAGACAAAGCCAGTGAGTGGGGGCAGATAATAATAGCCCAGAGAGGGACCATTATTTTTGGCCCCCCCGGCTACTAACATCTGCCCCCAGACACCCCAGAAAGGGCAAATCTCTAATTAGATTTGCCCTTTCTGGCACTTTGCCCGTCTATTCCCATTGCCCTGTAGCGGTGGCGAATGGGTTAATAAGGGGTTAAAATGACCTTGCAATTGAAAGGTCACTTTAAGCCAGGTTAATAATTGACAGCTGTCAATTAGACAACTATCAATTATTAATCCTATTGTATGAAAGAAAAATCAAACACACACACTTTAATAAAAAAGAAGTTTAATGAAATAATCACACAGTTTTTGACCATATTTTATTTTCCTGCTAAAACCATTTCCTGTAATAAAAATAAAATAATAAAGCAAAATTATTCTTACCAATCCGATGTACAGTCAGGTCCCACGGTGTAATCCTTCAGAAAGGGTTAATGTTTACTGCAGGGACCGCAGCTAATGCTGCAGCCTCACAGTAAACCCCCAAATGAATGAGTTCCTCTCCTGGCTGACAGGAGAGGAAGTGGAAAGCTTAATTGATTGCTTTCCACTTTCACTTCAGGTCAGCCAGGGACACAATCAGTGACGTCAGAGGGAACTGGTTACAAAAATAGGGGATCCCCTTGAAAAAAATTGGCGTGGGGTCCCCCCTATTTTTGTTAACCAGCCAGATGAAGCAGACCGCTGAGGCCTGGATTTTCAGGCTGTTAAGGAGCCAAGATCCATGGACCTTGCCAGCCTGATAATACCAGGCCACAGCAGTCTGCATATCTTGGCTGATTAACAAAAATAGGGGATCCCCTCGAAAAAAATTGGCGTGGGGTCGCCCCTATTTTTGTTAACCAGCCAGATGAAGCAGACCGCTGAGGCCTGGTTTTTCAGGCTGGTAAGGATCCAATATCCATGGACCTTGCAAGCCTGATAATACCAGGCCACAGCAGTCTGCTTAGCTTGGCTGGTTAACAAAAATAGGGGATCCCCTCGAAAAAAAAACGGCGTAGGGGTCCCCCTATTTTTGTTAACCAGCCAAGTAAAATGCAGACTGCTGAGGCCTGGTATTAAAAGACTGTCAAGGCCCATGGATTTTGGCCCTCAACAGCCTGATAATACCAGGCTACAGCAGCCCCACATTTGGCGCATCAAAAGATGTGCCAATTGTGGCACTTTACCCGGCTCTTCCCACTTGCCCTGTAGCGGTGGCAAGCGGGGTAATAAGGGGTTATTGTCACCGTTGATTGCACGGTGACAATAAGCCCGGTTAATAATGGAGAGGTGTCAATAAGACACCGATCCATTATTAATCCCAAAGTTATTAAATGTATAAAAAAAAGACAAAGCAAGAAAAAAGTATTTTAATGAAATAAAAGAGACAACACAGTTTTCATTAATTTTATTGTACTCTCATTCCTGCGACGCCATCGATCTCCTGTAAAAAAAGAAAAAAAACAAACCAACAGTATACCACCTTTCCGACGCAGTCCATAACGACAGTCCCACGACGATCCAGCTCTGCTACATCGCAATGACAGGCAGAGCCTGTCATCGCGACGCAGCACAGCTGATTACCTGCTTCCCCGGCGGTGACGTCATCGGACTGACTGCTTTACGGCCGGGATTACCCAGCAGTCACTGCAGTTATCGCGAGAAACTGCATGTGACCGCCGGGGAGAAGAGGATGGCGGCCATGAAGCAGTCCAGGACGTGACCGCCGGAGATCTTCTGCCAGGTAAGTGCCGCTGACTCCTGACAGACCCGACTGACGGACACTGACAGTGACAGACCCGACCGACGGACACGGACAGTGACAGTGACAAATCTGATTCCGGTATTCGATATGACGAAAATATCGAAACGAATTATCGAAAGGCCGATAGAGCTAATATCGGCCGATAGCCGATATTTGCATTATCGTATCGCTCAACACTACTGGTAACACCTTTTTTTCATTCAAAATACGCTTTGGATACAGATTCTCAGGGAGATCTATGCCTGTCCCATAGATCTTAACAGCTCATTTACATGTTAAGTAAAATGTGGATTTCTCTGGAATAAGCCATCAGACCGCAAATATCAAGGTATCATTTTATCTTTCTATGACCTATATGTCCATGTCCACAGAGATTGATGCTTCAGAGACTGGTAGTTCTGTGGAAACTGTTTGGGTAAGAATACAAGGACAGAACAATGGAAAGGACACCATTGTAGGCATTTACTACAGGCCACCTATGCAAGCTGAAGATATGGATGAACTCTTTATGCATCAAATGGCCAAGTTCTCCAAAAAATATGACATAGTGGTCATGGGAGATTTCAACTATCCAGACATTTGTTGGGAATCGCTCTCAGGCAAAACTAACAGGTCAAGGAAATTCTTATCCTCTCTTGCTGACAACTTTATCTTTCAAAAGGTAGGGGAGAAAACAAGAGGAACTGCTACCTTGGATCTAATCCTTATAAATAGGGAGGAAATGGTTGAGGAGGTAAAGGTACTGCCACACTAAACAATCCCGCTAGCGATCACGATAACGACGCATACTAATGCGATCGCTAGCGGGATTGTTTCTATATCGCTAAATGCGGCCACATTTAGCGATATAGTTAACGACGCTATCGCCGTTAGCGATCTTCTTAACGACTTTAGCGGTACAAAAGTACCGCTAAATCGCTAAGAAAAGGTGCCACACAGCGATTAGATACTTACCCAGCGGGAGCGCCGACGAGAAAATAGGGTCCGGAACGATTCCAGCGACGAGCGAGATCACAGCAGGAAGCTCGTCGCTGGAAGCTGCCGCACTGAACAACATCGCTAACAGGATCGCTAAATAGTGACGTTTTTTAGCGATCCCGTTAGCGATATTGTTTAGTGTGGCATACCCTTAAGAGTGGCTGGGACCCTAGGAGGTAGTGACCATGCTATTTTAGAATTTTGGATAACAAGAGGAGGAAGACCTGTGAAGACTCAGACGTCAAGATTAGATTTCAGAAAGGCAGATTTTAAGGGACTCAGAAAAAGAATTGGAGGGATCCAATGGCAGGATATCCTTAAAGACAAAAATGTCCAGGAAGGATGGGACATCTTGAAAAATGAGATTCTCAAAGCACAATCGTCAACAATTCCAAAAAGAGGGAAGAATGGGAAGCATTTAAGGAAACCAGGATGGATGAACACAGAACTTAAACACATGCTAAAAAGGAAGAAAGAAATGTTTATCAAATGGAAAGAGGGAGGCATATCTAAAGAAGAATATAATGCCATCTGTAGAACCTGCAGGGCACAAATCAGATTATCTAAAGCTGACAATGAATTAAGGCTTGCAAGAGATGTCAAAAGCAACAAAAAAGGATTTTGGGGATACATCAAAAGTAAAAGAAAAGTCAAAGATGCTATAGGATTTTTACAGGATGAAAATGATGAAATGGTAAGAAAGGATGTTGAGAAGGCTGAACTTTTAAATTCCTATTTTGCATCTGTTTTCTCTCAGAAAGGAAATGTAACATCAACTGATCTTCACTGTCCTATTAAAGGAATAGAAGAATCCAGGATATCTATAAACAGAAAGACAGTGAGGAAACACTTAGCTAACCTAAATGAATTCAAGTCTCCAGGCCCAGATGAATTACACCCCAGAATACTGAAGGAGATAGCAGAAGAAATTCTTGAACCACTGTCCATAATCTTTGAAAATTCTTGGAGAACAGGTGAAGTCCCAGAAGACTGGAGAAGAGCAAATGTTGTTCCTATCTTCAAAAAGGGGAAGAAGGTGGACCCAGGGAACTACAGGCCGGTGAGTCTGACTTCTATACCAGGAAAGATCTTTGAACAAATTATTAAAGAACATGTATGTAAGTACCTGCATAAGAATGAAGTGATTAAACAGAGTCAGCATGGGTTTGTAACTAATAAGGCATGTCAGACTAACTTAATTTCCTTCTATGACAGAATCACTGACTGGGTGGATCAGGGAAATGCTGTAGATATAGTATATCTTGACTTCAGCAAAGCATTTGACAAAGTATCTCACACAATCCTTATTGAAAAAATGACTAAGTATGGAATGGACAAGGCAACTGTTAGGTGGATTCATAACTGGCTTAGTGATCGGACTCAAAGAGTGGTCGTAAATGGCTGCACATCCAGTTGGAAGAATGTCTCAAGTGGGGTACCACAAGGCTCTGTTTTGGGCCCTGTATTGTTCAACATCTTTATCAATGATTTAGATGAAGGAATTGAGGGTAAACTGATCAAATTTGCTGATGACACAAAGCTAGGAGGGGTAGCTAATACTAGAGAAGAGAGAGAGAGGATTCAAAAAGATATAAATAAACTGGAGCAGTGGGCAGCAACTAACAGAATGGTTTTTAACAGGGAAAAATGCAAAGTACTACATCTGGGCAATAAAAATGAAAAAAGCATATACAAAATGGGAGGAATAGGGCTAAGTAACAGCACATGTGAAAAAGACTTGGGTATACTAATTGATCACAGACTGAACATGAGTCAACAGTGTGATGCAGCAGCAAAAAAGGCAAATACAATTCTAGGATGTATCAACAGAAGCATACAGTCTAGATCACGTGAGGTCATTATTGCCCTCTACTCCTCTTTGGTCAGACCTCATCTGGAATACTGTGTCCAGTTTTGGGCACCACATTTTAAAAAAGACATCAACAAACTGGAGCAAGTTCAGAGAAGAGCCACCAGAATGGTGACCGGTCTGCAAACCATGTCCTATGAGGAACGGTTGCAGGATTTGGGAATGTTTAGCTTGCAAAAAAGAAGACTGAGAGGAGACTTAATAGCTGTCTACAAATATCTCAAGGGCTGTCACATTGTAGAAGGATCATCTTTATTCTCATTTGCACAAGGAAAGACTAGAAGCAATGGGATGAAACTGAATGGGAGGAGACACAGATTAGATATTAGAAAAAACTTTTTGACAGTTAGGGTGATCAAGGAGTGGAACAGGCTGCCACGAGAGGTGGTAAATTCTCCTTCAATGGAAGTCTTCAAACAGAGGCTGGACAGACATCTGTCTGGGATGATTTAGAGAATCCTGCTTTGAGCAGGGGGTTGGACCAGATGGCCCAGGAGGTCCCTTCCAACTCTATCATTCTATGATTCTATGATTCTATGTAGACAGCTTAGGATGGTTGATCCTGCTCAATGAATCTCGATGAATTTCGAGTTTAGGAAAGGTTAAATAGAATTATTTAACCTTTCCTAAACTCGAGATTCATCTACAAATGCATTCATGAGAACTTAATGAAAATAAGTTTAATTTTTCAATGTCTTTTTCACATTACTCAGCAAGTGATTCAATACTCCTAAATCATAACATGCCAGTAACATTCTGGCCACCTGCTACTCACATAGGAATCTGTGTTTGGTTACTGGTAAGAACACGTGGATGTAATCTGTAAATCTATATTTTAAAGTTGTAAATGAAATTTCATAAAAATATAAATAACCAATGTGATTTCAAAGCTAAAAGTAAACAAAACATAAATAAATATATTTACATATAAAGATCCCTGTCACAATTAAACTATAATAGTGAAAAAATACTATACTTCTTAACTGTCCCAGATCCAGCAGGACATTCTTGAATTTAAACCCATCATGACCTTAGATGTATCCATATATCCTTGCTGGGAAGGACTTCCCAACCTTGGATGTATGAATACGTCCTGGCGGTTTTGCGTGCACAGGAGCACGTGCGCGATCACCACCAGGTGTTCAGCAAATCTGATGGCTGACACCCGACTCTCACTGCCAGGAGCACTGCCCACAATGTTTTTATTTTGTAAAAGAGCCAAAGCATAAAAAAATGTTTAAAAAAAATCACGCCTTACATTTTTGTACAGACAGAGAAAAAAAGTGTCTTATTTTTATGTACTGTCCTGGAATTTCTGGACAGTGGGCAACCCTGGCTATGTGTATGGAAGGTATTGTGGTGGCATCATACTGTTTGTTGGGGAGCTTTTTGGAACAGAATCATGTTTGTTGGGAGTTTGTGGTGGCATCATGTCATGTATGG
The DNA here is from genome assembly GCA_033576555.1 of Oophaga sylvatica. NCBI lineage: Eukaryota > Metazoa > Chordata > Amphibia > Anura > Dendrobatidae > Oophaga > Oophaga sylvatica. The sequence continues at coordinate 315,256,840 of JARQOD010000004.1, forward strand.
AAAATATACCGTGGAGGCATCATTCTGTATGTGGTGGGCACTATGGGGGACATAAAATAGGTTACCATACTGTATGGGAACACTAACGGGCTTCTCAAGGAGCAATATTTCTGTGTGGACACATATGAGTGTGCGAAAAAGGTTAGGGTAACACCTTATCATGAAATAAAAATTGCCACAGTCCCTCTGTTAGGGTTCAAGTTCCCGCTGCTGCACAAGGGGAGTCTCGAACCAGTCCCGCTGCAGTCCCCCATCCATCTCCGGCCGCAGTGGAGCCTGCTCAGCAAAGACGTCAGTCCCACCGTCTCGCCCAGTTTAACACTGTGCAGAGGCTTGTTGCGGTCTTTCCTGGTTCCTCTATTATAAACAGTGCTGCAGCAGGCAGTTCGGGAACTAAGTCCCTGCTTTCTCCATCTGAGCATGCCCAGGGTAAGATCTCTCATTGGAGATCAGGGGTCACATGCTCAGTTACTGCAGCGGCTCCTATTGGTCCGCCAGGAAGGTCCTGAAACTGCATGTGTTTTAGAACAGTTTCTCATTGGTCCTTTTTCTGGCAGGTCCTGTAGCTGTTACTATAAAAGGGTGGCATGGCTGGGCCGCCATGCGCTAGTATAAATTGCATTATGTGCTTTGCGCCAGTGTGATCATGTACGCATGTGGTTAGGGCTCAGCTGAAATAAGCCCCTAGAATACTGGCACCTCCGGTGAGGAGATTTGGATGCACATGGTTAGGGCTTGGCTGAAATAAGCTCCTAGAATACCGGCTTCTCCGGTGAGGAGATTGCTTGATTGCGTTGCTGTCTGCATGATCACGGACTGCTATCCGCAAAGCAGCTATCTGTGTATCCCTGTGAGTCTAACAGGACACAGTCTTTTTCTCAGCGGCTCTGTGACGCAACAGGGTTCGCTTTATAACGCTGGTTCAGCGCCCTAGCGTTTTACTTTGCGGCTCACTGAAGCTAAGTGAGTTCGCACTTATCGCCATATAGCGCTGTGGCATTCTCGTTAGCGGCTCTGGGGATTAACAGAGTTCGCACTAACTGCCACAGCGTGCTACGGCGTTTATTTTAGCGACTCTGCGGGATAACAGAGTTCGCTACTTTTGCCATCTTACTAGCAGCGGGCTTCGCCTGCACGGTGGACCCCGGGTTGCGAACGCATCTCTCTACTATATCTATTAGGTGCGTTCTGCAGACCCTAACACCCTCCTTCTTATCTTTCAAAGTTAGGTGATATGAAATACTATGCCCCTGTAAGAAGATGGAAGTGTTGCCCATGTTCCCCCTTCAAGACACGAGTATCGTTGCAATGTGTATTATAACATGCGTTATTAGTGACAATGTTGTAATTTGCCTGACAGTAGGGAGACTTAGGGTTAATGACTGGGACTAACCCAGACTGGGATGAGCTAAAGTGAAGGGACAAGACAGTTTCCTGTCAGGAAGTCAAATAGGGCTCAGCCTGCAGTAAAAGCAGGCTTAAGATCTAACTAGTGAGTAGAGCTGTGCGATGAGGGTGTCCCTGACATAAGTAGAGACCGAGGATAAGTGGATAGCGAGATTGAAAGTAGTATTCAAATCAGAGAGGTAATGAGCTAGGACAGAACAGGGAACGTGAGAGTGCTTTGTGCAGTCGTTCCAAGGCATCAGCAAGCAGAGAAACTAAGTAACGGCCATAGTTTCAAACTAGCTCCCTTAAAGGGAATCTGTCACCCTAAATTGGCGGGATATTTAAATGATGGCAGTCAGGTCAGATGGGCGGTGTTTTGGGTGCTTGCCTTAACATGTTGTTTGCTGCTGTCTCCATTATTTCTTGGAATTGTAGTCGTTGACCTCCATATAACGCGCCTGCGCATTGCAATCTTGAATTGCGCACGCGCAGTATGCTTTGCCCGCAGATTGCAATGTGCAGGCACGTTATATGGAGGGCAACGACTACAATTCCCAGAAATAATGGAGACAGCGGCGAACAACATGTTAAGGCAAGAACCCAAAACACCGCCCATCTGACCTGACTGCCATCATTTAAATATCCCGCCAATTTAGGGTGACAGATTCCCTTTAAGGGGAAAGATGATAAGAAACCATAGTTTGAGGACAGGACCCTCACTTACTGGATTGTAGTACTGTGCTGGGTTGTGGTTAAGGTGATGGAACTTTTGGATAGAAGCAAGTAAGCATCAAAGAGAGAAAGAGACTGTGTGTAAAGATGCTCCATGGTGTAAAGGAAACATTCCTGAAGTTATGCACCCGCTATTTATTGTACATAATTCCAACCAAGTTACTGTTCAGTAAAAAAATGTTTATTGTTGACTGGTGGTCTCCCTCATTGAATCTCTCACCAGTTGGTCTCGGCCTGCCAAAGTCAATGGTATCATGCTGCATGCAAGCGTGTAACACCCCCACAGATAAAGTCCACACACCAACGCAAGGACCCCCATCTTCATGTAGCGTGACGGGACATGAAAGATGAGTACCTCACCCACGGCTTCCACCCAGAGCCATATTACACCCCAACTTGGTGAAATATTTGTACTCTCTTTAAGAAGATGATGGAGGAATAGGTGAGTGTCTAGTCAGACGATTTGGAGGGCAAAGACCAGGCCAAACTGATGATGCGGGGCATAATGTTGTTATTCGACAAGGAGTGGGGGGTATGGCTTTCTGGAGGATGAATGCACCAGACGCATAGTCTATGTGAACTCTCCCCCAACCTGCTGTCTTCGTCCCCCATCCTGTAGAATGTAAGCCCTAAAGGGCAGGGTCCTCTCCCCTCTGTACCAGTCTGTGATTGTTAGTTTGTTTACTGTAAGTGATATCTGTAATTTGTATGTAACGCCTTCTCATGTACAGCACCATGGAATCAATGTTGCTATATAAATAAATAGTAATAATAATAACTCTCGCTCCATTCAGTGAGGTCCCACTCCCTCCTGATTGTGGATCGTCCGCCAGGGCAGTGGGGTACTCGGTACCAGGCCGCTTCTTATAGGGAAGTGTCACAGCAGCAGTGACCCAGTCCGTGGCCCTGGGCATCCAATAAAAGGGGTATATTTACAAGGGATAATAGAGTTTGTAATAGAATGTTCGTGACGCCACCTGTGGTTTCTGGTCAGAGGTGACCAGGGCTGCAGTGCAGATTCTCTGGGAGAGTTGGTGATGCAGCAGAGTTGGTAAAGCTTCCCACAGGTGAAGCTATGTCCCAGGCAGATGTAATGTAAGGTAGATGATAAGGATGTAGTATTTAACGAGGGATGTAGCAGTGTTGAGTCGGTGTTGCAGGAAGAACTTGAGAGGACACAGTCAGATGCAGTTTTCCAAAGCTTTTACTCACAGTTCTGCAGGCAAAGTGTCCAGAAATCAGGTTACAGATGGTGCTGGAGTTGGTCAGCCTGAAAGCAATTTGGAATCTCATTCAGGTGGGATGTGAGGCCTCCTTTCTAGAGCTATTCTCTGAGGTACTTGCTGTTGTAATTTCTGCTCATGTTCCTCTCTCTGTCTGTGACTTAAGTAGAACTTCACTCTCATGACAGGCAGCTGTAGCCTGCTTCAGGGATCGCTTCACTATGGCGTCTCCAGCTCACACGTACTGCTGTGTAGTCGAGTATTAGTTGGGGCAGAGAACGTGCTGTCTCCTGCCCTCTGGATTCTGCTGCTGGGGCTTTAGTTTACACACTCAGCCTCGGACTCCGGGGTTCGGTTTCTGGCGCTCAGACCTGGGGTGAGCTCTGCTATAGCTCCTGTCCCCCAGCTTGTCCCCACACGTCCTTCCTCTCTCAACCCTACAGACAGACTCACTAACTCCTCCCCCAGCCAGAATGTTCCAGAGAAGCTCTCCTGAAATCAGGTGTTAGAGCTCCCCCTTCTGGTCTGGAGTAAGAAAAGTGTTGTATGCTGTGTGTTACTTGTTAAAGCGATCCTTCCTTGCTTTCAGGCATGACATCACGCCCCTCTGGAGGGAGGCAAGGTCACTGTGGCAACCGAACTCCTGGGGTGCCACACTTGCAGAGCTTACAGCCCAGGGAGTGGGTACAGTTTCTGAAGGAAGATGGCCCATGTGGATGGTACACTGTGGTAGTTCTTTCGAATGATGATGGGGCCAAAAAGAGAGTAGTCGACTGCAGTATAGTTTGGAATCGAGGCAAGGAAGGAACTCACTGTGAGAGCTTTATCTCCTTTATGCTCAGAGGTTGGCATGGAAGATGTAGTTGGGGAGACGACCTAGAGCCTCAACAGTTTGAGAGAATTAGGAACTACGGTGGAGTGCCCACAGGATTGCTGATAGCAGTAGCCAACCCAGCTGTTGTTTATGTTGTCCATGGTGCCCACTCAGAGGTAGACGTACGGGAGGCCGAGTCAAGAAGGAAAACCTGAGTCTGAGTGAGGTTGGAGGAAGACCAGTTAAGAGAAGAGCAGAAAGGAGTGAGTAGCTGGAAGAGCTCATATTGTGGTTGTTGCACGCCATGATAGGAACAGTTCAAGGTTCCTGAAGCCAAGGTCCTGTGGATCTATGATCCAAGTATCCGGGACTACCCACATAGATGGCCAAAAATGGCTGAAGTTGTTTATTGTCCCCTAGTTGTGTTGCGTTCATTGCTGGACTGATTGGCGTGGCAGAGTCTGGGGGTCCTACACCCTCAGTTAAGGACTGAGCCCAATCCAGAATGAACGTTGCCTCTAAAGGACTGTTCCTGTCTTGTGGGCAGATGTGAATTACTGGACTGTTTCCCCATTATAAAGACTGATGGGGAACAATGGACTGAGCCCCTGTCATTTGGGCTATTTGCAGAGAGACAAACTTTGCTGTGTGTTGGTTCCAGGGCCCTTGCTAAGAATGGCGAGATCGACCAGGAGTACTAAATCCTGGTTAAAAGGACTTGGTTAGTTGCGGTTATGGGGTCATTGCTAAGAAGCATAAGGGGCAACGTCTCTCTATGAGTGTGTAAGGGGGTGGCCAAGGTCATCACGTGCCTTCCCTTCTTTCGACACTGTTCACATGATTACGTGTGGTACCTTGTCAGTTACTAATGTTAATGTAATGTTGCTGTATTGTTTATGTACTGTAATATGGATGTATTTGATGCGTGTTATGTATAGAAATAGGGATAGAATAGAAGATAGCAAAGGGCAATAGTGGGATTAGATTAGTGGGGCAAATTAGAGATAGGGAATAGGAATATTAGCTTAGATTTAGTTAGCATAGGGGTTTTCCAGTTGGGAGGGGCTACAGAGTAGTGCAGCATAGAGCAGTGGGATATAGGGAGACACTTCCTGGTTGAGAGTTAGTCAGGATGCAGGAGTGAAGTGGAACAGTCTGCCACAGGCTGAGTGGCATGCAGGCGGTCACCAGCTTGAATAGAAACAAACCCGAAGAGGATCCGGGATCTACGACCGGGGCAGGTGAAGCTAAGACGGCGAGCCTGGCACCCTTTCATTTTTGAAGCCAGACCAAGGAATGGTAGGAAGCTGGTGGACCTAGAGGCACGGACGGGACAGATATTGTCCAGAATGGAGGCAGGGATTGCCGGAAGTGAGGCAGAGGCTGCCATAAGGAACAGAGATTGCCGGGAAGGCAGGGAAAGCTTGAGAGATGCCACTCTGTGTACACTGTGCTGCATGTGTGATGGATACCCTACTGCTCAGTAAAGTTAAACTGTTGAAAAAGCACATTGTCTCTGAAATGGTTTGTGGAGCTCGTGGATATGGAGCCGGAGTAACAGAAGCCGAGGGGACTCTGACAACTAATGTGAGTGTCTTGTTGCGGACATTATACACATTGCAGAAAGGACATTATATTTCATCTGTGGGGCACCAGGGTGTGGGAACACTACAGCTCATTGCCACGACTGCCTTCCTGGCCGCCATACAAGTGAAATAGAATTCCACAGTGTTTCAATGTGTGACAAGCTGTTAGGTGTCTTCCAGGTTTCAGATGGCCAAGGACAGTCATTGTTAAAGAAGGTGTAAATGTAAGAATATGTAAGTGTTGCCCGCATTCCCCCTTAAAGACATGCATATTGTTGTAATGTGTAATATGTATTGTGACATGAGTTATCAGTGACAATGTTGTAGGGAAAGTTAGGGTTAATGATTGGGACTAGCCCAGAGTGGGAGGGGTTAAAATGAAGGGACAAAGACAGTTTCTGGTCAGGAAGTTAAATAGGGCTCAGCCTGAAGTGAATGCAGACTTAAGGTCTGACTAGGCAGCAGAGCCATGTGACGTGGGTGTCCCTGATGTGAGTGGAGACCGAGGCAGTGGGTAGCAAGATCCAGAGTAGAGAAGAGGAAAAGCGTCAAAAAGACATAGGGATGCACTGGGACAAGACACCTAACAGTACGGCCCCAAGTTTGCAACTCAGAGAGGTAACGGGCCAGGATGGAAAAGAGTGCCATGGTAATAGTGACCATCTAGCTCCTCTAGGGGTAATAAGGATGTGGAATCATGGTTTACATGACTCTCACTTATTGAACTGTAGTACTGTGCTGGATTGCGGTGAAGGTGGAGGAATTTGGGCACAGAAGCAAGTAAGCCTGCAAGAGCTAGACAGACCATGTGTGAAGATGCTTCATGTTGTAAAAGAAACATTTGTGAAATTATGCATCCGCTAGCTGTTGTACATAATTACTACCCACTTACTGTTCAGTAAAAAACTGAACTGTTTATTGTTGACTGGTGATCTCCCTCATTGAACCTCTCCTCATCTGGTCCTGCGTAGGCTAAGTCACTGCCCTCATGCGGCCCGCAAGGGCTTAATGCCCCTGTAGACAAAGTCCACACATCCAGTCGGGACCCCCATCTTCATGTAGCGTGCAGTGGCGTGGAAGATGAGTACGACACCTATGGCTACCACCCCGTGCCACATTACACCCCAACTGGGTGAAACATTTGCACTCTTTTTAAGTGACCACTTGATTTATTTATGATAAAGGCTGCATGGAGGGTTGTGATCAGGAAACAGCAACACTTGAACTGGATACATTTATTCCCATGAGTTTACTATCTGAAGTAGAATGACAGGTGCTGGACGTCTGCTCTGGGCCCATGGTTTATGCAGCTGGCACCATATCTCAGTAGTCATCATCCACATCTGTAGCCTGTACAGTGCCAATATACAACACACACTGCAGGTTTGATGGAGAGAACATGGATGAGAGGCTGGGGTGAGGTGTGGGAGGGGTGGAACTGTGTCTGCCTCTTTCTCCAGTCTCAGAGGCATCTCAGCCAGCTGCAGACTGGCAAGTTCCCACTCTGCATGTACAAACCTAGCACTAGCACAGACATATTCCAGTCCTCCCTGGGAGAATCACTGCACCCAAAGGATTTAACATGCACTTTCTGGTTGGGCTTTGCTTCTGCTTCTGCTTCTCTCTGGTCTTGGCAGATCATGAATCTGAGAAAATTGAGAGTAATTTGTTTGAGTTCACAATAACAAATGGCATTGTGGAGAAAGTGAGTACTTTACATATTTTTTTTACTGTACTTGTTTATTGCTATAATAAAGATATCACTTGTATTGGATACATTTATTCTCATGAGTCTACTATCTGAAGTGGAACATTTTTCTGTAGCATTTCCATTTAAAATATAAAACCTAAAAAAATCAGGCTTTTAAGCCTAAGTCTTGTATATCAGGATATTAATAACTGAGTGTTGTCCTGTCGGAAGGTCATTATATCATATAAATCACCGTATGAGCATTTAACACATTTTATTTTTCATAATCTCATATTTTCCAGAACTGAGTGACTATCTTGTACTAATTAAAAAGTCTAGCAATTTTCCAGTCTCTTTCAATGCATGATGAATTAGCAATGTGGTAACTATCTGTCATAGTGACGTCTGCCTATACTTGTAATGATTAAATATACAGTATATGTTTACTAACTTTACTTACACTAGCTTTTATATTGCTATAGCTATAGTTGTGTTGTGCAGTTTACTATTCTTGTGCATACAGCTCAGCTAAGGAGAATATTTGCCCCAATTGACAGGGGATCACCCTATAGCTACATCCACTATATACTATGTTAGAGCTATACCAACCAGAGTGGCCTGTTATGTAGACTACAGATCTACCAATGGGCCACCGTAAGTCATCTATTCTGTCCAGTAGTCACTAAGAGACAGTCTGATGACTCTCCTGGCTATTTTAGTAACTCGTATTCCCAATAATATGACTATTCTGGAAGACCTCTTCTTAGAACTTTATGGACTGTGGTTCCTCTGTTATTCCTCCTAAAAGTTCATGAAAATTTGACAACTAGCTGGTACCATTCTCCTTGTCTTTGGGGAGGGGAGGCCGGCCCAGTCTGACATTGGCAGCAGTCAGGGTGTATAAAGACCCAGCTGTCACCTTATTGATACATCTCCAGGAGGTATTACAGAGAAATGGCAGAATGCAGAGTTCTAAGTCAATATGCTCCAAAATTGCTATAATATACAGAATGCAATATTTTACACCAAGAGTGTCGATGGATTTCTAGCAAGAGGGTTCCCATACACTCCTAAAATGGTTTACCAATTTCACCATTTTAGATGGGAAAAGTTGATATTAGGACAAATATTACTGTTTTATATGATTTCTTTGCTTTCTGCTTTAAAAGTAAAAAAAATACTTGAAGCTCATTTTTACATGTGAAGTAGAATTGGGGAAGTTCTATAGATTAGCGTGAGGTCCCTCGGTACTCTGGAAATGGAATGTGGAGCAGCTAAGGTTTTCGGCTTATCTCTCATGTCCCCGATAGGAAGCCAGGTCAACTGATCTGGAAAAGCTCTCCATAGCTTAAAGTCAGAGAATGTACATTCACCAAACATTGTGTATCCGGCCTCTCACACGTCCAATGATAACACTGCCACCCATAATAATGGCTGAGACCTGTAGTGCGCTCTCTAACCTCTCTGATGCTCAGCTACGAGTCCTACTGCTTTTATGGTTTTGTAGAAATTTAAAGTAAGTTTAGTTGTTAAAAATGAAACATTATTTTGCTTTCTATATTACATTACACCATTACTAAGATCACTGCTTGCTGTCAGTGAATGGAAAGATTCCTATTTAAATTTAAAAGATGAGAGATAATTTTTTGTTTGCGAAACTGACATCATCCAGGGCTGTATACACGGTTATGCGGTTACTTTACATAGGGCGGCCTACAGAGCTGTAATCTGCAGGTAGAACTACGCTTCAGCACTTTCATAGCCGACTCTACAGTGTGTATATGGGGAGCGAGCTGTCAATCACAATGACGGGGCGCACTAACAGTGCTGTGAGCAGTGAGTGATGCCCCTCTGGTCCCCTATGACTGAATGGCAGTGGATCCCAGGAGAAAATAAGTTCATTTTCTCCCAGTAGCCGCCATTTCTGTAAAGTGGTCAGGAAGCATTGTAACGTTATGTACCTGCAGATTCACACTATATCTGCTGGTAAATAGTGTTTTCTGAGGTAACAGGTTCCCTTTAACTACTAGAAGTAATATGTATTGTGTCAGTGCAGCTGTTGGAGTGTAATATTGTAAGCAGCCAGGGAATGTGCAGATAAAGAATCATTTTTTCCAGACTTTTTGTGCATTTTGAAGGGCTGATAATCGCCAAGAACTTATTCTTTTTATTGGCCTATGTAAATATGCTGCCGACCACCAGACGAATAACTATAATGTTAATTCGTCGATTGATTGGATCACTTACTAAAGTCATTAGCAGCACATCACCCATTGTTGATCAGGAGAGAATGATGCTGGTTGTGGACACCGACAATATTAATGATGGTTCTGTTCGCTGCAGTATTCTTTGGTCTAAAAACAAGCAGCGCAGGACTTGTATGTAGCCGGTCAGTGCTTGTTAGGGTATGTGCACACAATCAGTAAATGCTGTGAGTTGGACGCTCCGTACTTGTGCAGCATCCAACCCGCAGCGTCCAGATGTTACAGCACAGTGGATGGATCCCATGTCCTCTATGCTTCCACAGACGCCCGCGGCTCACTCGCGGAGATGGACATGTGGGGCATCTTTCTAGTCTGCAGCATTTAAATTTGACTTGCGGAAACACGAGTCTCAGCAAAATAAATTTCACCCATAGAATGTATTAGACGCGGTTATTCCACACGGTTCAGTGAACACATGCAGATTCACCTGCGTTCAATATACGACAGCGCTTTGGCCACAGTGAACATGCGATGTGTCCAAAGTGCTGCCAGTTCAGGATTGTGGGCACATACCCTAAAGGTGCATTAATGGACTGGTATCGGCATGTCTATATAGACCATTAGGCCGGGGTCACACTTTTGAGTTCAATGCGAGAAACTCACACGAGTCTCTCACATCAATACCCGGCACTGCCGCTGGAACTCGGGACCGGAGTGTGCGTCTGCATGTATTTCTATGCAGCCACACACTCCGGCCCGAGTGCCGGCGGCAGTGCCGGGCCTTAGATTGAGTGTGCAGCTAGGAATAAGGCCTTGTTTTTGGAGTTGTCGGAGCGAAAAAAAGGCACCCATTCTACCCATCTATACTTTGAGCTGGCTAATTAAGCCCCTTAGGCTGAATGGACACATATAAAAGGTGTCAGGGGCGGACACTGACAGCTTGTGGCCCCTGTGCAAGAAATGAGTCTGGGCCCCCTTCCTTTTATGGCGACAAAGCTACATATTATATATAGCCACACACACATACATGTTATATATATTACATAGTCTCCTTTATTATGTATATTGACGTCCCTTATTATACAGTGCCCTCTCTTGTTATGTACAGCACTGTCCCTTACATATTGGATTATATAGAGCCCTGTTTTTTTATTACATACTGTCCTGTCTTGTTAGCTGTATAAAGCAATGATGGCTGACGGAGCATGGGAAAGCTTCTTTTCTAATGGAGGAGCTGATGGACTGGTCGTCTGGTCACCGGCTCCTCCATCAGCAGTCATTTTATATCTAAAAAGAGAGGGGACTATGTAATAAAAGGGGGCTGTGAATAACAAAATTAACAAGAATACACTATGCAAGAGACAGTATTGTACATTACAGCAGAGGAAGCTATATAATAAGGGACGGCACCATTTATGTAAACTATGTAACTAAGGAAGATGTTATACAGAATTAGTGAGTACACTATATACTAAGGGACTATGTTATACATAATAAGTAAGTACACTATATACTAAGGGACTGTTAGACATAAGTGAGTACACTATATACTAAGGGAGTGTGCTATACATAAGTGAGTACACTATATACTAAGGGACTGTGCTATACATAATAAGTGAGCACACAATATACTAAGAGACTGTGTTATATATAAAAAATGACTACACTATATACTGAGGGATGGCGCTATACATAATAAGCGAGTACACTATATACTAAGGGACTGTGCTATAATTAAGTGAGTATACTATATACTAAGGGACTGTGCTATGTATAATAAGTGAGTACACTATATACTAAGGGACTGTGTTAGACATAATAAGCGATAATGTGTTCCTCCACCTCCCCCTGTTCCTAAGTCTATTATAAGTCCCCCTTCCTCCCATCCCAATGCCCCACACCTTTATTGTCCTCTCTCCCACCCCATCATTGCCCTCTTCACCATCTCCATCATTGCCTTCTCCTCCACCACTATCATTGCTTTCTCCCCACCACCCCATCATTGCCCATTCCACCACCTTCATCATTTCCTCCTCCCCCACCACCCCCATTATTGCCCTTTCCACCACCATCATTGTCCTTTCCACCACCACCATCATTGCATTCTCCCCACCAGTCCATCATTGTCCTTTCCACAGCCCCATCATTGCATTCTCCCCCACCACCCCATTTTTGTCTTTTTTGTCTCCATCATTGCTTTTTCCCCACCACACAATCATTGCCCTTTCCACCACCTCCATCATTGCTCTCTCCCCCACCATCCCATCATTGCCCTCTCCATCACCCCCATCATTGCCCTTTCCACCACCTCCATCATTACCTTCTCCTCCACCACCTCCATCATTGCCTCCTTCCCCCCACTTCCATCATTGTCCTTTCCACTACCACCATCATTGCCTTCTCCCCAACACCCCTATCATTGCCCTTTCCACCAACTACATCATTGCCTTCTCCCCCACCACCCCATCATTGCCCTTTCCACCAACTCCATCATTGCCTTCTCCCCACCACCCCCATCATTGTCCATTCCACCACCTCCATCATTTCCTCCTCCCCCACCATCCCCATCATTGCCCTTTCCACCACCACCATCCTTGCCCATTCCACTACATTCATCATTCCCCCCTCCACCCCCATTGTTGTCCTTTCCACTACCATCGTTGTCCTTTCCACCATCTCCATCATTGCCTTATCCCCCCACTATCATCATTGCCCATTCCACCACCTCCATCATTTCCTCTTCCCCACCTCTCCGCACGCTCTCCTGCAGCCGCAGCATCACCGTCGCCGGCAGCTTCCTCTCTCTAGCACAGCCAGCCTCTGAATGATGACGTCATCCAGCCACGCTGCTGTCTGTGTGATACAGGAAGAGTGGGCAGAAAGCAAGACAGATCGCTGTGTGTGACCCAGCTGCGCTTGGTACACATGTTCCCTGGAGAATGCACAGAAAGGTAATCACAAATATCTGATAAGCACACAACACTTGACATTTTTTCCTGGTTCCACCAGAGGAGCCCTTGAGACAGCAGTTAGTCAAAGACAATCTAGCTGAAAGTTAGGAGTCGTTGGTGTTACCTCAGGGAGAGCAGACACGACATCTCTGCACGGAGTTACCACATGAGAAGCTGACATCTACTGCTGCCTGTGCTCATATTAAGGTGCGTGTGTAGGACGACAGGCGAGTGGACAAAGGGAAAGAGTGACCGAGGTGATATAGCAACTATAACTGCCTCCACTCTATACAACCGGACACCGGGTCCGAAGCTTGCTAGAACCTTCAAGGCTAGTGGGAGAAAACCGGAATCCCTGCTGGACTTCAGGTCGCAGAGGGGCCCTTCAGTGCTGATACGTAACCGGGGTTAGGAAGACGGGAGTCTGGCAGGTACCGCCATAGAGACACTGTTCTGTCCACAAAAAGACCTCATCACAAGATCAGCTAGGCATAGAAAGGAGAAGGAGTTAAAAACTTAGCTTCATGCAGGTTGGAAACTCATACATTAAGAAGTAAGGAGGCCTTAAACCTACACAGTGATTACCTGGATGTGCATCCTCCACCCTGAGCAGCTTCCCGGGACATACCTGCAAATACCACCAGTAAAGGTATGGAAAGAGACTGATTTGTGTGTGACTGCCTTATTGCTTGCACCCCTGCACCGCCATATACTTGGAGGGACTAGTCTTACCTGTGGAAGACTTAACATCTTGCTGCCCAGTAACAACCCCTCTGAGGATTTACCCTGCAGCGCTGGTCATCCTGATCAGAAACCACAGGTGGCGTCACGAACTATTACTACAATCCCCTGTAAATATCCCCCTTTGAATGAGCACCCAGGGCAACGGACCGAGCTGTGCTACTTGTGACATTCCCCATAGACTTCAACGGGCTCGGTGCCGAGTACCCCATAACCCTGGTGTTGTGCGACTCATCTTTGGCGTCACAAACAGGATAAGAAGCTTACTAATGTGAGTCCTGTGTGCCTATTTGGACTGTTTTTGTGCTGGAGACTGTGTTGCTGTTTTGTGATTTTTGGCGCCAATTGTCCGCCATTGCCCGCCAAAGTACAGCGCTACAGCGCAAAGAGAAGGGGCGTATCTGCAGAAAGCGCACGGAGTCCCGGACACGCCCCCAACGCTGATGCGGCGGCAGGTCCTGTGGAGAGCTTCAGAGTGCCGGCGACGCAGGTCCTTCCCCACCGTTGTGCCTGGCAGAGCTGCAGCCTTCAGGAGAAGGTAGGCCACATTTAACTAGGGGGGCACAGACATGTCGCAGCCGCAAGCTGACAGCGCGGCCGAGGGCAACCGCTCCAATGACTTACCCGCCGGCGCTGCAGCGCAGGATGGAATCGCTGGCCCCTCACCAGGTCCGGTGGCCCCGATTGTACCGCTGACGCTCCCATACCTGCCTGGAGCAAAGTGGCTCCCTCAGTATAGCGGTAAGCCGGATACCCTGTCAGGGTTTAAACGCAAAATATGCAGCATAATGGACATGTACCCTATGACAGAGAAGCAAAGAGCTGCAGTAGTATTAGGACAATTGACTGGGGCTGCAGAAAGGGAAGTAGAGACTTGGACCGCTGCAGACCAGGAATCAGTGCTTTCAATTTTCTTAAAGCTACAGACTATTTTTGAGGACCGCACTGAAACAGATCTCCGGATGACGTTTTACCAATGCTCCCAGAGACCAGATGACAGTATTAGGGACTATGCCTGCCGACTACAGGGGGCCCTGCGAGCTCTCAAACAGGTTAACCCTATAAGTGCCATTAATGAAAGCAAAATGTTGAAGGAACAATTTGTACGGGGACTGAGGTCCCAAGCTGAAAGCAGGACTGTGCACTGGTGGTCCTTGGATCATCCTGACGCTACCTTTGATGCTCTAAAAGATATGGCTATAAAAGGACTGCGACCCCTGGAGAAGCCTGAGGTGGCAACCCAGTATCACCCGGGTGAAGCCACTCTAAAGCCGGCAGCATCCACCTTTTCCCCGCTGGTGGCGGAAACCAAAACGCAGGTGGTGCCCCCTACTGAGTTGGATTGTCTGCGCTCAGAAGTGCGCCAGCTGACTAAAAACCTGGCCGCTGTAATGAGTGCCCTGCAACTGCGGAAGGAAGAAGGAGGAAAGATCCTGCTAGCCGACTGCCCAGAGGATGTCCCTTGGATGAACCGGAGGAAAAGGAGGACGTCGCCCCACCGGAGGAGGACAACGCCACCCCCAGGAGCGACCCCTGATCAGCACAATCCTCGCCGAAAGATCATCTGCTACCGTTGCAACGGAAAAGGACATATAGCCCAACAGTGTCCTTTAAACGAGCAGATCCTGGGTCCGAGGGCCAACACCCAGGAATAGACTCTTCAGGCCCCTCAGACTGGAACCGCAGGTTTGTGGGAGGAAGACCCTACCTGTCCATCATCCTGGACGGGATCGCAATCCCTGCCCTGCTGGACACTGGATCTCAGGTGACCATCATACCTGATGTCCTTTATAATAAGTTTTGGTCCATGGACAGTCTCCAGCCTCCGAGCCCTGACTTTGCTGTGTATGCCTCTAATGGTCTCCCTGTTGATATACTAGGAGCCAAAAACGTGGACGTAAAGGTGGGCAGAGTGGAGCTGAAGGACCAGGGACTCTTAGTAGTAAAGACTGTAAATGAGGAAAATGGCTTAAATGTGGTTTTAGGTACTAACATTATTAGTAACTGTCTGGGAGAAGTTGTGTTTTTGCTCCAACAGCTCGCTGAAGTTGCCAAGCCGAAGCAAAAGGGAGTGATCCAGAGGGAGATCCGGGCCCTGATGTGCCAGCAGCAAGCGAAGCTGACAGATGGTGAAATTGGTAATGTACGGGTGACAGACCCGAACCCCATTGTGATACCCCCAATGAGTGAAATGCTTATATGGTGTAGAGCAGCAATTGGTCTGAGAGGACAGAACTACCAAGCAGTAGTAGAGCCCCATTGTTCAGAGCACAGACCTACACTCTTGACTGCTAGAGGGGTAGTGGAAGTAAGAAATGGGAGAGTACCAGTACGTCTTCTCAACTGGGGAGAAGATGAAGTGAATTTACCACGCTATGCCACAGTTGCTAAATTACATACCGTAGATAACAACTCTATTCTCACAACAGAGTCCTTAGCCTCCCGCCAACCAGCGGAGGATAATGACCCAGCTACCCAGGTGGAGGATTGGTGTCAGCAGCTCCATGTCGGGACAGACACCACTCCCGCCCACCAGAAACAGGGAGTACTACGGGTGGTACAGGAGTACGCACAGGTATTTAGCAAACACCCACTCGACTTTGGGACAATTAAGGGAGTTCAGCATCATATCCCTACAGGCAGTCATCCTCCCATCAAAGAACGGTATAGGCCTATACCTCCAGCACACTACCAGAAAGCTAAGGAAATGTTGCGTGACATGAAGGAAGCAGGGGTGATAAGGGATAGTTGTAGTCCCTGGGCAGCACCTCTAGTCCTAGTTAAGAAAAAGGATGGAAGCATGAGAATGTGTGTAGATTACAGACAAGTAAATCGCATAACACATAAAGATGCATACCCTTTACCATGCATTGAGGAATCCTTAGCTGCCTTAAAAACTGCTAATTACTTTTCCACCCTCGACCTCACTAGTGGGTACTGGCAAGTAGCTGTGGCTGAGGAGGATCGGGAGAAGACGGCTTTCACCACCCCGATGGGACTCTGTGAGTTTGACAGAATGCCGTTTGGACTCAGCAGTGCCCCGGGAACGTTCCAGAGAGTGATGGAGAGCTGCCTGGGACATCTCAACTTTGAAACCATGTTACTGTACCTGGACGACGTAATTGTGTACTCCAAGACGTATGAGGATCATCTGAAGCACCTGGCAGAGGTATTCGAGTCACTGTCCAAATACGGGATGAAACTGAAGCCTTCAAAGTGCCATCTGCTCAAACAAAAGGTACAGTACTTGGGACATATTGTCAGCTCAGAAGGAGTAGCGCCAGACCCCGAGAAGGTAACTGCCATCCAGAAATGGCCGGAGCCGAAGAATCTCAAGGAGGTGCGCCAGTTCCTGGGACTGACAGGTTACTACCGGAGGTTTGTAAAAGACTACACCAAGAAGCAGTGCCTCTGCAGGACCTCCTGGTAGGACAACCCCTCAAGGGCAGAAATCCTCCATTTCACTGGGGAAAAGAACAAGCTGAGGCGTTCAAAGAGATGAAGGAGATCCTGACAGGCGATGAGATCTTAGCCTATCCTGACTACAGCCAACCGTTCCGGCTGTACACTGATGCCAGCAACGAAGGATTGGGAGCTGTCCTCAGTCAGAAGCAAAATGGCCAAGAAAAAGTCATTGCATATGCAAGCAGGAAGCTCCGGCCGACCGAGAGAAACCCAGAGAACTATAGCAGCTTCAAGTTGGAGTTCCTGGCGCTGGTCTGGGCCATTACAGAAAGATTCAAGCATTACCTAGCCTCCAGCAAGTTCACTGCGTACACAGACAATAACCCCTTGACACATCTGGAAACAGCCAAGCTGGAGCCATGGAGCAACGTTGGATGGCTCGGCTGTCGAATTATCAATTCACAATCAAGTACAGGGCAGGCCGTAAGAACGCCAATGCTGACGCCTTGTCCAGAATGCCGCATGAATCCGACACGGAAGAGGAATTGGATGATCTAGAAGAGAACGAGCTACCTGCATTCCACAGAAATGGGATGATCCACGAGCAACGAGCCTACAGGAGGCAGTGTGGTAAGACGTTAAACCCTTTACCTCACCACAGCTGGAAGGAGACCCAGAACAGTGACCCGGTTGTCAGCCACATCAAGGAACTGATAACTCAGGAAGGTTCCTCCTTGGAGAAGGATGCGTCTCAACAAGCAAAGCAGCTGTGGAATGAGAGAAGCCGGCTGTTCATCTACCGAGAGAAGCTGTGCCGAAGGTACGTCAACCCCAGAACCCATGAGATGGTATGGCAGATAGTAGTGCCAAGAACAGACATCCAGATGGTGTTGGAAGCCTACCACGATCGAGCGGGGCACTTTGGCTGGAAGAAGCTGGAAACCCTGCTGAAGTGTCGTTTCTACTGGGTGGGAATGCGAAGTTCCATCGAGAAATGGTGTAAAAACTGTGCGTCCTGTAGCCTCCGAAGAAAAGACTACAGTAGCCAGAAAGCACCCCTGCAGCCCATCAAGATGACTCGTCCCTTGGAGATCGTGGCCTTGGACCATGTAAAGTTGTCACCAAGCAGGACAGGATACTCATATGCCCTGACAATGGTGGATCACTACTCCAGGTTCCTGGTGGTCGCCCCTGTCAAAGATCTGACAGCTGAAACAGCAGCAAAGACGTTTCAGGCGTGTTTCTGTAGACCCCATGGATATCCAGAGCAAGTGTTAACTGATCAAGGTCCTGCCTTTGAAGCCGAGTTGTTTAAGGAATTCTGTCACTTGTACGGGTGTAAGAAGATAAGAACCACACCGTACCACCCCCAAACCAATGGTCTCTGTGAGAAGATGAATCACATAGTCATTGATCTGCTGAAGACGGTACCACTTAAGGAGAGGAATAGGTGGCCAGACTTACTACCTGACCTGGTAGATCTGTACAATCACATACCGGTGAGTTCCACCAACTGCACTCCAGCCTACCTTATGCGAGCAAGACCAGGAAAGCTGCCCATGGATTTGGAACTTGGTGTTGTAGAACCAGAAGCTGATGTTACTACTGAAGATTGGGACACAAACAGACAGGAACAGTACAGGAGAGTACAAGCCTGCGTGGAAGATAGTCTCAATAAAGTAAGGGAAAAGCAAGAGGAGAACTACGACAAAAGTGCGCCAGCTAAACCTTTTATGCCTGGAGAAGTTGTGCTAAAAAGAAAAAGAAGAATGCACAAATTGGACGATCAGTGGGAACAAGAGCCATATGTCATGCAAAATTCCAAATTTGACAACAGGAAAACCTGTACCATTAGCAAAGATGGAGGAAAGACAACCACCACGGTATCCAGAGACCACCTAAAACTGTGTCCAGACATGTTAAAACTTCCAGAGGAAGAACTTGTTATGGAAAAAGAGAAACCAGGTGAAGTCATACACACGGACCTAGGAGATTTTCCTGCAGATTGGCCTTGTATCGGGGATGCTGTGATTATTCCAGTACTTCAATTTTACCAACCACAAGAAGCGCTTCAACGTCCAGTTGAGCCAGTTGCCGCAGCAGAAGAAATAGTTCAAGAGGAACCTGCTCCTGTAGCACCTCTAGAAGTAGAGTCTCAAGAAATGGAACCTCAAGACGTGGAACTACCAGAAGAATCCCATGGCGAAACAGAACCGCATCGCCCAGCCACAAGTATGCTTGCCAGATCCTTAGAGAGGTTAAGGCAGTATTACAGGTTGCCAGCACGCAGGACAGATAGGCCAGAGGCTACTATACCTGACACCACACCACGTAGATCAGTACGTACAACGAAAGGAAGGTTACCTGTTAGGTACCAAGAGTAGTCCTAGCAAATTAATATAGTATGACCCAGACAGGGTTTACTTAATTGTAAAAAGTTATGAGAATTACACTTTAATGAGAATGTTATATGTGAAATGCTGTTTTGAAGGACTGCGTGCTGAGGACTCTTGCAGCACAGAACTTTAATTGTAAATAGTTAGCACTTCGGTGCCCCATCTTGGTTTTACATAAAGCCATACTACCTCAGAAGAAAAACCCGTATGGTGTGGCCTTGAGTGAGGTCTGCAGCAACGAAGTCCTGCAGCCCACCCAGGACCCACGTGGGAGGTTTTTGGTGCGGGTCCTCCACAAGAATATTGTATTTATTTGCACTGAGAAAGTATATTTGATATTTTTCTATTTGCAATTTGTACACAATGTAACGTTAAAGTGTCCTTACCTCCCACAAGGGATGAGTTATGTTGTTAATGTTATTATAAAAATTGTTTTTTTCTATTTCAGCCCGGGAGTGCTGACGATAACTAGGGGGGGATGTGTGGCCCAGCTGCGCTTGGTACACATGTTCCCTGAGAATGCACAGAAAGGTAATCACAAATATCTGATAAGCACACAACACTTGACATTTTTTCCTGGTTCCACCAGAGGGAGCCCTTGAGACAGCAGTGAGTCAAAGACAATCTAGCTGAAAGTTAGGAGTCGTTGGTGTTACCTCAGGGAGAGCAGACACGACATCTCTGCACGGAGTTACCACATGAGAAGCTGACATCTACTGCTGCCTGTGCTCATATTAAGGTGCGTGTGTAGGACGACAGGCGAGTGGACAAAGGTAAAGAGTGACCGAGGTGATATAGCAACTATAACTGCCTCCACTCTATACAACCGGACACCGGGTCCGAAGCTTGCTAGAACCTTCAAGGCTAGTGGGAGAAAACCGGAATCCCTGCTGGACTTCAGGTCGCAGAGGGGCCCTTCAGTGCTGATACGTAACCGGGGTTAGGAAGACGGGAGTCTGGCAGGTACCGCCATAGAGACACTGTTCTGTCCACAAAAAGACCTCATCACAAGATCAGCTGGGCATAGAAAGGAGAAGGAGTTAAAAACTTAGCTTCATGCAGGTTGGAAACTCATACATTAAGAAGTAAGGAGGCCTTAAACCTACACAGTGATTACCTGGATGTGCATCCTCCACCCTGAGCAGCTTCCCGGACATACCTGCAAATACCACCAGTAAAGGTATGGAAAGAGACTGATTTGTGTGTGACTGCCTTATTGCTTGCACCCCTGCACCGCCATATACTTAGAGGTACTAGTCTTACCTGTGGAAGACTTAACATCTTGCTGCCCAGTAACAACCCTCTGAGGATTTACCCTGCAGCGCTGGTCATCCTGATCAGAAACCACAGGTGGCGTCACGAACTATTACTACAATCCCCTGTAAATATCCCCCTTTGAATGAGCGCCCAGGGCAACGGACCGAGCTGTGCTACTTGTGACATTCCCCATAGACTTCAACGGGCTCGGTGCCGAGTACCCCATAACCCTGGTGTTGTGCGACTCAGCTGCAACTCCTCTCTGCTGCTATTTTCTCATGTAGGCAACGGAGCTGCAGGGACTGCTCCCTGCCCGCCGCAGATGAGGGCAATCTGGCCAGGGGCCCCCCGGAGCCTCGGGCTGGATAAACAGGCCATATTGCCCTCATTAGCCATCCTGCAGGACCCCCTCCACCTCCGGGCACCGGTGCAGCGGCACAGGCTGCACATGCGGTATGTCCGCCCTGGTTGTAATGCTTACACAAATGTTCCCAGTCTGAGGATCCAGGCATGCCAAGATCATTGGGGGTCTTCACTGCCATGAGGAATGATATGGACTACAATGTTGGGCAATAAGGTGCTGGACCCTAGACTCCGAGCCCATTATTGAAGGGACATTGCATTTGTTCAGATAGTGGACAGATATCCAAAGATTGATTTAATTATTTCTGTCAGTGACTTTTGTAGCTCTATAGGAAGATAATAACATTGGATGTAACTTGTGCTGAACATAATCTTCTGTGTTGAAGTAATAATTAATCTTCCACCAACCATTTTTGTTAGATGTTGATGATCCCAAGAACTAATTTACAGATTTTTCATCGTATCAATGTGTGAGGAAGGGACATCATCGTCAGCGGTTGCTTATCATTTTTAGTGAGCTAGACTGCTATGAGGCATAGTTGTGATCTGTATGGTAAATCTCCAGGTAACGGTTTGATTGACCTCTTCATTTTCTTCTCAGCTGAGTCTTATTGTTGCCAAAATGCACTGGCTCACGCTCAAATTGAGAAACTGAGTGGGCGATGGGATACTACCCGATAGGATTCATGAACATAGGAAAGACTTCATATGCATGAAATTGTTTTGTTCCAACACCAGTTGTGCTGTACTGTGTAACACGCTGAGGACTTGGGTTTCCAATGCTTTATTATTTTACTTGACCAATAAAGATGGAAGTAGATTGTCAAACGTAATATGAAAATAAATACTAATAGTGGTGGCGCCCCTCAATAATTTATGTAGTTATTTCATATACTGTAAGTACTGTACCATTGCAAATACTGTATTTACAGAATTACTAGGTCTCTGTATTTACAAGATTTCCTAGCTATGGACTGTTTAGTAGTAAAAGGCGTTATCCAGGACTATTTATTTTTTTACTACATGCTAAGAACTAATAAGATCTCTGTTGACACATACAGTGCCTACAAGTAGTATTCAACCCTCTGCAGATTTAGCTGGTTGACACATGCGGAATTAACTTGGCATTGTGACATTTGTACTGTAGATCAGCCTGGAAGTGGGAAATGCACTGCAGCAAAAAAAAATTTTAATTTTTTTTTTTTAAAAAAAAAACGTTAAAAGTTAATTCAGAGTGTCATTTATTATTCAACCCCTCAAACCACAAGACTTCTGTTTGGTCCCCCTAAAGTTTTAAGAAGTAGTTCAGGCACCAAGAATAATGAGCTTCACATGTATGGATTAATGATCTCTTTTGCCAGCCTTTTCTGACTATTTAACCCCTCTCTGACATTAGACGTACTATCCCGTCCATAAAACCCGTGCCATTCTGACCATGGACGGGATAGTACGTCATAGGCGATTAGCTGCGCTCCCGGAGGGAGCGCAGCTAATCGCCGCCGGGTGTCAGCTGATTATCACAGCTGACACCCGTGACTGTGTGTCAGGAGCGGTCACGGACCGCTCCCGGCACATTAACCCCTTGCACACCGCGATCAAACATGATCGCGGTGTACTGGGGGCACAGGGGAGGATCGCGCAGGCAGGGGGCTCCCTGCGCGCCCCCCTGAGACCCTCAGACCAGCGCGATGTGATCGCGCTGCTCTGAGGGCTTCCTCCCTCCCAGGACCCGGATCCAAGATGGCGCTGGGGTCCTGGAGGGAGGCGGCTTCCTCAGTGCCTGCCGAGAGCAGGCATGAGGAAGCGTCCTGCACTGCCTGTCACATCGCTGGTGTGACAGAGTGCTATGCACACTGTCACACCAGCGATCTGATGAAATACAGTGATGTCCCACCCTGGGACAAAGTAAAAAAGTAAAAAAAAAGTAAAAATAAACATGTGTAAAAAAAAATCCAAAAAAAAAAAAAAATATTCCCCAATAAATTCATTACTTATTGTAAATAAAAAAAATAAAACAATAAAAGTACACATATATGGTATCGCCGCGTCCGTAACGACCCCCCCTATAAAACTGTCCCACTAGTTAAACCCTTTTGTGAACCCCTTAAAAAATAAAAAATAAAAACGAAGCAAAAAATCAGTGCTTTATCATCATACCGCTGAACAAAAAGTGGAATAACACGCGATTAAAAAGACAGATATAAATAAGCATGGTACCGCTGAAAACGTCATCTTGTCCCGCAAAAAACGAGCCGTCACACAGCATCATGAGCGAAAAAATAAAAAAGTTATAGCTCGCAGAATAAAGCGATGCAAAAATAATTATTTTTTATATAAAATTGTTTTTATTCTATAAAAGCGCCAAAACATAAAAAAATTATATAAATGAGGTATCGCCATAATCGTACTGACCCGAAGAATAAAACTGCTTTATCGATTTTACCACACGCGGAACAATAAAAACGCCTCACCCAAAAGAAATTCATGAATTGCTGATTTTTGTTCATTCTAACCTCCCAAAAATCGAAATAAAAAGCGATCAAAAATGTCACGTGCTCAAAAATGGTACCAATAAAAGCGTCACCTCGTCCCGCAAAAACTAAGACCTCACATGACATTGTGGGCCAAAATATGCAAAAATTATAGCTCTCAAAATGTGGTGATGCAAAAAAACTACTTTTTGCAATAAAAAGCGTCTTTTAGCGTGACAGCTGCCAATCATAAAAACCGCTATAAATAGTAAATCAAACCCCCCTTTATCACCCCTTAGTTAGGGAAAAATAATAAAATAAAAAAAATGTATTTATTTCCATTTTCCCATTAGGGTTAGGGTTAGGGTTTCGGCTAAAGTTAGGGTTAGGGTTGGCGCTAAAGTTAGGATTAGGGTTAGAGTTAGGATTAGGGTTAGGGTTGGGATTAGGGTTGGGACTAGGGTTAGGGGTGTGTTGGGGTTAGGGTTGGAGTTAGAATTGGGGGGTTTCCGCTGTTTAGGCACATCAGGGGCTCTCCAAATGTGACATGGCGTCTGATCTCCATTCCAGCCAATTCTGCGTTGAAAAAGTCAAACGGTGTTCCTTCACTTCTGAGCTCTGCCATGCGTCCAAACAGTAGTTTATCCCCACATATGGGGTATCAGCGTACTCTGGACCCCAAGAGTTATTGTGAAATTTGTCCTATTTCTTCTGTTACCCTTGGGAAAATAAAAAACTGGGGGCGAAAATATTATTTTTGTAAAAAAAATAAGATTTTTTTGTTTTTACGGCTGTACATTATAAACTTCTGTGAAGCACTTGGGGCTTCATAGCGCTCACCACACATCTAAATAAGTTCCTTGTGGGGTCTATTTTCCAAAATGGGGTCACTTGTTGGGGATTTCCACTGTTTAGGCGCATCAGGGGCTCTCCAAATGCGACATGACGCCCCAGACCATTCCATCAAAGTCTGCAATCCAAAACGTCACTACTTCCCTTTCCGAGCCCTGACATGCGCCCATACAGTAGTTTTCTCCCACATATTGGGTATCAGCGTACTCAGGACAAATTGGACAACAACTTTTTGGGTCCAATTTCTCCTGTTGCCCTTGTGAAAATAAAATATTGGGGGCGAAAAAATCATTTTTGTAAAAAAAAAAAGGATTTTTTATTTTTACGGCTGTGCGTTATAAACTTCTGTGAAGCACTTCGGGGTTCAAAGTGCTCACCACACATCTAGATAAGTTCCTTGTGGGGTCTATTTTCCAAAATGGGGTCACTTGTGGGGGGTTTCCACTGTTTAGGCGTATCAGGGGCTCTCCAAATGCGACATGACGCCCCCAGACCATTCCATCAAAGTCTGCAATCCAAAACGTCACTACTTCCCTTCCGAGCCCTGACGTGCACCCATACAGTAGTTTTCTCCTACATATTGGGTATCAGCGTACTCAGGACAAATTGGACAACAACTTTTGGGTTCCAATTTCTTCTGTTACCCTTGTGAAAATAAAATATTTGGGGCGAAAAAATCATTTTTGTAAAAAAAAAAAAGGATTTTTTATTTTAAGGCTGTACGTTATAAACTTTAGTGAAACACCTGGGGGTTCAAAGTTCTCACCACACATCTAGATAAGTTCCTTGAGGGGTCTAGTTTCCAAAATGGTGTCATTTGTGGGGGGTTTCCACTGTTTAGGCAGATCAGGAGCTCTCCAAACACGACATGGCGTCCAGCCAATTCTGCGTTGAAAAAGTGAGATGGCGCTCCTTCCCTTCCAAACTCTGCCATGCACCCAAACAGTGGTATACCCCCACATATGGGGTATCAGTGTACTCAGGACAAATTGCACAATAACTTTTGGAGTCTTGTTACCCTTGGAAAAATAAAAATTGGGGTGAAAAGATCATTTTTGTGGAAAAAAATATGATTTTTAAATTTTACGGCTCTACGTTATAAACTTGTGTGAAGCACTTGAGGGTTCAAATTGCTCACCAAAGATCTAGATAAGTTCCTTAGGGGTCTAGTTTCCCAAATGGGGTCATTTGTGGGGGGTTTCCACTGTTTAGGCACATCAGGGGCTCTCCAAATGCAACATGGCATCCAATCTCAATTCCAGCCAATTTTGGTTGGAAAAAGTCAAATGGTGCTCCTTCCCTTCCGAGCTCTGCCGTGCGCCCAAACAGTGGTTCCCCCCCACATATGGGGCATCAGCGTACTCAGGACAAATTGGACAACAACTTATGTGGTCCAATTTCTCCTGATACCCTTGGGAAAATAAAAAATTAGTGACTAAAAGATAATTTTTGTGGGAAAAAAATAGGATTTTTTATTTTCATGCCCGGGCATTATAAACTTGTGTGAAGCACTTGGGGGTTCAAAGTGCTCACCAAAGATCTAGATAAGTTCCTTAGGGGGTCTAGTTTCCAAAATGGGGTCACTTGTGGGGGATTTCCACTGTTTAGGCTCATCTGGGGCACTGCAAACGGAACATGACCCCCCTCAACGTCTGCATTCCAAAACGTTACTACTTCCTTTCCAAGCCCTGCCGTGCGCCCAAACAGTTTTCCACCCCCACATATGGGGTATCAGCGTACTCAGGACAAATTGGACAACAACTTTTGGGGTCCAATTTCCTTGGGAAAATTCAAAAATTTAGGACTAAAAAATCATTTTTGTGGAATTTTTTTTTTTTTTTTTTCACACCCAGGCATTATAAACTTTTGTGAAACACTTGGGGGTTCAAAGTGCTCACAACAGATCTAGATAAGTACCTTAGGGGTCTAGTTTCCAAAATGGTGTCACTTGTGGGGGGTTTCCACTGTTTAGGCGCATCAGAGGTTCTCCAAGCGCGACATGGCGTCCAATCTCAACTCCAGCCAATTTTAGTTTGAAAAAGTCAAACGGCGCTCCTTCCCTTACGAGCTCTGCCGTGTGCCCAAACAGTGGTTTTTCCCCCACATATGGGGTATTGGCGTACTCAGGAGAAATTGCATAACAACCTTATCTGTCCATTTTCTCCTTTTACCCCTTTTGAAAATAAAAAAAAAGTTTGTAAAAGATCATTTTTGTGGCTAAAAAGTTAAATATTCATTTTTTCCTTCCACGTTGCTTTAGTTCCTGTGAAGCACCTGAAGGGTTAATAAACTTCTTGAATGTGGCTTTGAACACCTTGAGGGGTGCAGTTTTTAGAATGGTGTCACTTTTGGGTATTTTCTGTCATGTAGACCCCTCAAAGTGACTTCAAATGTGAGGTGGTCCCTAAAAAAAATGGCTTTGTAAATTTTGTTGTAAAAATGAGAAATCGCTGGTCAACTTTTAACCCTTATAACTTCCTAACAAAAAAAAATTTTGATTCCAAAATTGTGCTGATGTAAAGTAGACATGTGGGAAATGTTATTTCTTAACTATTTTGTGTTACATATTTCTCTGTTTTAAGGGAATAAAAATTCAAAGTTTGAAAATTGCTAAATTTTCAAAATTTTCGCCATATTTGCGTTTTTTTCAAAAATAAACGCAAGTTATATGGAAGAAATTTTACCACTAACATGAAGTACAATATGTCACGAGAAAACAATCTCAGAATCGCGAAGATCCGTTGAAGCGTTCCGGAGTTATAACCTCATAAAGAGACAGTGGTCAGAATTGTAAAAATTGTCCCGGTCATTAACGTGCAAACCACCCTTGGGGGTGAAGGGGTTAAGACCCTCCCCAAACTTGTGAACAGCACTCATACATGGTCAACATGGGAAAGACAAAGGAGCATTCCAAGGCCATCAGAGACAAGATCGTGGAGGGTCACAAGGCTGGCAAGGGGTACAAAACCCTTTCCAAGGAGTTGGGCCTACCTGTCTCCACTGTTGGGAGCATCATCCGTAAGTGGAAGGCTTATGGAACTACTGTTAGCCTTCCACGGCCTGTACAGGCTTTGAAAGTTTCCTCCCGTGCCGAGGCCAGGCTTGTCCGAAGAGTCAAGGCTAACCCAAGGACAACAAGGCAGGAGTTCCGGGAAGATCTCATGGCAGTGGGGACATTGGTTTCAGTCAATACCATAAGTAACGTACTCCACCGCAATGGTCTCCGTTCCAGACGAGCCCGTAAGGTACCTTTACTTTCAAAGCGTCATGTCAAGGCTCGTCTACAGTTTGCTCATGATCACTTGGAGGACTCTGAGACAGACTGGTTCAAGGTTCTATGGTCTGATGAGACCAAGATCGAGATCTTTGGTGCCAACCACACACGTGACGTTTGGAGACTGGATGGCACTGCATACGACCACAAGAATACCATCCCTACAGTCAAGCATGGTGGTGGCAGCATCATGCTGTGGGGCTGTTTCTCAGCCAAGGGGCCTGGCCATCTGGTCCGCATCCATGGGAGGATGGATAGCACGGCCTACCTAGAGATTTTGGCCAAGAACCTACGCTCCTCCATCAAGGATCTTAAGATGGGTCGTAATTTCATCTTCCAACAAGACAACGACCCAAAGCACACAGCCAAGAAAACCAAGGCCTGGTTCAAGAGGGAAAAAGTCAAGGTGTTGGAGTGGCCTAGTCAGTCTCCTGACCTTAACCCAATTGAAAACTTGTGGAAGGAGCTCAAGATTAAAGTCCACATGAGACACCCAAAGAACCTAGATAACTTGGAGAAGATCTGCATGGAGGAGTGGGCCAAGATAACTCCACAGACCTGTGCCGGCCTGATCAGGTCTTATAAAAGATGATTATTAGCTGTAATTGCAAACAAGGGTTATTCCACGAAATATTAAACATAGGGGTTGTATAATAATTGACCCACACTTTTATGTTTAAAATTTATTAAAATTCAACTGAGCAACATAACTTTTTGTTTTGTAAGATTTATGCTTCTGTTAATAAATCCTACTCTCGTTTGCAGTTTGAAGGCTCTAACTTATTTGCATCTTATCAAACCAGCTAAATCTGCAGGGGTTGAATACTACTTGTAGGCACTGTAGCAGTCACTGACAGCTCCTGCTGATGATTCAGCAGCTTCTGCTGATGTCTTGTTGACAGACTTTGCTTTCTCTTTGGCCCTGCATTGTTAATAGGGCATGACTGCCGATGTCATGCTGATTGAAGGTACTGCCACACTACACAATCCCGCTAGCGATCTCATTAGTATGCGATGCTAACGAGATCGCTAGCGGGATTGTGTAGTGTGGCATACCCTTAAAAGCCAGCTCCCTGCTACCTAGCTGCAGGGAACTGGCTGTCAATTAACATTATATCCACAGTCACAACCTATTGAGAGAGTTTAGCCAGGAAGAAAAGGAGCTTCTCTGTTGATGTGGAGCAGATGAATTGAAGGCAGGAGCGGTCGGTGTTAGTTTTTAGGCCCGTTGTAAAAAATAGTTCCTGACAACCCCTTTAAAGGGTTTGCCCTCTTTTAACCAATCCCTTTTCAAAAGTTGTATTAGCACATATATTTTGATTTCATAATTTGAACATATACTATCATAGATGGAGCAACAGTACTTATATCATCAGATCCAGTGGTCTGCTATAAACACTACATCTAAGATGGTGTCACTTATCAAAGCTCTGCTCTAGTGCAGTATTATTAAAAAACAGCAGATGAGGTGCACTCAAGAAAATAGTCAGCACTCAATAAGGGACATTGTGGGGTCAAACATCAAGACCATATTAGAATTTGCAAATGATCATTTGTGCAAATGTACACTATCCCCCCTCTTTTGATGACATGGTGCAATAATTAATCAGAAATAACCAATCATAAGAATCATAGAAAGTTAGAGTTGGAAGGGACCTCAAGGGTCATCGTGTCCAACCCCCTGCTTAGTGCAGGATTCAATAAAACATCTCAGACAGATGTCTGTCCGGTCTCTGTTTGAAGACTTCCATTGAAGGAGAACTCAACACCTCTCCTGGCAGCCTGTTCTACTCATTGATTACCTTCACTGTCAAAAAGTTTTTTCTAATATCTAATCTGTAATCTTCTCCCTTTCAGTTTCATTCCATTGCTTCTCGTGTTTCTATGTGCAAGGGAGAATAAGAATGATCCCTCTACATTGTGACAGCCCTTCAGATATAGACAGCTATTAAGTCTCTTCTTAGCCTTCTTTTTTGCAAGCTAAACATTCCCGGATCCGTTAACCGTTCCTTGTAGGACATACTTTGCAATCCGCTCACCATCCTGGTAGCTCTTCTCTGAACATGCTCTAGTTTTTCAATGTCTTTTTTAAAATGTGGTGCCCAGAACTGGACACAGTATTCCAGATGTGGCCTGACCAAGTAGGAGTAGAGGGGGATAATTATTTCACGTGTTCTAGACTCTATGCTTCTCTTAATACATCCTAGAACTGTGTTTGCCTTTTTTGTTCCTGCATCACACTGTTGACTCATGTGTAGTCTGTGATTTATTAGTATACCCAAGTCTTTTCACACGTGCAGTTGATTAGTTCTGTTCCTCCCATTCTATACATGCAATTTTCGTTTTTCTCGCCCAGATGTAGAATCTTGCATTTATCCCTGTTGAATACCATTCAGTTAGTCGCTGCCCATTGTTCAAGCTTATCTTGATCCTTCTGAATCCTTTCTCTGTCTTCTCTAGTGTTAGCTATCCCTCCTAGCTTAGCATCGTCTGCAAATTTGATTAGTTTACTTACCGTTCCCTTATCTAGATCATTTATAAATATTTTGAACAACAATGGGGCCAGGACAGAGCCTTGTGGTACCCCACTTGAACCACTCTGCCAATTGGATGCGCAACCATTTATTACCACTCTTTGAGTACGATCACTGAGCCAGTTATGAAAAATTGTTCAAGTGATCATCGCCCCATTTAAAAGGCCCTTCAAAACTGTGTTACGTCAGAATGAACTACCCCATGAGATGATAAAGGAAGATTCATAGACAACATTTTACATAGATCTGATACCAAAGAGGTTACCTATATTTTAGTTTGAAAAAAATCAAACACCATGCCTCCTACCTCTGAGCAATGACGTCTTCTTGTGTCACCGATTTGCTGCAGTGGTCACATGCTGTCCTAATGTAAACTAAGATCAGGAGTGTGGTTGGATCACTGAGGAACTTTTAAGTTTCATAAACTGATTAAGCTAGAAAATGTTCAGACTCCAGTGTGGGTTCAATAAGGAATTTTATATTCCAGCTGGCCTGGTCTAAGAAAGGAGAGCACTTGATGAATGTGTGCCATTTTACATCCTAAATAACTAGTTTATTAAAATAAGCACTATGCCATGTTGTTTGGTTAGATGTACCATCAAAATGTTAACAAGAATTTTTTCTCCAGTAGTTTGATATGTGAGATAAATCTAAATTTAATATCAACAGTTCACATTTCATGAATGCACTCCATTATGGGAAATTTCATTAAACTTTACTAACATCACTTTTCTCTGTTAAAGGATACAATAATCTGTGATACTCTAAATTAATGTCACATTTTCTTTACTATTAGTCTATATTTTTATAAACTTACTGTTTATTAACTGCAGGTCGGATCGCGCTTTCCAAGGCAAGTTCCATATGCATCAAGGAGGGTAAGTGTCATGAAACTTCCATCAAAGGTGTCCCCGCTTGAGGACACTTTTTTTAATTAAATACATGTATTTTGGGCTAAAAATCATTTTTCCACCTGGGTTTCATTAAAACTGTTGCTTCATTCAGCTTTAACAATTTCCTTGTTTTACTGCACAATTAACTTTGATTGTATGAGGTAGGAGCTCCTAAAAAGAGAGGTAAAAGAGTTACAAACTCTCCTGTTAGACCATCAGAACAAGCTCACTGATGGATGCTCAGATAACTCATTCTGCAGCCAGCAATAGACAGTGAAATACAAAGACTATTTAAAACAAGTGGTGAAAATTTTTTAATAAAACCCAATTATCAAAATGTTTTTAGCCCGAAAAGCATGCATTTTAGTAGAAAAAAATGGTCCCCCAAAAGCCCTCTGTTGAAACGTTTATATATGAAGCCATATATAGTGCCAAGTTAATGATGGCAACTACACATATAATTAGAATGGATTCGGAACAATATGAAAAGCAAAGTGGATGATAACAAATTCATTTCCATACATTTCTTCACTGACTTTAATGGTAAAAATATGTTTTTCTTTATTAGGTAGAATAGTATATTTGGTTATGTTAGTATGCTTATTAGACATGTGTTTTGGAGACAGGAGACAATCGAATCTCTTACTGGATCCCCGTTGCAGATTTTGACTAGCTGGACTGGTACAATGTCATCTAGGAAGGTGAGAGATTCGCGAGTTTCCCATCCAGCAGCCAGAGACTACTGACGGCCGATACACTGGAGTCCCATGAATTCATCTGCCCATGTCTAGTAACTGCTGAAACAGACATGTCAGGACTCAGGAGTGGTGACCGGTCTTTTTGTATTTCGGCAATTAATGGAAATGTAGCTTCCTTTTAGAAGATCGAAGACAAAATGAAAACATTCTAGAGTGAGCAGAATGTTACACAAGACAATACAATAATACGATGATCAATTAATGAATGGCATCTGCAATATATTACAGCTGCAATGAGTAATCTGCAGCCTATTATGTATTATATTAGTGTGTCTATTAAATAAGATTATTTATTTACAGGAAATCAGACCCCTGATTACTGACTTCACTGTGAAATCCACCATCATATCCCGCTATGCCTTCACGGCGGTGTCCTGCACCATGGTGAATAGGGCTGTAGAGGCAAAAGAAGTTGTATTCCAGATGCAGATCCCAGCCGCAGCCTTTGTCTCCAACTTCACCATGTAAGAATACGTTCCATTGTACTAAGACAAAGAGTTGGGCAAAATATTCAGAGGACTAAGACCTAATTCAGACATCATTTTGCTGCTGGTACTGCCTGATTTTCATCAGTGTGCTGGATCAGATTAACATCAGTGCTTGGTCTGTGTCATTTTTCACCATCAGTGATTTTCTCATATGCCCCCCTCCAAAAACAAGAAAATCGGCAAAGCTTCTCCTACCCATAACAGTGTTAATAAGACATCACATGCATCTTCACACGCGGATGGCATCCCTGTCCTTTCCATGATTTTCATACATCCATAGATTTGTATGATTTTGATCCGTTACTTGTATAAAAAACGGACATGTCTCCATATTTCTTTGCGAACACACAGTCTGCAAAAAAACATGCATGTGGATTTTGGCCTTAAGCATTTAAGGCTTCATTCAGGCGTCTGCTTCTGTCCATGATTGTCATGTATAGAACATGTGCCCATAATAGTCTATGGGACTGGTGACATATCTGTATTTTTTGCAGGCCAGGTGTCAGTGAAAAAATCATGGAGACTTCCATTTTTTTTTATCAGTATTGCATAGCAATACAAGTCTATAAGGTCCAAGAAAATCACGGGCAGAACACGGATGGCATAAGTAGGATGTCCGTGATTAGCAATGCAAGAGTTGCAAGAAGCTTTGATATTTATTGATTTATTCATTTTTAAGAGAAAATCACTGATTATAAAAACAGAGGTTTGAACCAAACACCGATGATGTTAAAACCATTTTTATTTGCAAATGTGAAGAATTACAGACTCTGAATGAGGACTAATTATTATTATTATTCATTTATATAGCGCCATTTATTCCATGGCGCTTTACATGTGAAAAGGGGAAATATAGACAAGTACAATAGACACGTGTAAGACAAGGGACATACAAGTACAGAAGGAGAGAGGACCCTGCCCACAAGGGCTCACAGTCTGCAGGCTAATACATACATATATTGTAATTTTCTGGGTAAATTAAAATATTTTATGACTAATATATATAAAAATATTGAAATATAAAAGTACAAGTAGATTACTGTGCAAACAGAAATATATAGCAAATTTAACTAGATATATTTTCCAAAATATTGTGTGCAGTAGGTAGCTGCCGCTTCTTCCCATTGCTCTCTATCTTATGGGAAGCATTTTACAATACTGTATATGTAAGGATATGGACATGTTGCCCATGTTTCCACCTTGATATAATGTGAAATGTCTGTAAAATGTAATAAGTGTTAATGATATGTAATATGAACTGTGTGGTGTAATATGGATAGTATAGTGCGTTAATAACTTGTGTAGTTTGATTATAGGAACAGTTGGATTTAGTAGTTGGGACTAGCCCACAGTGAGATGGGGCTAGGGTAAAAGGCGCCGACCGGACCGCGGGTACCTGCATGCTGGGTCCAGAACTGTTGAGGTGGGCGGGGGGATAAAAATGCAGAGCGCATGCAGCAGGAGAGTTTTGGCACGAACCTGGGGCAGACCGCAGTGAGAGGAGCACTGCGCCCTGTCCTTCAGACGGTACCGATGCTACGACAGGCCCCACCGCTTGCAGACGGGCTGCAGCAGAAAGAAGGGCCAGGCGTGCTGCAGCAGTTCAGAAGGACAGGGACTGCTTTGCTGAGGGGAGCTGTATGTCCAGCAGCAGCAGCCAGACAGAAGAGTGCTCCGTCCGGGGAACACCCGCATCATGCAGGCTAGCATGCGCCATCTCCCGCCGCCAGCAGCGGGGACCAGAGAGGGAGAGGAACGTGCAATGTGTGCCAGGTCGCTACAGAGAGAAGGCGCAGTGTGCCGGTGACTACCAGAGAGAAAGGCACCGTACGCTCAGTGCCCATGAGTACTGCACACGTGCCACATAATAAGAGGGACCGCATACGGGACTGACACTTGCGCCTTGATGTTGCCAGCGAATATTTGCCCAGACACTTGCGCCCTGACTTCACCAGTGTATATTTGCAGAACCATGTTGGGCTCGTACAGGACTGTGGCCCGTATCCTTTTCAGCCACTGCAGCATATGGACTAGTGCTCAGCGGAAGGTACCGGAGGCCGACCACTGCCGCCAGAAGACCAGGCATTGTTGTCTACAGAACCGTATTGAAAGACTCACTGCGCCAGCCGTTGCCGGCGCTATTGACTTTCCAGCAGGAGTTACAGTTTGAGGAACTTCTGACATAAGTGCTTCACAGAGACTGCCGTTACCTGATCCTTTATTCTTGAACTCTGCATATCCTTTTGAAATTATACTGTTTTTCCCCTGTTTAACCCGTTACCTCCCTGCATGGAGTATTCCCCTGTTATAGTAAAACTGTTAACCCTTGCTCTGCCTCCTGTCCGTCACTGCATCTCGCAACCTGCTATTTACAACTGTTTCCTGCTAGGAAGTGAGATAGGACCTGGAGTGCTTAGTGATTGGACCTGAAAGACCAGGGGGAACAGTGCCACATTCTGATGTGACCCTAAATGAGAGGAGACTGAAGAGAAGGGATAGCAAGATCCTGAGCAATAGTGACAGAGAGACAGAGTGGCCTTCTGGAGATGAGTCTTAGGAGATGATGCCTAACCATGAGACCCTGAGCTCATAATGCTGCAAGGTAACAGGCCTAAACAGGACTGAATATGTGGGACTAGTGAAGGGTCTCAAGCAGGAGTTCCAGGGCGCCAGTAGTGGAAAGAGGACGTGGAACTGCAGAACAAGTAAAGGATCCTTGTTGATCAGGGCTGTAGTGTTAAAACTGGATTGTGGTGAAGTAGGGAGAAACAACAGACATAGAGATCCCTGGAGTATACTACTAAGGAAGGAAACTGTGTGAAAAATTCTTCAAGTTGTAAAGGAAACATTCGTAAGAATTTGTACACGCTATCCCTTGTATATAACCCTTGCCAAGTTGCCATTCAGTAAGGAGTTTATTTTTTAATGGTGGTCTCCCTAATTAAAAGGGGAAATATCTGGTCCTGTAAAACCCGCAACAATGGTTTCATGTGGTCTGCATGGACGTAATGCCCTCACAGCACAAGTCCACACACCCAGCCAGGACCTTCACTTTCATGTAACGTTCTGGGGCGCCACAGATGAGTGTTTTACTCCCTGCTACCACCCTGCGCAACATTACATATCCACCTGTATATAATATATGCCCAGTGATAATAATTAGTGATCAGCGAGTATGCTCGTTGCTCGGGTTTTCCCGAGCATGCTAGGGTGTTCTCCGAGTATTTGGGCATGCTCGGAGATTTAGTATGTGTCGCCGCAGCTGTATGATTTGCGGCTGCTAGACTGCCTGAATACATGTGGAGATTCCCTAACAAACAGGCATTCCCCACATGTATTCAGGCTGTCTAGCAGCCGCAAGGCATGCAGCTGTGGCGACACATACTAAATCTCCGAGCAGGTCCAAAATACTCGGAGATCACCCGAGCAACGAGCATACTCGCTCATCACTAATAATAATAATACAAGAATTAGTAGGAACATATAGAAAAATATTTAGACTTGAGAGTCCTTAGTGGTTGATACCTTTTAATGGCTAACTGAAAAGATGGTAACAAATTGCAAGCTTTCGAGACTACTCAGCCATTATGAGGATTCATTCTTTTTGGTTATAACACAGTGGGAATTTGCGTCAGAAACACGAAAGTTACTGTTTTGAAACATGCGCCGACAGGCATCGTTCCCGTGGTACTGGTGAACCCGTAACTCCAACAGAACCCGAGAAATGGAATTCTCGGATGCCCCATGAACTATCTCACCCAAGTTTGGGCTGATTTGAACCGTCATTTTAAAGTAAGATCATTGATAGGTCTGCCATTTTTCTGCGAGGTTCTCAGGATGAAGTATGCTCCTGATAATCTTCCAGAACTAAAACTAGAACTTCTATCCCTGGGAGGTGGCCAGAAAAACCATCCCCTTTTGTGAAGTCAGCAGCCCACAGGTATAAGTCTTGCAGTTAAGCCCCCCTTGGTCATTCCTGGCTGTGACGACTTGACTAAGAGATCTGCAAATGAACAATGACGTGTGGCTCCTCCCCCGGCCTGTCTTGCCTATACCTATGTAACTACCATGTGAGTTTTTCACTGTTAATCCTGTTTTATTTCTAACTGCATTGTACATAACTGTATTGCCTCAGCTTGTTACATCTCTTTAAACTATAAGCACTGCCTGTTTTTTTTAGGAATAAACCCATAAAATTATTAGTTTGTTTCTCCTGCTCTATAAACGAATTTGCACGTGCCTGAAGTACTACGCTACTGTTTTGGGGTTGCTACGGACCCTCTTGATAAATTGTTCATTAAGTAAATCGTAGCTGGTGGCAGCTAAAAGGAAGGGGTGTAAAGTGTTAACCTATTGGGTGGCGTTGGCAGTGACGGAGCGGGTTTTATAAGTGTATTGCCTGGCTGCGGCCCGGAGTAATTATAATTCCCTCACTGCAGCGTGCCCAATAGCCAGCACACATCCAAGTGACCCGTCTGGCGACTAATTATCCTAGGTGCAGTTCCCTGACTGACCTGAGGGTAAGGGGGGCGCCAGAGAGCTGCAAGTTCCTAAGTGGAAGTGGGATAATTATAAATCCCTGCAGTTTACGGGGTCGGACGGCAGCAGCTGTCGTGTGTGTGCGCGTTTTCGTCACATTGGCGGCACGGAGGGACCACAAGTCGTGATACCCCGGGCTACCATGTGGCGGACCGTGTGCACTTTTCATCACATGTGGTACGAAGATACACATCTTTCCTATAGGAACATATATTCATAATTGGTATTTAGATGATTTGCAATGTTAGATGTTTTAGATGTTTTTATTTGTAATCACTATATACATAATTTTTTTCTCAATTTATTTTTTGTAATTGCCGTGTCTTGTGTGTTACTAACACTTATGTCCATTGCAGGATTATTGGAGGCAGGACTTACCACAGTGAAGTTACATGGAGAAAAAAGACTGGAGAAAACAATATACAAGAGTATGATAAGATTATTGGTGAAGGAGGGTAAGCAGGAATTTACTATGTTACACCCATTAGCCTTCTGTATACTTTATATATTTAACCAACAAAATATCTGCCAAAAAAAGTATATTTTGCATTTTACCAGCTGCTGTTTACTGTCATAGGGCTTGCAGCTTTTCCAATATCCAGATCAGAACACCCAATGTACAATGCTTCTAAAACAAGTATCTGAGTTTTACCTATCAATATGTATAGTCCCCTATATCTGCCCTTATTTCAATGCAATCTATAAAAGTAATAGAACTCTATGGAGATGAGTTTTAAAATACTCAGACTTGTCAGCATTTTAACATTAGTCAGTCACTACTTTAATTAATACATATGGTTTTTGGTGCAGTTTTTGCCAGTTTTTAGAGCCTAAACCAGGAGTGGAAAAAAGGAAGAAAAAAATATGAAACAAACTCACTTTTCTGTATACTGTTATGCTTGGCTAAAAAAAAACAAA
Source organism: Oophaga sylvatica (assembly GCA_033576555.1). Taxonomy (NCBI): domain Eukaryota; kingdom Metazoa; phylum Chordata; class Amphibia; order Anura; family Dendrobatidae; genus Oophaga; species Oophaga sylvatica. Next base: position 315,294,318 of record JARQOD010000004.1, read on the forward strand.
GAAACAAAAGAAAAAAGCCCGGGTCTTCAGAGACTGTTTAGTATTCCATCTAAGACACATTTACTTGAAAATGCTTGTAAATTGTAAGGTGTTAGTATGACTGAATATCCTAATACTCAACATTGTTTGTAAGAAAGAGAACATGTTCACGCTTTGCAGGTTTTTGACAGATAATTTTACATGAACTACCCTAAGAGGCTCAAAATTGGCAATGCAAGTCAATGGGTCTCTGCAAAAAAGGGAACGCACTTGGATGACATCGGAGATAGTTTGGGACCGCAGTTGGCTGACATCTGAGTAAGGTCCAGTTTTCACACACTGTCAACATGGAGAAGGTGGAGACATTTTTTTCTTTTATTTCTCCACGTATAACAAAAATGGATGACACTTAAACCACACTCTGATCAAACTCTTATCAGAATAATTTGTGCATTTTTCTTGTACATGGAAAAATCGGACGTGTGAATAAGCCCTAAGATTGGAGAGACATAGCACTTGGAGCAACTGTATAATGCGCCCAAATGCATCTTCTGAAAAGACGCATCCTAAAGGTCGCAGCAGCTATGCGTTGCAAATAAATTGGAAATTAGAAATTAATTGTTAATGGCTGCTGTGGCGTGCAAGAGAGACCACTGAAGATCATGTCATCAGTTCGAATAGTAACATCAGTGTTTTGGATTAATCTATTCACTAACTAACATTTACTGAGGTCTGTATAGCCTGAAAAAGCAAAGACAAGAGTGGTGATAAATAGCTTCTTCTCAGAGTCTCATCCAACTCTGACAGTTGGTGAACCCACCTGTTGTGAATACATTGGAGGCGACTTCGGAGCTGGGGCTCCCTCCGCTGGTTGCTGAGGGTAATGAACTAATTGCTGAATGGCTTTCAGCTGGATCCGAATGGTCTGATATAAGTGACCTGAACTCCCAGCAGCCTTGCAGGTAATCAATTGTTCTTCAGGTCTTGCTTGGAGCTCAGCTTGCATTCCTGCTTTCATTCAGATAAGTGATTTGCTGTTTTTTTTTTCCTCTGGTTGGATTTTCCTTGTTGGTTTGCTGCCTTGCAGTAGACTTCAGCCTGGTCCCCTTTTGGAGCCTGGCGCTGCATTTGTGCTCAGTTGTGTTTGCACTTTTGCTCTGTTCCAGTGTCACTTTTTATTTTCTGAATTGCTGTGTGTTACACCAGAGATCTGATTTAGGTGGTAGAGGTCGTGTGATCTCAGGTTTTTTGTTAATCAGAAGTGTTGGTATTTTTGTCATGCAAATTGCCTCTTCAAAAAAAGAGGACTTGAACTCTATAGCTCCACCTATTGGAAGTAGCGATCCTTTTTTGGGTTGCAGTCAGAATTCTTTCCTATACTTTTCTATCTAGATAGTATTGGGCCCCAGCGTTTGCTCATTCTATTTTCTGTCTGTGTTCGTATTTTCCTCTTGTCTAACCGCCATTACATGTTTGGGGGCTTCCTATTTCTTTGGGAGTTCTGCTACGGGGCAGTTAGCTTTCATCTTTCTGCCTTTAGGTGTAGCTATCTCTCCGGCTGTGACGAGGCGTCTAGGATCACCGTAGGTACGCTCCACAGCTACTTCTAGTGTTGAGGTTAGTTTAGGTCCCTGCAACCCAATAGTTTCCAGCCTCTCTGGTGTATTGCTACTTTGGCTATTTTTGCTATTAGTTACCGAAACATAACAGTATTACCGGCCAAACTGAAAATTATATGGTACTCAACATAAGGGAAAAATAGTAAAAAAGGAAAAAAAAAAGGGAGTTGTCAGAATTTTTTTTTCTGTTTGTTGCATTTTTTCCCTCTTTTTCTCTGGGTGCTGAGGAGGAATTTTTTTTTTCCTCAATGGAGTTTGCACAGTTGTCTGGCCGTGTGGAGCGGCTTGCCTCTGAGTTTCAGAGTATTGCTAAATATCTTGCTAGGTTGCCAGTTGTGGAACCTAGGATCCCCATACCAGACTTATTTTTGGGGGATCGGTCTAAATTTCTGAATTTCAAAAATAACTGTAAGTTGTTTTTTGCTTTGAAGCCCAAGTCCTCAGGGAACGCAGCACAGCAGGTTCAAATTGTCATCTCTCTGCTGCGCGGCGACTCTCAGGATTGGGCTTTTTCCCTGACACCGGGGGATCCTGTTTTGAATAATGTTGATGTATTTTTTCAGACTCTGGGGTTATTGTACGATGAACCTAATGTCACTGATCAAGCTGAAAAAACCTTGTTGGCATTAAATCAGGGTCGTGAAGACGCTGAACTGTACTGTTAGAAATTCCGAAAGTGGGCAGTCCTGACCAAATGGAATGATGATGCTTTGGCAGCCCTTTTTCGGAAGGGTCTGTCAGAAAATGTAAAGGATGCTATGGTGGGATTTCCTGTTCCCTCTGGTCTAAATGATTCTATGTCTTTGGCTATTCAAATTGACAGACGTTTGCGTGAGCGCAGAGGTATGCGTGAGATAGTGTTGCCTTGTGAGCCAGCTCCTGAGCCCATGCAGTGTGATGGAGTGACTTCTGGGGCTCAGCGTCATGAGTTTCGAAAGCGCAATGGGTTATGTTTCTACTGTGGTGATGCTTCTCATGCTATTTCCGTCTGCCCTAAGCGGGGAAGACGTTTTGCATGCTCAGTTGTCTTGGGTAGTGTTCAGACTAAATTTCTGTTGACTGTTACCCTGATTTGCTCCCTGTCCACATTTTCAGCTCAGGCTTTTGTTGATTCAGGAGCAGCTATTAACCTGATGGATTTTGACTTTGCCAAACGTTGTGGGTTTCCTATAATACCCCTGCGGAAGTCTATTCCTTTGCTGGGCATTGATTCTACCCCTTTGGCGGAGAATAAACCCCAGTTTTCTACTCAGGTGATAATGAGGGTTGAACCAGATCATCGGGAGAGTTGCAAATTTCTGGTATTGCATAATCTGCATGACATTCTTGTACTGGGTTTCCCTTGGTTACAGACTTATAATCATGTTTTGGATTGGAAATCTGTGTCTGTGACCAGTTGGGGCTGCCAATGTGTTAATACTGACACTCCTGTTTTTTCTGCCTCTCCCCAGTCTCAGGATGTCCCTGACTTTTTGACAGATTTTTCTGATGTGTTTAGCGAGAGTAAGTCTGCATCCTTACCTCCTCACAGAAGCTATGATGGCACTATTGAGTTAGTGCCTGGTGGTAAATTTCCAAAAGGTCGCCTTTTTAATTTATCTGTACCTGAACAGGATGCTATGCGATCTTATATTAAGGAGACTTTGGAGAAGGGTCATATCAGACCATCCTCTTCACCCTTGGGCGCCGGTTTTTTCTTTGTGGCCAAAAAGAATGGTTCATTGAGGCCGTGTATTGACTATCGCCTCCTGAATAAAATCACTGTTAAATATCAATATCCGTTACCTTTGATTTCTGACCTATTTTCCAGAGTGAAAAGTGCTAGTTGGTTTACCAAGCTTGACCTCAGGGGGACGTATAACCTTATTCGCATTAAGCACGGGGATGAATGGAAGACTGCATTTAATACCCCAGAGGGGCATTTTGAGTACCTAGTGATGCCTTTTGGGCTTACTAATGCCCCTTCCGTCTTCCAATCCTTCATGAATTATATTTTCAGAGATTTTGTGGATAAATTTCTGATTGTTTATTTGGATGATATCTTGATTTTTTCCAACGACTGGGACTCTCATGTGAAACATGTTCGGACTGTGTTCCAGATTTTGAGAGAGAATGCACTGTATGTGAAGGGATCAAAGTGTCTTTTTGGCGTACAGAAGGTCTCATTTCTGGGATTCATTTTGTCTCCGTCTGTTATTGAAATGGACCCAGTCAAGGTTCAGGCCATCTGTGATTGGGTTCAACCTACTACATTGAAGGCTCTTCAGAGATTTTTGGGTTTTGCCAATTTTTATTGTAAATTTATTGGTAATTTCTCCGGTATTGTTAAACCATTGACTGATTTGACCAAAAAGGGTACCAATGTGGTGAATTGGCCTCCTGAGGCAGTTTCTGCGTTTCAGGAACTTAAGCAGAGATTCATTTCTGCTACTGTTCTACGGCAGCCTGATGCTTCTCTGCCGTTTCAGGTGGAGGTTGATGCTTCTGAGATTGGGGCAGGTGCCGTTTTGTCCCAAAGGGAACCAGAGACCTCTAAGAGTAACCCTTGTGCCTTCTTCTCTCGAAAATTTTCTCCAACTGAACGTAATTCTGCGTGTGTAATCGGGAGTTATTGGCCATGAAGTGGGCCTTTGAAGTGTGGAGACACTGGCTGGAAGGAGCCAAACATCAGGTGGTGGTCCTCACGGACCATAAGAACCTGGTTTATCTCGAATCAGCCAAGTGACTTAATCCTAGACAGGCCAGGTGGGCCTTGTTTTTCACACGTTTTAATTTTGTGGTTTCTTTTCTTCCTGGCACTAAGAATGTTAAGGCGGATGCCCTCTCGAGGAGTTTCTTTGCGGATTCTCCTGAGTTAACTGATCCTGCTGTTATTCTGAAAGAGGGTGTAGTTCTTTCCGCCATCTCGCCCAATTTGAGACTGGCTCTGGAGGGTGTCAGGAGGATAAACCTGAACGCTGCCCTGTTGGGAAATTGTTTGTCCCAGACCAGTGGAAGAAGAGTGTGATGTCTGAAATTCATTGTTCCGCATTGGCTGGTCATCCCGGTATTTTTGGTACTAAAGACTTGGTGAGTCGGTCCTTTTGGTGACCTACTTTGTCTCGTGACGTCAGGGACTTTGTGCAGTCCTGTGGGACTTGCTCTCGTTCCAAGCCTTGCTCTCGCTCTAGTGGTTTGTTAATGCCATTACCTGTGCTCAAGAGGCCATGGACCCATATCTCTATGGATTTTATTTCCGACCACCCTGTCTCTCAGAGAATGACCGTTATCTGGGTAATCTGTGATAGGTTTTCCAAGATGATACATCTTGTGCCATTACCTAAGTTGACTTCCTCCTCCAAATTTGGAAATTGGTGCCTCTGTTCTTTCAGCACGTGGTTCGGTTACATGGCATTCCTGAGAACATTGTGTCTGACAGAGGAGTCCAGTTTGTTTCCAGATTCTGGAGGACATTTTGTTCTAAACTTGGTGTTCAGTTGTCTTTCTCCTCTGCATTTCACCCTCAGACCAATGGACAAACCGAGAGAACAAACCAAACCAGATCAGGATGACTGGGTCTCTTTTTTGCCTTTGGCTGAGTTTGCTCTTAATAATAGGGCTAGCTCTGCCACCTTGATGTCTCCATTTTTCTGCAATTCTGGGTTTCACCCTCGATTTTCTTCGGGACAGATGGAGGCTTCTGTCTGTCCGGTGGTTGACTCTATTGTGGAGAGAATGCAGCAGATTTGGGACCAGGTTGTGGAGAGGTTGTCTCTCTCTCAAGAGAAGGCCCTGCGGTTTGCCAACCGGCATAGGACTGATGGTCCTCGGTTTAAAGTGGGGGACTTGGTTTGGTTGTCCTTGAGAAATATCCCTATGAAGATTGCGTCTCCAAAATTTAAGCCAAGGTTCATTGGACCTTATAAGATCATGGAAATTCTTAATCCGGTTTCCTTCCATTTGCTTCTTCCAGGGACATTTAAGATCCATAACGTGTTCCACAAGTCCTTATTGAAGAGGTTTGTCGAGCCAGTGGTTCCTATGGCTGCGCCTCCCTACCCTGTTTTGGTTGAGGGCAATTTGGAGTATGTGGTTGAGAAAATATTGGATTCTGTATTGATAGACGGAAACTCCAGTATTTGGTTAAGTGGAGAGGTTATGGTCAGGAGGACAATTCTTGGGTGTTTGCTTCGGACATCTATGCTAGGAGACTGATCCGTGCCTATCATCGAGCTCATCCTGATCGGCCTGGTTGCGCAGGTGAGGGTTTGGTGACCCCTCCTCAAGGGGGGGTACTGTTGTGAATACGTTGGAGGCGACTTCGGAGCTGGGGCTCCCTCCGGTGGTTGCTGAGGGTAATGAACTAATTGCTGAATGGCTTTCAGCTGGATCCGAATGGTCTGATATAAGTGACCTGAACTCCCAGCAGCCTTTCAGGTAATCAATTGTTCTTCAGGTCTTGCTTGGGGCTCAACTTGCATTCCTGCTTTCATTCAGATAAGTGATTTGCTGTTTTTTTTTTCCTCTGGTTGGATTTTCCTTGTTGGTTTGCTGCCTTGCAGTAGACTTCAGCCTGGTCCCCTTTTGGGGCCTGGCGCTGCATTTGTGCTCAGTTGTGTTTGCACTTTTGCTCTGTTCCAGTGTCACTTTTTGTTTGCTGAATTGCTGTGTGTTACACCAGAGATCTGATTTAGGTGGTAGAGGTCGTGTGAGCTCAGGTTTTTTGTTAATCAGAAGTGTTGGTATTTTTGTCAGGGTTTTTGGGGTTGCAGTCAGAATTCTTTCCTATACTTTTCTATCTAGACCAGTGGATCTCAACCTTTCTAATGCCGTGTGTTGTGAATGGACTTGAAATGAGTTCTGAGCAGAGGCTCCCTCTGGTGGTTACAAGCAGTACTGGACTGTCCAGTGAAGATTGTGAGGATTGGGAATCAGGTGTTACTGACTGGTCTTATTTAAGGGAGTCGCCTTCCCATCAGGGTTGCCGGTGATCAATTGTTCTGGTCTCAATCCTTGATTCCTGTTTCCCTTGTAGCCTGCTGTGTCGTGTCTGCATCTCCTGCTAACAGATAAGACATTTTCTTCTTTTTGTTTTTGTGCTTGATTTTTGCATTTTGTCCTGCACTTCTGTGGGGGCCTTTAGGGTCCCCTCCGGGGGCTTTTGCCCTCTCAGTTTAGTTCAGCCACTGATGTTTTGTACATTTGCTTTTTCCAGTTTTTTCAGTGGCTGCTGTTTTGATTTTGTTACACCAGAGAATTAATTTAGGTGGTAGAGGTCGTGTGATCTCAGGTGTTTTTGAAATTAGTAGAGTTGGTGCTTTTCAGGGTTTTTTGGGATTGCAGTAAGTGCCCTTCCTATCCTTTTCTATTTAGATAGTTTGGGCCTCAACGTTTGCTCTTACTATTTTCTGTCTATGTCAGTATTTCTTCTTGTCTAACCGCCATTACATGTTTGGGGGCTTTCTATGTTCTTTGGGAATCTGCTCCGGGGCAGATAGCTTTCCTCTTTCTATCTTTAGGTATAGTTAGTTTCTCAGGCTGTGACGAGGCGTCTAGGACCAACGTAGGAACGCTCCACGGCTGCCTCTAGTTTGGTGGTTAGTCAGGGTACTGCAATCTCATAGATTCCAACTGCTCTGGTGCTCATCATCATCATCATTGCCTCCCCATCATCATCATCTTTGCCTGCCCATCATCATTGGCTCCCCATCATCATCGTTGCCTCCTCACCACCATCACTGCCTCCCCCCATCACCATCACACATACAGCACCACACACAGACAGCACCGCAGCACTCTCTCACATACACACACGCAGGCAGACACACACACACACACTGATACACACAGACACATACACCTCACATCTCACCTGTCCGGCGCCCGCGCTCTCTGCCACAGCCGGCCACTGAATGATGACGTCATCCAGCGGCGCTGCTGTGACAGGAAGCGCGGGCGCCCTGCAGGCGCCCCCTGGAGCCCGGAGCTACAGAGGCACGGGGAGAGGTAAGTATTGCGCCGCCTGCTCAGGCCGGGTCCCCCCTCTCCCCGCACAGTGGACTCACCGACCCGCCGCTCAGCTCCGGAGGGTCCCGGGCCGCTGCACTGTGACTCCGTGGGAGGAGGAATTGCTGCTGCTACGCCGCCCCACACACGTGCTGCCTGGGGCGGACCGCCCCCCGCCCGCCCACGCTACGCCCCTGCTACGCCACTGGGCTAAAGTCATCGGAAATATGCTGTATATATGACTCCGCTCCCATCCTCCCATCCTGTATATATGGCTCCGCTCCCCCTCCCATCCTGTATACATGGCTCCGCTCCCATCCTCCTATCCTGTATATATGGCTCCGCTCCCCCCTCCCATCCTGTATACATGGCTCCGCTCCCCCCTCCCATCCTGTATACATGGCTCCGCTCCCATCCTGTATATATGGCTCCGCTCCCCCCTCCCATCCTGTATATATGGCTCCGCTCCCATCCTCCCATCCTGTATACATGGCTCCGCTCCCATCCTCCCATCCTGTATACATGGCTCCGCTCCCATCCTCCCATCCTGTACATATGGCTCCATTCCCCCCTCCCATCCTGTATATATGGCTCCGCTCCCATCCTCCCATCCTGTATACATGGCTCCGCTCCCACCCTCCCATCCTATATACATGGATCCGCTCCCCCCTCCCATCCTGTATATATGGCTCCGCTCCCATCCTCCCATCCTGTATACATGGCTCCGCTCCCACCCTCCCATCCTATATACATGGCTCCGCTCCCCCCTCCCATCCTGTATATATGGCTCCGCTCCCATCCTCCCATCCTGTATACATGGCTCCTCTCCCATCCTCCCATCCTGTATATATGGCTCCGCTCCCGCCTCCCATCCTGTATACATGGCTCCGCTCCCATCCTCCCATACTGTATATATGGCTCCGCTCCCCCCTCCCATCCTGTATATATGGCTCCGCTCCCATCCTCCCATCCTGTATACATGGCTCCGCTCCCATCCTCCCATCCTGTATACATGGCTCCACTCCCATCCTCCCATCCTGTATATATGGCTCCGCTCCCCCCTCCCATCCTGTATATATGGCTCCGCTCCCATCCTCCCATTCTGTATACATGGCTCCGCTCCCACCCTCCCATCCTATATGCATGGCTCCGCTCCCCCCTCCCATCCTGTATATATGGCTCCGCTCCCATCCTCCCATCCTGTATACATGGCTCCGCTCCCACCCTCCCATCCTATATACATGGCTCCGCTCCCCCTCCCATCCTGTATATATGGCTCCGCTCCCATCCTCCCATCCTGTATACATGGCTCCGCTCCCACCCTCCCATCCTATATACATGGCTCCGCTCCCCCCTCCCATCCTGTATATATGGCTCCGCTCCCATCCTCCCATCCTGTATACATGGCTCCGCTCCCACCCTCCCATCCTATATACATGGCTCCGCTCCCCCCTCCCATCTTGTATATATGGCTCCGCTCCCATCCTCCCATCCTGTATATATGGCTCCGCTCCCCCTCCCATCCTGTATACATGGCTCCGCTCCCACCCTCCCATCCTATATACATGGCTCCGCTCCCATCCTCCCATCCTGTATATATGGCTCCGCTCCCATCCTCCCATCCTGTATATATGGCTCGGCTCCCACCCTCCCATCCTATATACATGGCTCCGCTCCCACCCTCCCATCCTATATACATGGCTCCGCTCCCATCCTCCCATCCTGTATATATGGCTCCGCTCCCCCTCCCATCCTGTATACATGGCTCCGCTCCCCCGTCCTCCCTCCATCATACTTACCCTCCTCGCTCCGTCGCTGCAGGTCCCTGCGTCCCTGTCGGCGGCGGCAGCTTCCTCCTGTGCGCAGCGGTGACGTAATACCGCTCATTAAGGACATGAATATGGACGCCACGCCTATGGGAGTGGCGTCACGTCCATATTCATTACCTTAATGAGCGGTACTACGTCACCGCTGTGCACAGGAGGAAGCTGACGCCGCCGACAGGGACGCAGGGACCTGCAGCGACGGAGCGAGGAGGGTAAGTATGGATGTCTAATGAAGCCGGCGGCTGCAGCTGTCACTACAGTGCTGCAGCCCCCGGCTCCTTTAAGTGACCCCTGTGTTTTGGTCGTTCGACCCCCGCGGGGGTCATGACCCACAGGTTGAGAAACGATGATCTAGACAGTATTGGGCCCCAGCGTTTGCTCATTCTATTTTCTGTCTGTGTTCGTATTTTCCTCTTGTCTAACCGCTATTACATGTTTGGGGGCTTCCTATTTCTTTGGGGGTTCTGCTACGGGGCAGTTAGCTTTCATCTTTCTGCCTTTAGGTGTAGCTATCTCTCCGGCTGTGACGAGGCGTCTAGGATCACCGTAGGTACGCTCCACAGCTACTTCTAGTGTTGCGGTTAGTTTAGGTCCCTGCAACCCAATAGTTTCCAGCCTCTCTGGTGTATTGCTACTTTGGCTATTTTTGCTATTTCTCCTCAGTTAACGAAACATAACACCCACCTGCTCTTGAGAATTTTCAGGAGTGGGAGCCTATTAATGCAACATCAGATAGCTGGCAGTCGGGAAGAGTTTAATATAGGAATCAACATTATCTTCTTTTTATTAAAGAGTTTTTTAACAAAGTTGATTTTAATCAATAGATCTTGGAATAATAATAATTTCCACAATCAGATGTGCTTAAGTAAAATGTTCCTGTGCTGAGATAATCTTATAAATGTGCCCCTGCTGTGTACTGTGTAATGGCTGTGTCTGACCATATAGGAACACGATCTGTTCATACCACAGCTCCTGGGCAGGAGATGTGGTATGATCAGACCATGTCCCTGTATGGTCAGATACAGCCATTACACAGTACACAGGAGGGGCACATTTATAAGATTATCTCAGCACAGGAACATTTTATTTAATCACATCTGATTGTGGAAATTATTATTATTCCAAGATCTATTGCTTAAAATCAACTTTTGTTTGTGGGAAAATGTCTTTAAGGCTTTAAAATAGATGTTTAGTTTTAAGATGAATTTGGATATTTTCCTCCTCAACTTTTCTCCTGTGGATTTCTTCCAGGGAAAATGGAATGGAAACTTTTAACGCATCTGCAACAATCCCTGGGCGAAATAAAGCAGTTTTTCTTCTGAAGTATGAGGAGCTTTTGCAGAGACGTCTGGGAGTGTATGAACATGCAATTAGTGTCCGTCCAATGCAGTTAGTAGGCAGCCTTTCGGTGGAGGTCAATATTTTAGAAACATCTGGTATTACCTTCCTAGAGGTTCCTCCTCTTCAGAACAATAAGCAGAAGAGTAAAGATGTGGGTAAGCATTGCTCTTCGCATGAAGCGGACATAGAATAATATGATAAAAATGTTCAGCTCACCCCTTGGCGTCCTTGGACAGCAGGATCCACACCGTCGCACAGAGCTGCCCTGGCCTGGCGGATATAAGTCCAAATACACATTAATCTCCATAATTAACACTCTTTTGAGTTGAAACGCGTTGGATTTTTTACCATCCACTGGGGTAACCACTGCCTGTAATATGTTCTTTTAACAAAAGAAATAAAGGAATAATTTTTATACTTACCTTCCTGCCTGAGATCGCTGGAGATTACTGTGTATTTGGACATAGAATAATGGTTCAAGTGACTTGTGCTTTATATATGACTTAAAAACACATACATCGAAGGAATGTGGTTTGTGATGGTTGCATCAAATTTATTATAAAGAGCACTCCTGCTATTACCTAAGTCTTTTCTGACCCCAACCTCATAATGAAACACTACACACCAGATACTTATCGGTAAAACACATAGCCAGCATTATTAGAAATTCCATTTGACAAACACACACTAGACCAATCATGACACCACTCTCTATAAGCATAATCCATAATCATGCTCATCTCTGTCACCCACAAGGCTTGGTAGACCAAGCCTATCCTTCATCAATCGATTCCCTGTGGAACCAGTGATTCTGGCTAATCTTTGTAGCTGTTTGGGTCAGAACCTTGCTTGCCATACAGGAACTTGCCGTACAGCCTCCTCAACTAGCAAGTTCATGCTTCCTATGGCCAACCAAACCAATGTGAATTCATCAAAGTGCAGTATCATGAACCAGCCTGACAGCAGTTGAAACTTATAGTTTCCATGATGGGAGTAAGAATGTGTAGGCCTTATTCACCATGATATACCCGTCCCAACCTTATAAACCCCTTTACCTGACCACCTAATCAATTGTCAGTATTTTATGGCTGGCAACTGCCCTTTTTAGGTGAGGTTCTTATCAACACCTTCCAGAACTGTATTGCCCTGCCAAACCTGAGCCTAAGGGACTTCATAATGATCCTTATGGTGCCTATGTAGTATGTTGTGAGTTACAACAAGAATACAGTGGGTACGGAGAGTATTCAGACCGCTTTAAATTTTTCACTCTTTGTTTCATTGCAGCCATTTGATAAATTCAAAAAAGTTCATTTTTTTCCCATTAATGTACACTCTGCACCCCATCTTAACTGAAAAAAAACAGAAATGTAAAAATCTTTGCAAATTTATTAAAAAAGAAAAACTGAAATATCACATGGTCATAAGTGTTCAGGCCCTTTGCTCAGACACTCATTTAAGTCACATGGTGTCCATTTCCTTGTGATCCTCCTTGAGATGGTTTTACTCCTTCATTGGAGTCCAGCTTTGTTTAATTAAACTAATAGGACTTGATTTGTAAAGGCACACACCTGTCTATATAAGACCTCACAGCTCACAGTATATGTCATACCAAATGAGAATCATGAGGTCCAAGGAACTGGCCAAGGAGCTCAGAGACAGAATTGTGGCAAGGCACAGACCTTGCCAAGGTTACAAAAGTATTTCTGCAGTACTCAAGGTTCCTAAGAGCACAGTGACCTCCATAATCCTTAAATGGAAGAAGTTTGTGACCACCAGAAGTCTTCCTAGACCTGGCAGTCCAGCCAAACTGAGCAATCGTGGGAGAAGAGGCTTGGTGAGAGAGGTAAAGCTCCCCAAGATCACTGTGACTGAGCTCCACAGATGCAGTAGGGAGATGTGAGAAATTTCCACAAAGTGAACTATCACTGCAGCTTTCCACCAGTCGGGCCTTTATGGCAGAGTGGCCCGACAGAAGCCTCTCCAGACATATGAAAACCCGCACAGAGTTTGCTAAAAAACACATGAAGGACTCCCAGACTATGAGAAATAAGATTCTCTGGTCTGATGAGGCAAAGATAGAACTATTTGGTGATAATTCTAAGCGGTATGTGTGGAGAAAACCAGGCACTGCTCATCACCTACCCAATACAATCTCAATAATGAAACATGGTGGTGGCAGCATAATGCTATGGGGGTGCTTTTCAGCTGCAGGGACAGGACGACTGGTTGCAATTGAAGAAAACATGAATGCGGCCAAGTACAGAGATATCCTGGATGAAAACCTCTTCCAGAGTGCTCTGGACCTCAGACTTCCAACAAGACAATCACCCTAAGCACACAGCTAAAGGAGTGGCTTCAGAACTACTCTGTGACCATTCTTAACTGGCCCAGCCAAAGCCCTGACCTAAACCCAAATGAGCATCTCTGGAGAGACCTGAAAATGGCTGTCCACTAACGTTCACCATCCAACCTGATGGAATTGGAGAGGATCTGCAAGGAAGAATAAAAGAGGATCCCCAAATTCAGGTGTGAAAAACTTGTTGCATCATTCCCAAGAAGACTCATGGCTGTACTAGCTCAAACGGGTGCTTCTACTCAATACTGAGCAAAGGGTCTGAATACTTATGACCATGTGATATTTCAGATTTTCTTTTTTAATAAATTTGCAAAAATTTCTACATTTTTTTTTTTTCAGAAGAGATGGGGTGCAGAGTGTACATTAGTGAGAAAAAATGAACTTTTTTGAATTTACCAAATGGCTGCAATGAAACAAAGACTGAAAAATTTAAAGGGGTCTGAATACTTTCCGTATCCACTGTATGTACAGTAGGATATGACATTTTGATCAGTTTGGCTCAACCTATTTCCAAATTTTTGTTCTCTTGTTGTGGAAAACATTTTGGCTTCTGGAAAGGGTGTTCTTTTTCATGGCTAAGCCACCGTAGCGGTAGACTAAAGTTTTTAATATTTTCTTTGGAAATGTAACAGTTCTTTCTGCAGTGGAAAATTTGGGGTGTATGCATCGTTGGAAAATATTCTTACATTTTCAATACAGGTCAGATACTTTATCTAATGCATTAATAATTATTCGTCCATGATATAGATATACCAGATATGAAGATTTACATCATCTAATGATATCAGTGCTTAGCACAAGAACCATCATGCCAGGAAATACTGCATGTTATGAACATAAATGTGTTTATCTGGAAAGTAAAACAATAGCTCATTTCCTACATTCACACCTTCTTGATTTCCTGAGGAAAATGATATGGAGAACACCTGGATTGGAAAAATAGTCATTAAGCAAGTTATGTTACTATGGTTACTATAACACCTTATAAATAATGAGCAGGTGGGAAAATAATCATATATTGCTATTTGTATCATCTATGAATGTAATACAGTCTACATATACTGTATAGGTATACTTATATGGAGGAAATGCCATGCACACAGATAATCACTCACAGGTTCCCATAATACAGCATGTATCTATATCCAAACCCAATAACAAAGAAAAAAGAAGAGTAATCACTTTATGATGCTTTCCTCCTATTAGAATACTATAGACATGTTCATGGCGCATGAATCAGTCTTATGTCCTAGGCATCTCAAAATCAATTTCTTGCACGATAATAGAGATGAGCAAGGACCCTGCTCCAGTGGTAGACATCAGAAGACCATGACTGCTGGAAAGGAGCATTACAAACTGTCTCCTACCTGCTGGCATTTGTGGCAACTCTTGAGTCACAGTCTTGGAATGATATCATTGTGGCACGAAAAATACATGATATCGAGTGAGGATCACAAATGAAAAGCGGAGCAAGGGAAGCGATGTCGGCAGGTAGGAGGCGGTTTGCAGGGGTCTTATCTGATTGCCATAGATTACCGACAAATTGATTTGCTCAACAATACAAGATAACACTATAGTAATAGAAGAGCAGTTATAAAGGGAACAAACTTCTTTCTTCCATTTTCACTTTGATTCTTCTGAAATCTATAGGAACATTGGGACAGACTCTTTACCACTCTACATTTACATAAATGTTGTGTCTATGATGCACAAAGCCACCAGGTGAGCATATTGCTATGTTTTTAGCCATTTATCTCTGGTGTCTGACTATATCCTATGGAGTGCCTCCATATTACAACTGCAGATGTAAAGCCAACCAGACAAGGCCTGCCATGACCAGTAAAAAAAAGGCCAGAGTGAGCGCTGTCCAAAGAGGAAACCTTGTGCACATGCTCACTTTTTTAGTGTCATAGTGGCGCACACAAGCCCACAGAGCCCACAAGGCAGCGCTGTCCATCAACACAAAGGGAGGTGGCAAGGCAGGCAGATCAAGGATGTAATAGTGCACTTAGTCACTCAATCATGCCAAGAGTGCAATGAGCACCGTAATTTGCCTTTTAGATTAATAACGTTTTCTAAACATTGGTTTGAACAATTATTGAATTGAAGGTATGATTATAATAAGGACCAAGTCCACTATTTGGCTATGTACTTAGTCTGTAATGTGTTTGGGGCATGACACACTCTCTTAGTGAGGAACCACATAGCTAGTTTGAGATGACCAAAGGAATGGACTTCCTGTTTTGTAGCAGGAATTGGGTATTTTTTTTAGATTTTTCCTATTCTACTATAAAAGATATTCATAGAAAGTAGGAATGCTGTATGGAAAGACATGAAGACATAATTTGTAAAGAATATTCTATGACAATATTCTACTTTAGATAGTGATGAGTTTCTGGTGACTATATCTCATTTATGATCCTTTTATCTTAAAGTGGTACAGTAAAGTACGGTAATTTAGATCTATATGCAAGATCAGATTGACCGCCACTGGTACAAATTAACTTTGGCAGTAGACAGTAGGATAGTTCCTGAACTTCATTATTATGATTCCACCCTTTGGCCCACATCTACAAAAAATAATAGGAAAAATAACAGAGCATTTCATACAATCAGAATCTGAAATGATATTTTAGATGGAATATTATAAATAACTACAGACTAGGTACGCATATATTCATTTTTGTTTTTGAGATGAAAATCCTGCATGTTTGTAGCACAGCCAAGGTCTTATATTCTGACTTCTCATGTCTCCGCATCTTTGTATTTGCAGCTGGCATCAAAGTCAGCGCAAATAAATACATTATAAATGAAATAATCAAATGCGTCTTCACAGCTGAGTGATGTGAGGTTATTTTTCTTGTATCTTGTTTGTTTTATTGCATTTGGCATCGTATAAAAGATGTCTACATCGGAAAATGAATTATGCCGCAACAATAATAGAATTGTGCTTTTCCAGTGCACTGGAACAAACAAGCTCACCACTTTCATGCTGGGCCAGTAATAGATATTCAGTCGTGGCTGCAGATATTTCAGTATTGGAATAAAGTAATAGGCTTCCTGTGGACTAATCGAGGGAAAGTTACGTTACCCATAAAATAACACAGTACTGTAAACCTTACACAATGGCTACTTGTTTGGCTTCCTTATCAGTCTAAACAGCGGAAAGGAGCTGGAGTCAGGAAATGCAGATATGTCAAGGTGTCATTGGTAAACGCTATTCCTGGATAACACCGTCTAAAAATAAATGCAAATGATTATCTTCAGCTAAAATTACATAAAAAGTCATTTTCTACATGTGATTCCAGAGCACCGAGCAACAAGGAATAATACATTAGGAAGTGGAGTTTAACCTTCGCAGTAGTTTATAGTTATGCACCTGAGTGGGATTATGAAGAGGTGGTCCGCTAATAGAGATGTGATTCCAAGTATTAATACTTTGCTGTTTATTCAGAAGTGTAGCTCCTGGTATCTTATCTTCCTGTTTTACTTGTTTCCAAAAGGGGAAGGAAAATTAAGGTGCATTTACACTTTAAGATTATGATGAACAAGGAGAATTTCAGGATAATCTTGCAGTGTAAACAAGTTGCCGATCATCCGATAAAAGAGCAAAGCTCTCATTCGTCGGGTGAAATGATTTTGAATCATGATTCAAAATCATCATTCCTGACAGTGCATCGTCCGTGTAAACAGGACTTGCGTTACCGAAAACAATTACAGCCTATAAGCACTAAGTGATCTTTTACAGATCGGTCATGTGCATCATTTAGCACCCTCTTCCTGCGTAAACAGGTTTTTAATTGACCACCAATCAAGAAATATTTAATGGACGGCAGATGTTTCGTGCCACCAGTTGGTTCATCTAAACGGACTCACAGTTTTACTGCCGTCTAAAAATTTAATACACTATCACTTATAAAACTATTTTTGGCATTCTTGGCATTTGTCTTCTAAGTCTAAAGAAAGAGCAATTCACCAGCCATGGTTCTTAGAAGGTAAATGAATGATGGCTCCTTGCGAATAAGGGTTTACAATCATTGGCTTTTCAGAACTATTAGTCAAACTTGGTTTGAAGTTATCCATTTCAGACAGTTAATTAGGTTTGTAAATAATAGGAGCTCAATTTTCATGGTGTAACATACTGTACAACACTGGCGGACAGAGACAAAAGAGGACCCCTGTGCAAGGACAATATATGGGCCCTTTGTAGTACAGTTAGGTAATCATACTGCACATTTCCACCTGCTTTGGAGGTAGTGATGGGACCCCTTACCTCTTGGACCCCTGTGCAGTCTCACAGATTGGACCAATGGTATGTTCGTCAGTGCTATACAAAGTACCTGATCTATGACCATAATTGTGGAGCCACGGAAGTTTTGGAAGTGGACGGATATTAGATGTTGTTGTTACATGTTGCCATTCACCCAATCAAATTTTGTTTTCAATACTTATTAATGTATTACTCATTGTCTATATTGAGAATAATTTGACTGACAATTTATGCAATATAAAATTAGTATGTGGGGATGGAGAAGTATGGTACAAACCAGTAAAGTTGTGTTACACCGACGTGTGTTTTACCACACTGACGATATACACTGCTCAAAAAAATAAAGGGAACACTCAAATAACACATCCTGAAATATTCTCATTGAATACTTTGTTCTGTACAAAGTTGAATGTGCTGACAACAAAATCACACAAAAATCATCAATGGAAATCAAATTTATTAACCAATGGAGGCCTGGATTTGGAGTCACACACAAAATTAAAGTAGAATGTAATTGTCCTTAAAACAAGTCAAAATGATGCTCAGTAGTGTGTGTGACCTCCACGTGCCTGTATGTTTTCCCTGTGCCTGTATGACCTTCCTACAACGCCTGGGCATGCTCCTGATGAGGCGGCGAATCGTCTCCTGAGTGATCTCCTCCCAGACCTGGACTAAAGCATCCGCCAACTCCTGGACAGTCTGTGATGCAACGTGACGTTGGTGGATGGATCGAGACATGATGTCCCAGATGTGCTGAATCAGATTTAGGTCTGGGGAATGGGCGGGCCAGTCCATAGCTTCAATACCTTCATCTTGCAGGAACTGCTGACACATTCCAGCCACATGAGGTCTGGCATTGTCCTACATTAGTAGGAACCCAGCGCCAACCGCACCAGCATATGGTCTCACAAGGGGTCTGAGGATCTCATCTCGGTACCTAATGGCAGTCAGGCTACCTCTGGCAAGCACATGGAGGGCTGTGTAGCCCTCCAAAGAAATGCCATCCCACACTATTGCTGACCCACTGCCAAACCGGTCATGCTGAAGGATGTTGCAGGCAGCATATTGCTCTCCACGGCATCTCCAGACTCTGTCACGTCTGTCACATGTGCTCAGTGTGAACCTGCTTTCATCTGTGAAGAGCACAGGGCGCCAGTGGCGAATTTGCCAATCCTGGTGTTCTGTGGCAAATGCAAAGCATCCTGCACGGTGTTGGGCTGTGAGCACAACCCCCATCTGTGGACGTCGGGCACTCAGACAATCCTCATGGAGTCAGTTTCTAACCTTTTGTGTAGACACGTGCACATTTGTGGCCTGCTGGAGGTCATTTTGCAGGGCTCTGGCAGTGCTCCTCCTGTTCCTCCTTGCACAAAGGCAGAGGTAGCGGTCCTGCTGCTCGGTTGTTGCCCTCCTACGGCCCCATCCACCTCTCATGGTGTACTGGCCTGCCTCCAGCCTCTGGACACTACGCTGACAGACACAGCAAACCTTCTTGCCACAGCTTGCATTGATGTGCCATCCTCGATGAGCTGCACTACCTGAGCCACTTGTGTGGGTTGTAGAGTCAGTCTCATGCTATCACGAGTGTGAAAGCACAACCAACTTTCAAAAGTGACCAAAACATCAGCCAGAAAGCATTGGTACTGAGATGTGGTCTGTGGTCCACACCTGCAGAACCACTCCTTTATTGAGTGTGTCTATGATAATTGCCAATAATTTCCATCTGTTGTCTATTCCATTTGCACAACAGCATGTGAAATTGATTGTCAATCAGAATTGCTTCCTAAGTGGACATTTTGATTTCACAGAAGTTTGATTTACTTGGAGTTATATTCTGTTGTTTAAGTGTTTTTTTGAGCAGTGTATTTGTTCTTTTGTTGTTGGATTTTGTTTCTTATTTTCATAACTGTTAATGGTCACAATGGTTTCTCTCTCCAACAGATGGAACAACCCCTCCTCCTTCCACAGTAATCAACCAAACAGAAAGTTTTGCACAAATAACATTTAAGCCCAATGTACTCCAGCAAGCCAAGATCATTCAAAATGGGATTCTGGGCGATTTTGTAGTTCGCTATGATGTACGAAGAGAGCTCAGCGTTGGAGACATTCAGGTATCTAGAATAAGAAAGGGAATGTACGGTACCCATATTTTTACTATTGCTATGTTACCAGTGTTTTCTTCCCTCCCAAACACCTGCATCTAAAAAAACCCATTACAAAAATCAAGTTTGATGTAGATATTAATGGCTGAAATGTATTATTTGTATATATTTGGCAACTTTATTAGCAACTGGATGTAAATGTTTGTATGTATACATAATCAACTATGTTGATTTGAAATATTACAAAATTATAGTATTGCACATATCACTATGTAGATCTTTACAGAACAAGAAGTGTTAGTCTATTGTGAGACTCATTGGTCAAAGTGAAAGTTTAAAAATTACATGGATTTTCTAATTGGTTATGGCAATAAAAAAAATCTTAAAAATGTGTTAAAGGTAACCTGTCATGTGGAAAAACACTATTAACCTGCAGATATGATATTAATCTGCAGGTTAATAGAGTTCTGACCATGCCTGGCATCGGCACTTAGAGCCCCACTGTCGGGAGGAAATTAACTTTATTTTCCCCATCAGTGTTCGTGATTCAGACACAGGGCTGGCGCCGATACGGGTCCAATCAACAATCTGTGTATAGAGAGTGGTGGCAGTAACCGCGCCCACAGCACTGACTGACAGCCGCCCCAGTATTACAGGCGACTGTCAGTTACTGCAGTTACAGCCACTACTCTGTATACACTGAGCGGTGACTGACCCCGCACTGGCACCACCTCCATGACTGAACAGTGAAGACTGCCAGAAGTCATAAAATTAATTTCCTCCCAGCAGCAGTGTTCAAATTCGGGCTAGATTTAAACATAAAAACTTGATTACCTTCTATAATAGATAATTTTTATAATTAAATTTATCCCTTTATCCCCTTCCCAACTGGTCGATTTTATATTTTTGCACTTTATTTTTTTTCTCCTATACCTTCAAAAGCCATAACTTTTTTTTTTTTCACTCAACATAGCCATGTGAAGGCTTTTGTTTGCAGGACGAGTTGTACTTTTGAGTGACATTACCTACTTCATCATGTAATGTACTAGAAAGTAGGAAAAGAATTTCAAGCATGACAAAATAGCAAAAAAGTGCTCTTGCAATTGTTTATTTAGGTTTTTTATTTACAGCATTCCTTATACAGTAAAAGTGAACTGAAAATATGATTCTCCAGGACAGTACGATTACAGTGATACCAAACATGTTTTTATTTTTTATGTAACTAGTGAAAAACATTCGGATTCTTGTAAAAAAAAACCAAATTTTGCTTCTGACACCATTTTCTGAGACCCGTAATGTTTTAAATATTTGGGTGATGAGGGCTTGTTTTTTACGCCCTGAATTGTTGTTTACATAGAAGCAATGTTTTAATCACCTCTTATTGCATTTTTTTGCGTTGTTGCAACAGCATTTTGATTTTGTTTCTCATTTTGCCATTTTCCAATCAGGTTCATTAATTTTATATTTGTCAGATATGACTTTTACGAACTCAGATATACCATGTGAATTTTTAAAAATGTTTAATTCTGGAAAAGGATGGTGATTCAAACGTTTGTATTTTTATATTTTTTAATATTTTTCAAAACAATTTTTATTTTACTTTTCACAGTACTTTGTAAACCTGATAATATCCGATCTTTTGGCATGTGTACAGCAATACCATAGTACTGCTGTATATACCAAAAATACTGGTCTCTTATGAATGTCAGCCATATGCTGACTGTCATTCATAGAAGTCCCATCATGACAGGCACAGGGGGTCTTCTGCAGACAACCGACTATTGTCAAACCTCATTGGCACCCCTCAATTGTGGGGTATGGGGCACCAATGGGCAGTTACAACAAAGTACCCCTCCCGGTATGTGCACTGCAAATGCTGCTGTAACAGCTTAACAGTGACATTTAACAGGTTAAAAGGCACGGGTGGAGCTCAACACCATGCAACAGTTAGAGGTAGATAATGGATGAATAACAAAGCCATCATCTGCCAGCAAAGTTGAAGGCTCAGCCTCTGAGGAAGCTAAGTTATGATGTACCTCTATGTCATATGTCAGTGATGGGTTAAAAACTTACAGATACACTAGGCTAGATATGAACTGTAAAGTAGATGGAACAGTGCCGTAGTTGATGGTAATGGTTAGACAACATAGACCTTCTGCTACTATCTCATGATTCACAACATGGAATTAACATGTCCTCGACATGCTTATGTACAGTCTAGATATAAAAGATAACTTTAGAATTATTTAATTAGTAGCATTAAAATATGGTATTTGTTTATATGTCCCTTAATTAATCACCTGGGTAAATGGAAACGTTCATCCTACTAGACTTCAGGTTGGCCATTAGATATATACACATACCATACAGCTTAACAACATTGCTTCTGACAAAACCTTTATACAGTGAATTATTATTTACCATTTTGAAGTAATTAAAGAAAATATCTACCTTCTGATGCAGAAAAGATGTATATCTTAGTACCGTGTTAGCCAGTAGATAGAAAAATATTTAGAATTGAGAGTCCTCAGTCTTTGCCTGATGGAGAGACCTGAGTAGTCTCGAAAGCTTGCAATTTGTTACCATCTTTTCAGTTAGCCATTAAAAGGTATCAACCACTGAGGACTCTCAATTCTAAATATTTTACTTTCTGATGATAACTATGGAACATAATGCTTTTCTATATCATCCAAATTCTGGTCTTTATCAACATCAACACTGGCCACTGTCCCTCATACCACTGCAAATTATAGCCTATAGAGATCTATCAATCCAGTGAATCCAAACTGATCATTGGATAGCATAATAACCGGATTCTCATCTTTATTTTTATTCTTTATCTAGTTCTGAGGCCAGGATGACTTTTCATAGCCAGAGATCATCTCTGCAGATTTACCTTTTCTCTGGTCTTCGGCAGCAGATCCTAACACAGAGCCCTTAAAATAACATTGTTATTATAGTGCCCCCCAAATAAAAATATCCACCCATGCTGTACTCTAAATAAACCCCTAGCTGTAAGCCAGAATAATTGCCCTCTTCTACTATAAAAATGTATCTCATCGTCCCATCTTATATACTTTGACTGCCACACCGTCCTTCCTTTTGTACTCTGACTGCCACACCATCCCTCCTAATGTACTATGACTGCTACACCATCCTCCTTTTTGTACTATGAGTGCCACACTGTCCTCCCTTATGAGTTATAACCACAACACAATCCCCACTTATGAATTATAAGCATGACATCATACCCCCTTTTAACTATGGCTACCACACCAGCCTATCATATGAACTATAATCACCACAACACCCTTTTTACAAACTATGATACCACACCATCCTCTCCTATGAACATACTGTCACACCATGCTTCTTATGAACTATATCTGTCACACCATCCGCCTGTATGAACTATTACTGCCACACTGTCCTTCCTTGAAAACAATAATCTCCACACCATCCTCTTTTATGAAGTATTACCGCCACACCAGCTTCTTCACATCACCCCCTCTCTATACTGTGCTCCCACTTTACATTGTCCCATCATACTATCACCCACACATTGGCCTCTTCCCATACTGTGACTCTCCTAACTTTGCTCTCTCATATTGCCCCTCTCCATATTGGGCCCTCCCACCATCTTTCCTGTTGTATACTCAAACCCCCTTCTTATACCATATAGCGTGCTTTCACACTAACCCTCTACTGTATACTGAGAACCCTCACACCCTGCTAGTCTGCAGTAAAAGTCCCTGGTATCTTCAGCTCCACTAAGGAGCTTTTACCACATTTTGTGTCTTCGACAGCTGTGCGGTGCTCCTGTGACATCAGCAGCATAATGAGGTGACCTCTTCATGTTGCAATGAGGTCATTAAAATAACCTTATCATGCCGCTGCACGGGAGGTAAGGAGCTGTCATTATAACGTTCGATTCAGGTGAACTGGCGATAACCAACTAAACCCCACTACTGCCCCTTCCCCTTCCAAGAAAGTCACTAAATTTACAATGAAGTCCAGCGAAGGCAGGGAGAGTGTTAATAACAAATAAAAGCTGCCCCTTACTTGTCCCCCTCAACCCATCTCCTTAGCCACCGGAGCTCCACTGCCTAGTGGAAAATATGGCACTGCTTATAAATAAGATAAATTACTCAGCTAGATAGATAAGAAACGTATTCATTTTTATGTAGAAGCTAATAATTAAATGCTGCAGGAAAGGTATAGCCATTGTGATGTCATGTTACTCTGATTTAGTCAATTTAACACAAGTTACATTTCCTCCTTTTTTCTAGGTTTTAAATGGATACTTTGTGCATTACTTTGCACCTACAGATCTGCCTCCGCTGCCAAAGAATGTGGTTTTTGTAATTGATACAAGCGCTTCTATGGTTGGAACTAAAATTAGGCAGGTAAGACTAAGTCTTTACAGTCATGAATAATCCAAGCTCAGAATACATTGCTGTCCAATGGTAAGTTTAGTAATGGTGCTGGTTATGATGAAGATGAATATTGGTATTACTGTGGGATGTGTTCACACAACTGTTCTGGTACAAATTATTGTAAAGGTTTTTATTACAGGAATGACACTGAGTAAAGATTTTACATAGAATGTATTCATAAAAATTGAGAACCACATTGTATATGGCTGTCTTTACATGCCCTGATCTGGTGTTGTTTTTCCAATGTATGTAATATGGGAATTTTAGCATAAAAAATGTCTAAGCTTTATATGCTGTCTAAAAGGATGTGAATGTATTCAACTGTATAGAACTACACGTCTGCTATTGTTGTTACAAAAGTATTTCTCAACATTTATGTTTTTTGTGTTCTGTAAGAAATAGCAGACTAAGCTTCTTAGTACTGTCAAAAAACGTATCCATATGTGAATTTGCCAAATATATTCAAAAAGGCCCTAATGCTGAGCCGCTGTCTGTCAGTGCTGTGGGCGCGGTTACAGCTGCCACTCTCCATACACAGAACGGTGACAGAATCCGCGCCAGCGCCACCCCAGTGACTGAAACGCGGAAGCTACCGGCAGGAAAAAAGTTTACTTCCTCTGGGCAGCGAGGGGTTTAAGTGCAGGCGGCAAGCAGGTTCAGAACAGTTATTAACCTGCAGATTAACCCCATATCTGCAGATTAATAATATTTTTTCATGTGAAAGGTTCCCTTTAACTTAGGGCCCCGTTTCACATAGCGATGCACCAGAGATCCTGACAACGATATGCACTTGTCAGGATCGCTGGTGTATCGCTACATGATCGCTGCTGAGCTGCCAAGCAGGCAGCTCAGCAGCGATCAGGACAGCGACACTGCGGGTAGCGTCGCTTAGTTACCCGCAGTGTACGTTGGATACCAGCCCGCTGATGCAGGGAGCTGGTAACCAAGGTACACATCGGGTTCTCAGGCGCTGCGCGGTGCCTGGAAACCCGATGTGTACCTTGGTTACCAGCTCTCCTGCAGCAGCGCGCTAGTATCCAATGTACACATCGGGTTTCCAGTAACAGCCCCGCGCCTGGAAACCGATGTGTACCTTGGTTACCAGCTGATCGCTGGTCTCCTGCCTGCCACACGCAGTGATGTGTGCTGGCCAGCGGGAGACCAGCGATCAAAAAAAAGTCCAGGCATTTCTGACATGACCAGCGATTCACAGCAGGGGCCTGATCGCTGGTACGTGTCAGACATAGCGAGATCGCTGCTGAGATCGCTGTTGCGTCACAAAACTTGTGACTCAGCAGCGATCTCGCTAGCGATCTCGCTATGTGAGACGGGGCATTAGCCTCAGACAACTTAAAGAGAACTTGTCCCCAGTCTTTTCCAATATAACCTATGGCCACCACCTTTCAGCCCTATGTGACAGGATTCTATAATTCTGTACGTATGATATGTGCTGTTATACTGATTAAAATGATACCTGGGGTGAAGAAATCCGTCTTGAGGTTCTTGTGTAATCAGTGTTAGAAGTTTTCAGTTAATGATATGCTCGTGCCTTGGGGCGGGCCTGTATGCAGTCTTATCTTCCTGCTCTAAGGGCCCCGTCTCACATAGCGACACACCAGCGATCCCGACAACGATCAGGATCGCTGGTGTGTCGCTACATGATCGCTGCTGAGCTGCCAAACAGGCAGCTCAGGCAGCGATCAGGACAGCGACACTGCGGGTAACGTCGGCTAGTTACCTGTAGTGTACATTGGATACCAGCCCGCTGATGCAGGGAGCTGTAACAAGGTACACTTCGGGTTTCCAGGCGCTGCGTGGTGGCTGGAAACCCGATGTGTACCTTGGTTACCAGCTCCCCTGCAGCAGCGTGCTGGTATCCAACGTACACATCGGGTTTCCAGGCACAGCCCCGCGCCTGGAAACCTGATGTGTACCTTGGTTACCAGCTGATCGCTGGTCTCCTGCCTGCCACACGCAGCGATGCATGCTGGCTAGCGGGAGACCAGTGATAAAAAAAAAGTCCACGCATTTCTGACACACCAGCGATTCACAGCAGGGGCCTGATCGCTGGTACGTGTCAGACATAGCGAGATCGCTGCTGAGATTGCTGTTTAGCAGCGATCTCGCTATGTGATACGGGGCCTTAAGCCACAGAAACCAAGGAAATACCTGCATAAAGGCCGCCCCGAAGCACAAATAGTCTGCCTCTATGATGAGGAACATGTTTGTGCTTCAAGACGGCCTGTGGACAGGTCTCTCCTTGGTTTCTCTGGCCTAGAGCAGGAAGATAAGACTCTGCCTACAGTCCAGCCCCAGAGCACAAGAATTTGATTAACTGAAAACTTCACTGATTACACAAAACGGATTCCTTTAACCCAGGTATCATTTTAATTAGTATAACAGCGCGACCCTGACAGTGCCTGCAATTTACTTAGCAAAATCTTGATGACAGGCTCGCTTTAAAAGTAACAGAAAAGTAAAATGAAAACCTTACATTTACTTGGTTACATTTATCATACGGTAAACGTTCTTCAGTCCAAGCTCTCTGAGTTCCAGTGACTAGACCGCAATGAATGACTAAGTGTTGTCAGCGGATTATTCAGGATACTGTCCAAGCATGTGACAACAGAGCTTCTTTATTCAGGAACATACATACAGGACAATATATGATAAGCTTAATAGATCAGGAATAAATCATTTGTGTGTCTCTATCTGTGCAGCATCTACAGCAGGCTGCTTCTCTCATACACAGACACAGGAAAAACAGGAAATACAGTCACATGCTCTCCCTGTGTGAGCCTCTGGGAGTTTTTTTTGTTCTAACTTTATGAACAGCATACAAATCTAGCACCTAAACAATCATAGACAAGAATGGAGTTGTTGCACCAAACATATTCCAACACCCCACTCAACAACTACTTATCCTGTTAGCCCCATTGCGGGTCTGAAGTCCACAAACTTGGCTCTTGATAAAGGCTTTGTCATACCATCAGCTATCATCTTGTTAGACTCGCAATACAGAAACTCGAGTACACCACGTTCTAGTAAGTCACGTAAGTGGTGATGCTTTATATCAATGTGCTTAGTCCTTGCACTAATCTTCACCATACTTTTGCGAGTACCCTTTTGCGACCAATCTTGCTTTAAACCAGTGAACTTTTACTTCTGAGTCATATTTGTTTTTGAAGACCCACTTACATCTGTCAATATAGCAGATGGTATCCAACTAAATAAAAATTAGGAGTAGCACATTGGATAGAACTGAGCAATATTATAAAACGTAACCTTTAATATTAGTGGTTAAAAATACGTAAAAGTGCACGTGCAAAATACCAAACACATTCAAGTGCCACAGAAAAAAAACACACAATTGCACAGTACCCAATAGGCCTATTAAACACTAAAATGGACCTTAAGCGCTTCTGTCCATTGTATCTATAGTGTGATTAAATGAGGCCCAACCCATAGATGCAATAAGCATGATCCATTAACATCTGATACCTCAATAAATAAGCAATAATCAGTTTAATCAATAGCCAAAATCATGATCGCTATCAGGGTTTTTCTGTGCTTAATGGTAGAGACTAAATATAAATGCTAGTAACTGTTTGCTTATGCATTGTGCATTAATGTATTCATCTCTATTTACTTATGCATTGTGCATTTATATACATATAT
Organism: Oophaga sylvatica; assembly: GCA_033576555.1. Classification (NCBI taxonomy): domain Eukaryota; kingdom Metazoa; phylum Chordata; class Amphibia; order Anura; family Dendrobatidae; genus Oophaga; species Oophaga sylvatica. The sequence goes on from JARQOD010000004.1 coordinate 315,321,910, forward strand.
GCTAGTCACTGTTTGCTTATACATTGTGCATTTATAGGGTTAGAACAAATATAAACCTCAGCAAGCATCTAAGTAAATTTGCATTGTGATCAAGCTATAATGAATATCCCTCTGTCGGGACACTAGTCAGCTACCCAAAATATGGCAGAGACCGAGAAGAAATGTCACCTTCGGCAATACATAACATATATAAACACCATTCAGTATATGCCTCTTGGTATTAAGTGCATTTCTTACTCAGTAATAGATAAGATATTGCGACTAAAAAAGAATATTTGGAACGGTCTCACCAAGTTCACTTGCATAGTGGACCCAAAATTGTATACAGCCTCCCTTTTCTCCCTACGCGTTTCATTTTCAATCATCAGGGGAGTCTCAGGAAATAATATGAGGACCTGTCGCTTGAGTCACATTGCCATTACTGAGGCGCTCTCAGCGTTCATTGTTGTGAATGGGCTTGAGATGAGTTCTGAGCAGAGGCTCCCTCTGGTGGTTACAAGCGGTACTGGTCTGTTCAGTGAAGATTGTGAGGACTGGGAATCAGGTGTTACTGACTGGTCTTATATAAGGGAGTCACCTTCCCATCAGGGTTGCCGGTGATCAATTGTTCTGGTCTGAATCCTTGATTCCAGTTTCCCTTGTAGCCTGCTGTGTCGTGTCTGCATCTCCTTCTAACAGATAAGACATTTTCTTCTTTTTGTTTCTGTGCTTGATTTTTGCATTTTGTCCTGCACTTCTGTGGGGGCCTTCTGGGTCCCCTCAGGGGGCTTTTGCCCTCTCAGTTTAGTTCAGCCACTGATGTTTGTACTTTTACTTTTTCCAGTTTTTTCAGTGGCTGCTGTTTTGATTTTGTTACACCAGAGAGCTAATTTAGGTGGTAGAGGTCGTGTGATCTCAGGTGTTTTTTAAATTAGTAAAGTTGGTGCTTTTCAGGGTTTTTTGGGATTGCAGTAAGTGCCCTTCCTATCCTTTTCTATTTAGTTAGTTTGGGCCCCAACGTTTGCTCATACTATTTTCTGTCTGTGTCAGTATTTCGTCTTGTCTAACCGCCATTACATGTTTGGGGGCTTGCTATTATCTTTGGGGTTCTGCTCCGGGGCAGATAGCTTTCCTATTTCTATCTTTAGGTGTAGTTAGTTTCTCAGGCTGTGACGAGGCGTCTAGGACCAACGTAGGAACGCTCCACGGCTGCCTCTAGTTGTGGTGGTTAGTCAGGGTACTGCAATCTCATAGATTCCAACTGCTCTGGTGTATTGCCTTTTTGCCTGCACTCCTCAGCTACCGAATCATAACAGTTCATCTCATATTTCACGCGCCGCTAGAGTGTTTCCGGATACACCTGGTCATTTCCTGTCTTGCACTCCGATACAGGACTATAGTTCCGGTCTGTGGAACGCATAGGAGTGCAAATAGAGTTACTGCGCATGCGCGTTCTTTCACATTACTGTGCTCCTGATTGCGGTAACCGCAATGCTACAGACTATGGTCTGTGGAGAACACGGGACCATTACCTTCCCAAATCAAAACTCAACTTATAGAAGGAAATAAAGAGGGTCGCATAATCGCGATTCTTCCTCTATATACCATCATACTATGTGCATCTCTCATTATTGGCACAGTCATACAATATGAGGCATCAGAGGTATATATGACTTCCCAGACTAGGACAATCACCTAAATGGGTACTAAAACAAAAAAAATGATGTATGGGGAGAGAGATTAGATATAAATTAATCCAAAGGACCAGATGAATACTATGTAGGACGGGTGACCTCCTCAGGACAACCAGGGGCAGAGGTAAATTGGACAGAGAAATAGAAATGACAGAATAGAAGTGACATAACTCACGGGGTGGGGGGCTTTTGATCCCTAGGATGCCCTTGCTAGAAAATCCCTACCTCCTGTGGAGGTTGTCACCCTAGAACCTGAGCAGTGGCGCCCCCACTCAACGACGTCTCTCCCTCACTACATCACCCTATTAATTCACTATACTATAGGAAAGAAGAAAAAGAGAGTTGGTCATTAAGACCTTTAGGATGGATTGTCTGCAACCAGAAAATCCATTTTGTTTCTTTTTGTAGGATCATCCGATCCCAATTACCTACTCTCGGTGGGGGAGGAATTTTATCGATTCCCATAAACGAGATTTTCTTAACGTCTCCCTGATGACAACTATTAATATGATTGGCAATAGCAGTATCTCTCTTATTTGCTATATCTCTCAGATGTTTACCTATCCGTCGTCTAAACTCTCTTCTTGTTTTCCCTATGTATTCAAGACCACATTCACAGGTTGCCTTATAGATCATACCGGCTGTACGGCAGTTGATGGAATGTCTAATATAATAATTTCGACCCGTATTTGTGCTTGTGAAGGATTTTCCAGATCTGACTGAGCTACATGACTTGCATCTTCCACATTTAAAACAACCCTTAAGATCTTTATTGATCCAGGTCTGACTAGTCGGAATACGAAAAAAACTATGGACCAATCTGTTCTTGAGGGATCTATTCCTTTTAAATGTGATCTGTGGTTAAGGCCCCACTGCATCCTTGATGTCAGCATTCATGAGAAGCACAGGCCAGTGGCGTTCCAGTATACCTCTTATTCCTGCTGCCCCATTAGAAAACTTAGTGATAAACCTAGTTATACCATCATGGCCTTTCACTTTAGGGGTAAGAAGTTCCTTTCTATCTTTATTTAGTGACTCTTTGTAGGCCTTATCCAGTACTGTTTTTGGGTATCCTCTTTCCAGGAATCTTACTTGTAAGTCATCCGCCTGTTCTTTACATTTTAATAGTTCAGAACAGTTGCGCCGTATTCTCAAGTACTGTCACTTGGGTATACCCCTCTTAAGGGACCCAGGATGCCCACTCTCCTATCTCAAAAGAGAATTGGTCGATGTAGGCTTCCTATAGTTACTTGTAATGATTTCACCATTTGAACCCCTCTGGATGCGGACATCGAGGAATGCCAACTGGTCCCTGTGAATCTCATGGGTAAAATGCAGACCAAGATTGTTAATATTAAGTCCAGCCACAAAATTTTTAAACTCACATTCAGTACCCTTCCAAATGACAAAAATATTGTCGATATATCTTAGCCATAAGGCTATTCTGTCTTCACTATTGTCAGAGGATTCATTAAAAACAACTTTTTCCTCCCACCAGCCCAGGAGCAAATTAGCGTAAGTGGGCGCACAGGGGCTCCCCCTTGCTGTGCCCTGAGCTGGTGGAAGTACTTGTCAAAAAGAAAGACATTATTCATCAAACAAAACTCAGGAGCCCTCAAGGTAAAGATATTGTGATTTCTGTATTGACACCCTCGTGTCTGCAGAAAATGGTCCACAGCCTTTAAACCCACTTTATGTGGGATTGAGGAGTATAGCGCCTCAACGTCTATACTCACCAATAACATGTCCCCGTGTCTAAATACATGCCATCTAGTCTCCTGAGGAGGTCTCCGAACATAGGAATTCAGAGCCACCACAAAGGGCCTCAAAATCTGATCTACATAGATACCTAGATTTTGGGTTAGACTACCAATGCCTGCCACTATTAGTCTACCCTTCAAAGGGACTAGCCCTTGTGCACTTTCGGTAAACAAAAGAAAGTGGCCATGATAGGATGTGTAGGTATCAGAAATAATTTCTCGTTTTTGTCAATTACCCCTGTTCATAGCCCTCATTAACGAGTAATGTAAGAGCCTTGTATAACTCTTTTGTTGGGTTATTTGATAGTATTTCATAACCTGCTGGATCATCCAGAAGCGATATACAGAGTGATTTATATTCTAATGTATCCATAATAACGATATTCCCCCCTTATCGGAGGGTTTAATTGTTATATCGTTACTCTCTTCCAGAGTTCTTAAACTAACAATCTCTTCTTTAGTAAGGTTATGTTTTCTAGAGTTAATTGACTTTGAAGATTTAATTATATCGTCTGTCACCAAATTCACAAATACATCAATAGAGCTCAAGTCTCCCGATTGTGGAGGCATATTGATACTCTTATTCTTAAGATTAGTAAATGGCCCTTCTCCATTTTGATTTGGATCTCTATCTCCCAAATGAAATAACAACTGTACAGCTGGTAAAAAATCTACTGAAATACCAAGTTCATCTGAGGTCTTACATCCGGTAGCTCTTTTTCCTTGTGGTAGCTCAGTAAGCTCCCATGTCTGGAGTTGGTGAAGGGACTCCATCTCTTCATTAGCAGCATTTATCCACTTCTGCTTCTCGTGAACAGGCAGTTTTTGCATCTGCTCTGATTCAGGAAGTGTTCTGACCATATAAGAAAGGCGTATAGCTGTGATATCTTTGTTTGGTCTTTCTGGTCTCCTGACTGGAGGTTGACTTGGTTCTTCTGTGTCTTCCTTGGTTGCTTCAGAGCTTATCCACACTTCAGTGTTTTCCTTTTCAGCGTCTGGGTTTGGTGATTGAGATTCTTGTTCTTGCTTCTTAGGTTGAATAACTGGTGTAACTTCATGGAATTTGAGCGATACAGAGTTTTCATCAATCACTACATCTCTGCTGATTGTTACTGTGTTAGTCTCTGGGTGCAGGATTTTGTATCCCCTTTGAGTTTCGCTATAGCCCACTAGGACTTCTTGCTTTGCGTGCCATTCCCACTTGGAACGTTTTTCTTTGGAAACATACATAAACATTTTGCTTCCAAATATCCTGAGGTGCTTCAGGTTAGGCTTCTCGCAGTTCCATAGCTCATATGGAGTTTTATTTGTGGCTTTACCTGGCAGTATGTTTTGAAGATAGCAAGCTGTCATGATGGCTTCTCCCCAATACGTTGTAGGTAGATTTGCATCAAACAACATACTTCTTCCACTTTCACAGAGAGTACGGTTCTCTCTCTTTGCAATGCCATTTTGTTCTTGGTTGTGTGCAATCAGGGCCAGCTCCAGGTTTTTATGGGCCCGGGCGAAAGAGTCTCAGTGGGCCCCTTAACACAGACCACGATTCATGATGCACAGATACAGCGGAGAAATATGGGTATAGCACAACGCCAAACACTTCTCTTCTTCCATTACATGACTGATACCTATTGTAAATTGTACAATAGCTCAAAAACCGCCAAATCCTCACAGCACAGTACAGACTGGACAGTACAGTCCTCCATACAATATTATGGGCACCACATAGTCTCCCCATCATCACCCATATAATACCCCATGCAGGATGTCACCCCGCCATCCCCCATATAATGCTCCATACAGAATACTGGACCCAATATAATGCTCCATACAGAATACTGGACCCAATATAATGCTGCATACAAAATATGGAGCTCTCTCTCACACTGTGCTGTGTTCTGCATTGTTACGGCTCAGGAAAGGGCGCTGTGAAAAGACTCCCCATTATCATCATCATTGCCTGCCCATCATAATCATCATTGCCTCCCCCCATCATCATTGCCTGCCCATCATCATCATCATTGCTCCCTATTATCATCATTGCCTCCCCATTAATATCATCATCATTGCCTTCCCATTATCATTGCCTCCCCATCATCATCATTGCCTCCCCATTAATATCATCATCATTGCCTTCCCATTATCATTGCCTCCCCATCATCATCATTGCCTCCCCAGTAATATCATCATCATTGCCTTCCCATTATCACTGCCTCCCCATCATCATCATTATCATTGCTTCCCCATTAATATCATCATCATCATTGCCTTCCCATTATCATAGCCTCCCCATCATCATTATCATTGCCTCCCCATCATCATCATTATCATTGCCTCCCCATTAATATCATCATCATCGCCTTCCCATTATCATTGCCTCCCCATCATCATCATCGCCTCCTCACCACCATCACTGCCTGCCTCCCCCACCACCATCACACATACAGCACCGCAGGCAGCACTCTCTCACATACACACAGGCAGGCACACACACACACACGCACACACACACGCCTCACCTGTCCGGCGTCCGCGCTCTCTCTGCCACAGCCAGCCGCTGAATGATGATGTCATTCAGCGGCCCTGCTGTGAGAGAGGAAGCGCCAGCGCAGGCGCCCCCTGGAGCTCGGAGCTGTGGCAGCGGAGGCACGGGGAGAGGTGAGTATTGCGCCGGCTGCCGTCAGGGCCCTGAGCAAGCAGGGGGGCCTAGTGTCGGCGCTGACACCGCTAACGGGCGCCGGGGTGCCCGACGGCGAGTGGGCCCCCCCGCCTGCTCAGGGCCCCGGCACTTGCCCGGGTGTGCCGGGTGCTGACACCGGCCCTGTGTGCAATGGTAGTCTGGAACATGATTCCATTCTTTCTCAAAATGGTTTGCACTTTACCACTTGTATATTCGGTTCCATTATCTGCATGACGGGGCTTTTGGCATTCTTCCAAATTTGTAAAACACTATAGCAAGATATTCTTCAAGTTTCTGTGAAGCTCCATCCTTAGGCCGGGGTCACACATGCGAGAAACCTCACATGATTCTCGTGCGAGTCTCTCGCATGAACACCCAGCACTGCCGCCGGCACTCGGACTGGAGCGTGCAGCTGCATTGAATTACATGCAGCCCCATGCTCCAGTCCGAGTGCCGCTGGCAGGTCCGGGTGTTCATGCAAGAGACTCGCACAAGAATCGTGCGAGTTTCTCGCATGTGTGACCCCAGCCTTACTGTGAAGCAGGTAGGCGACAGTATATCTGGAGTAGTCATCAATAAATGTGAGAAAATATCTCTTCTTGCTAGGAGTTTGAACACTCATTGGACCACATACATCTGTATGTATCAGATCCAGAGGCTGTGCAGATCTAGTGGTGCTTATTTTAGGAAAGGATTTTCTGGACATTTTCCCTTTAAGACAGCTAGTGCACTTCATAATTTGACTATACTGGTTGATTTCAATACCATTTGCAAGTTGATCTAGCTTTCTTACTGCTTCTGGGTCTCTGTGCCCAAGACGTCTGTGCCATACATGGATACAGCTCTTATGCAGATCTTGTCTAGCACTGTACACTTTTTCTTTGCATTTTAACTGATAAAGTTCCTCTTGGATTTTTCTTTCTGCAAGAGTGTGACCCTTCGAGATGATGCTGCTGTTATCTCTAAAAGTAACTACATTCCCTTTTGCGTGAGCTTCTTTACTTACAGAAGATTGCTTTATTGGGATCTTTCTGCTTTGTGCTGAGGAAACTGGCCAGTGGAGGTAGCAGTCTCCTACTATTTCTGAAGTTATATAGTGACCATTAGCTAAGATGACCTTTTCTGACTTACTTTCATTAAGGTCAGTGAATAAATCCTTGTTATTTGTCATATGACTGCTTGCACCAGAATCTATACACCATATATGCTTTGCATATGGGCCTGTACTGGCATTAAATGCAGCTTCAGCGCATGCAAAATATTCCTTTTTAGCTGTTTTAACCCTTTGATGACTGTTCTACTTTTTAAGTTTACTCATTCTTGCTTTCCAAATTCTGCAGTCTGCTTTAAGGTGGCCGGGCTTTTTATAGACAAAATATTCACGATTTTCTCTTAGATTGCTCTTATATTTAGGGAAATCCTGTGTCTTTAATGCTGTTTCTGCTCTGGACTCAATGCTGCTGCTTACATGCTGCATTTTTCTCTTGCATTCATCCACAAGTTTGCCTTTAACATACTTTAGTATCAGCTCATCATCTGGCCGTGCATCTAGTGCAGTCACGAGTGTGTCATAACTTTCTGGAATTATATGAATATATATCGTGGCACAGCTGTGATGGTGCTCAAAAGAGGTTCCCACACCAGAGTAATGGTAAAATACATTTTTGGCACTCAACTTGTAAAATAGAAGAATTTTATTAGCAGTCACTGGTAAACGTTTCGGTCAGTACATCTGACCTTCCTCAATACACTGCGAAAATTCAGACAACACATAAATGAGCAATCAATAACTATGACAATAGCATGCATGAATGTAACACTGAAACAATGATGTCAAAACGTGCACGGATGGTGAGGAATAAAGAAAGGAAAAAAAAGAAAAAGGAAAAAAAAGGAAAAAGGGGACATACCCACATCTCCATCCAAACTCACTGAGCTCGAGCTGTTTGCCAAGGAAGAATGGGCAAGAATTTCAGTCTCTCAATGTACAAAACTGATAGAGACATACCCCAAGCAACTTGCAGCTGTAATCGCAGCAAAAGGTGGCACAACAAAGTATTAAGTTAAAGGGGCCGAATAATATTGCATGCCCCACTTTTCAGTTTTTGTATTTCCACAAAAATTTAAAATAACCAATAAATTTCGTTCAGCTTCACAATTGTGCCCCATTTGTTGTTGATTCTTCACCAAAATTTACATTTGGTATCTTTATGTTTGAAGCATGATATGTGGGAAAAGTTTGAAAAGTTCCAGGGAGCCAAATACTTTCGCAAGGCACAGTATACATATGCCCAAAAAACCTGGGAGAAATATAACAATGTCCTAGTAGAAGAGTTTCAAGCAACAGTAATGAAAAAATATTAGTTTTAATGTAAAAAAAATAAAAAATATTAAAACCATATATAAAATGACAGTGAAAGCCTCAAAAACGACACAGATAATGCCTGGAGAACCAGTAATATCATGAGAGGATACACAAGGAAAAGTGGCCAAAGGTATAGAGCTATAAAGGGCAAATGCTTAGCTGTAATAAATGATCTCACAGTGGCATAATTATGTATAAATGTAAAGAGGTAACATTACTTATAAACTCAATACACTGTCTAGGAGATCCCAGGCACTGGTTCCCACTACTCCGACGCCGTTTTGCTTTGCTTCTTCGGGGGTGTCGCTTCTTCATATTTGGTGAAGTGTCTTACATAATATGGAAAAATATTTAGACTTGAGAGTCCTCAGTGGTTGATACCTTTTAATGGCTAACTGAAAAGATGGTAACAAATTGCAAGCTTTCGAGACTACGCAGGTCTCTTCATCAGGCAAAGACCCTGAAGAGACCTGCGTAGTCTCGAAAGCTTGCAATTTGTTACCATCTTTTCAGTTAGCCATTAAAAGGTATCAACCAATGAGGACTCTCAAGTCTAAATATTTTTCTATCTACTGGCTAACACGGTACGAAGATACACATCTTTCCTATTACATAATATGATAACTTTTGAGACTATTATGAGTTACATACATACACATGTACATACACACACTGCCCATACATACCAGCCTGTCACCTCTTCAGTTCCTCTAGCCTCCCGCAGTTAAAGGACCTTTGATAACATCATAGTTACATGACCGTGATGGCGCAAACATCCTTAAGCAGTCTTAACTTTGGAATAGAAATGTTGGGGGCCTCTGTGAGATTAAAGGCCCGAGAAATTTCCCAGGTTGCCCTCCCTTCCCTAAACCCATCCTTGCATACCAGCCTGTCTACTCTTCAGTTCCTCTAGACTCCCGAAGTTAAGGGACCTTTGGTGACATCATGGCCACATAACCATGATGTCACCACAGATTCTTAAGCAGTCTTAACCTTGAAATAGAAATGGTGAGGGCCCCTAAGAAAGCGAGGGCCCTGAGAAATTTCCCAGTTTGGCCTCCTTTCCCTCTAACGCCAGTCCTGCATGCCAGCCTGTCTCCTCTTCAGCTCCTCTAGACTCACACAGTTAAAGGACCCTTGCTGACATCACGGCCACATGACAGTGATGTCAGCAAAGGTCCTAAAGCAGTCTTAACCTTGGAGTCATAATGCTGAGGGCGCTAAGAGAGAGGGACCCTGGCAAATTGCCCCATTTCCTTCCCCACGCACAAACGCTGGCCCTTGGTACATGTAAAATCACTGACAGCATACATTGCCATCTGTGTGAAGTCCAGTTGTAACATTACAATGGGTAGAAGCTCTGCTAATTTTTTCTTACTTTTTTCATATGAAAAAAAAATCACTGTTGAAACTCCTGTTGGAAAATAACTGAAACACTAATCAAGTATTGATGAAAATCTGATCCAAAACACTGATGAAAATCAGTCCATTTTTGAATAAGAGTAAAATAACTCACATCTGAAAGAGGCCTAATGAACTTTCCATGACTCTGGCACTAGTCGCTGCAGGCCATAGTGACAGAGGTTGGAAAAAAATGGACACTGGATGTTATGCAACTTAATGTCACTGCTTCCTATTTGGCACTGTAATGGGTAATGGGTAGGGGAGGAAAAAAGAATTATAACAGTAAATATATTTTACAGTTTTCTCTATTTCCATTAAGGTTTAGCTTTGTAAGAATATTTCCTATGAAATATCTAGAGATTGCACCTGAGCAAACATGTTTCTTGCTCTCCAATAGTCTCATTACTTCTTGATTATATTTGGCAGTGTGATGCGTAATGAGGACTACATAGCACATCATCCTATGAGGCGCAGATACTCTAATATGGGGAGACAGAGAATAAAAAATAGGGTTGGGCAGTAAACAATATGTCATATTCTGGGCAATGTATCAAACCTCCTTACCTTCAGGCATAAGAAAATGTTCATTTCTATGCTCTGTTGGGATATAAAAATTATACAGCTAAACATTTGAGCGAAAAAGTCCTTGGAAAACCTTAAAGACAATGTCTTTATGAGAGCTTTCATTTTAAATCTCTTAAGCTACAGTATGATGTTAAGTAACAACAAGAAAATATGCAATTACTTTAAAACTTTGCATATACAGTACTATTGAAGGCCTTCATTTATTACCTCTTCAAAACAACAGCAATAAGTGTTCCAAATGAATATGTTCTTACAAGACTGGATTTTTTGTAAATATTATGTCAAAAGAGACAAAAGTATTATAGGAGTTTATATTTGCAAGCTTTTGTGGCACAATTATCAGACTACTGTCCTAATGTAGGGATTAACACAGACCAGCAAAACTCACATTGTCAAAGATATTTACCGAAATGCACGTCTGTGTTGGGCGCCACACTTCTTTTCTGGGACCTACTAAGGTATACTGCTATATAGCTTTTCACATTCTAGTCAACTATCCCTATATCAGTGGTCCCCAACCTTTCAGACCTTGAGATCCACATTCAACTTTGAGAGAGGGTTGCAAGTCACATTTAGGTTTAAGAGAGAGTTGCGAGCCACAACCAGCTCCTGCATTCTCACAGTAGTGACACACAGATCCCCATTACTGCTATATTGACAGCCAAAGCTTTTCCAAAGAAATAACACTGATGCAGTATATCAAAATCCAGCGGTTCCCACAATAACCCCATTCTGTATTCTCCATCAAGCACTCCCACCACAGTGTCGCATCCTTCTTCAAGCACCTCCTCTGATAGGTAGTATCATCCTTTCTCCAGCATACCATACTTAAATTATCTTAAAACCCTCAAGGTCAGCATACGCACATTTAGATCTGCCCTTTTGTGCAGGGCTATTCACAAAATTCATCATCTAGAGACTTGCTCTTCATAGTTGTTTGCTAGACCTGGTGCTAATACTCCAAGCTGGGAGGCAGCCACGAGACTCATATCATGGGCCTGCGAGCCATAGATTGGGGACTCCTGCCCTATGTATTTGACACTCTGCATGCTTTTATGAAATTATCATTGTGCTATTCTCCATCTATGTCATTTTCTCTGGCTGATATTCATGTGTATGTCTATCACACTACATATTAGTACACTATATGCATACTCTATCCATATCACGCAATGATGGAGCGATTTTGTTAATTACTAGGATGTATATAGATATATTTTCTGTATGTTATTTGTATGAGCTATACACGTATATACAGTAGAAGCCAGAAGTTTACATACACTATATAAAAAGACACATATGTATGTTTTTCTCAATATCTGACATGAAATCAGAATAAACTTTCCCATTTTAGGTCAATTAGGATTACCATAATTATTAATATTTACCAAATGCCTGAATAATGAGAGAGAGAAAATGTTTTAAGCCATTTTTATTACTTGCTGCAAAGTCAAACATTTACATACATTTCATTAGTATTAGTACCATTGCCCTTAAACTGGATGACTTGGGTCAAACGTTTGGAATATCCTTCCACAAGCTTCTCACAGTAATTGGTCGGAATTTGGGTCCATCCCTCCTGACAAAACTGGTGTAACTGATCCATGTCTGTAGGTCACTTTGATCGCACCTGCCTTTTCAGCTTTGCCCATGAATTTTCAATAGGATTGAGATCAGGGCTTTGTGATGGCCACTTCAAAACATTGACTTTGTTATCCATAATCCATTTTGTTACGATTTTTGCAGTATGCTTCGGGTCATTGTCCATTTGGAAGACCATTTCAATGAAAGCTTTAACTTCTGGCTGATGTCTGGAGATCATACCACACAGGACACAGTATTATTATTATTATTATACATTTATATAGCGCCATTTATTCCATGGCGCTGTACATATGAAAGGGAAAAATATAGACAGATACAATAAACATGTGCTAGACAAGGGACACACAAGTACAGAAGGAGAGAGGACCCTGCCGCGAGGGCTCACAGTCTACAGGGTAGGGGCTAAAATACAAGGAGTTATGTAGGCATTGTTTTCATGAGCTGTATGGATATTAGTGTTGGTTTGTTTATCTCTATTATTGGATGGCAGTAGCCTTAATATGTCATATGAATTTATTTTGTGTTGAATATTGAACATATTTTAGCAAGTTCAAATAAAGATGTTTTGATTGGCACTATATATTGTATTGTTCTTCTGTGGTATATGATGTCTGGAGATGTTGCTTCATTATTGCTACATAATATTCTTTTCTCATGATGTCATCTATTTTGTGAAGTACACCAGTCCCTCCTGCAGCAAAACACCCCCACAACATTATGCTGTCGTCCCCGTGTTTCACAGTTGGGATGGCGTTCTTAGGCTTCCAAACTTCTCCCTTATTCCTCCAAAACTAATGATGGTCAATATGTCCAAATAGTTCAATTTTAGTTTCATCACACCACAGAACCCGTCTCCTTCCTGAGTGGTATGATGGTTGGACATTCCCATCTTGTTTGTACTTGTGTATAATTGTATTGTACAGATGAACGAGGCACTTTCAGGTATCTTGAAATTGTACCCAAGGATGAGCCAGACTTGTGCAAGTCAACAGTTCTCTTCCTGATATCTTGGCTGATTTCTTTAGACTTTCCCATGATGCTACACAAAGAAGCAGTGTGTCTCAGGTGTGCATTGATGAGAATACTTTTCCGTCAAATTATGACAAGAGCATTCTTAAAGTGATACCTTTATTGGCTAACCAGAAAATTATATGTTCGCAAGCTTTCAGAGCTCAGAGGCTCCTTCTTCAGGCAAGATTACATTTGTGTAATCAAATGTAATCTTGCCTGAAGAAGGAGCCTTTGAGCTCTGAAAGCTTGCGAACATATAATTTTCTGGTTAGCCAATAAAGGTATCACTTTAAGAATGCTCTTGTCTTAATTTGACGGAAAAGTATTCACATCGATTTTTCTGGCTAACATGGTACCACAATATAATTTATTATTGTACATCAGGTGTGCATTAAAATATATCCACAGATGTGTCTTTAATTAACTCAGATGTTGCCAAAAAAACAGCAGAAGCCTCCAAATACATTATATCATCATATGAGCAGTCTAGAATAGTTTAACCCCTTCACAACATGCGCTGTACTACTACTGCTCATGTCATGTCTCCCCCTTTGATGTGGGCTCCAGCTGACATGTGCCCAGAACAGCAGCGGTGGAATCGGGATCCACCCATGGCTATTAACCCATTAAATGCCGCTGTCAAATTCTGAGAGTGGCATTTAACGCTCATTCCGGCAATGGCGTCGAAAATCCGCCCATCGGTGACCCCGTCACGTGATCGCGAGTCACAGATGGGTCGGCATGACAACCAGAGGTCTCCTGTGGAAGGACTGACTGCACAAGGACAAGGACTACTTGCTGCTGCCACACTCGCTGTAACATGTGCAGAGTGTTGGAACATCACAAATCAAACGGTTAACTGGTAGGTCTAAAGACCTCTGTAGCGATGCATGTCGATGACCTGTGGGATGCAATCGTCGAAAGTGAGCACACAGCGACCATGCTTTCTGCAGGAGCGCATCCAGGCTGGGATAGTGGCGGAGAAATTGTTGTACCACCAGGTTGAGGACCTGAGCCATGCAAGGCACGTATGTGAAGTTGCCCCGGTGTAGGGCCGCCATCAGGTTTGCACCGTTATCGCATATGGCCTTCCCTGACTCCATGTTCAGTGGAGACAGCCATTGCTCTATCTGGGCCTGGATAGCTGTCCACAACTCTTGAGCTGTGTGACTGCGATCTCCAAGGCATACAGTGGGCAGTGGGTATGGAAAGTATTCAGACCCCTTTAAATTTTTCACTTTGTGTTTCATTGCAGCCATTTGATAAATTTAAAAAAGTTTATTTTTTTCTCATTAATGTACACTCTGCACCCCATCTTGACTGAAAAACAGAAATGTAAAAATTTTTGCAAATTTATTAAAAAAGAAAAACTGAAAAAATATGGTCATAAGTATTCAGACCCTTTGCTCAGACACTCATTTAAGTCACATGCTGTCCATTTCCTCGTGATCCTCCTTTAGATGGTTCTACTCCTTCATTGGAGTCCAGCTTTGTTTAATTAAACTGATAGGACTTGATTTGTAAAGGCACACACCTGTCTATATAAGACCTCACAGTTCACAGTGCATGTCAGACCAAATGAGAATCATGAGGTCAAAGGAACTGGCCAATGAGCTCAGAGACAGAATTGTGGCAAGGCATACATCTGGCCAAGGTTACAAAATAATTTCTGCAGTACTCAAGGTTCCTAAGAGCACAGTGGCTTTCATAATCCTTAAATGGAAAAAGTTTGGAACCACCAGAAGTCTTCTTAGACCTGGCCGTCCAGCCAAACTGAGCAATCGTGGGAGAAGAGCCTTGGAGAGAGAGGTAAAGAAGAACCCCAAGATCACTGTGGCTGAGCTCCACAGATGCAGTAGGGAGATGGAAGAAAGTTCCACAAAGTCAACTATCACTGCAGTCCTCCAGCAAGGAAATGACCCTAAGCACACAGCTAAAATAACAAAGGAGTGGCTTCAGAACAACTCTGTGACCATTCTTGACCCAAATCCAAATGAGCATCTCTGAGGAGACCTGAAAATGGCTGTCCACTAATGTTCGCCATCCAACCTGATGGAACTGGAGAGGATCTGTAAGGAAGAATGGCAGAGGATACCCAAATGGAGGTGTGAAAAACTTGTTGCATCATTCCCAAGAAGACACATGGCTGTACTAGCTCAAAAGGGTGCTTCTACTCAATACTGAGCAAAGGGTCTGAATACTTATGACCATGTGATATTTCAGCTTTTCTTTTTTAATAAATTTGCAAAAATTTCTACATTTCTGTTTTTCTTTCAGTCAAGATGGGGTGCAGAGTATACATTAATGAGAAAAAAAAAACTTTTTTGAATGTACCAAATGGTTGCAATGAAACAAAGAGTGAAAAATTTAAAGGGGTCTGAATACTTTCCGTACCCACTGTATTAATTTGAACACTGCCTGATTACAGTGAACTGTGTCTGTGCAGTACGGAGGTGGGGGAAATTATGCACTGTTGGAACCTGTGTTTGATTAAGGGAGAGGTTGAGGGCACAGGTGGTGGCCCTACAGGAGGTGGAGGAGCCACAAGCTGTGGAGAAAGTGTTAGATGCAGAGGTTTGTCCTGCAAGCCTTGGGAATTTAAAGACTTGTGGAGCAGCCCCATGACCATCTGTACCCACAGCCACAAGTCACCCAGTGCCCAGTCAGTGAGATGTAACGTCCATGCCTATGTTTGCTTGTTCAGGTGTCAGTGGTGAAATGCACCCTGACATACATAGATTTTTTAAAGGAATGGGTGATGTCTGCGACATGCTGATTTAGCGCAGGTACAACTTTCTTAGAGAAATAATGGCGACTGGGCAACTGGTACTGAGGGACTGTGACGGCCAGCAACTTTCTGAAACCGTCTGTATCCACCGAGCAGAAAGGCAACATTTCTGTGGCCAACAAATTCGAGTTGGTGGAGTTCAAGCTCTTAGCTTTGGCATATGTAGGAGGGAATATTCTTTTACGTGACCACAACTGCAGGACAAAGGGTTGGCTTCTGTGCTGAGATAGGGTGGAGTATGGAGAACAGGACATACTACTGGACTGTAAGTGATGTGCAGGCGAAAACGTTGTGGTAGATTGAGAAAGATGTGTTGTGCTAGGTGACACAAAAACAGCAGTCATGTCCACTTCCCTAACAGCTGACGGGTTCTCACTCACCCTGACTGTAGGGGGTAAACAAGTGCATTCTCTGCGGTCGGAGACCAGTGTGAGAAGACTTGGCATGGTGACAGAGGTCTCAAAATAGGCCCAGGCTAGGCAACACTTGTCACTCCTGCAAACTGCATACTCGTGACTGGTGCTGGCTTTTCGCGATTGCACGCCCCACTTTTAAGTTTTTGTATTTCCACAAAAATTTAAAATAACTAATAAATTTCGTTCAACTTACATTTGGTATCTTTATGTTTGAAGCATGATATGTGGGAAAAGGTTGGAAAGTTCCAGGGGCCGAATACTTTTGCAAGGCACTGTACAAAATAATGAAAAACACTTGATAATAAAAAAACATAATGTAATAATAATAATAATTTTCTTTCTATAGCGGCAACACATTCCGCAGCACTTTACATTATAGAGGGGACTTGTACAGACAATAGACATTACAGCATAACAATAATCACAGTTCAAAACAGATACCAAGAGGAATGAGGGCCCTGCTCGCAAGCTTACAATCTGTGAAGCACTGTACCTTTTCTATTAAAGCTTAAAACTTTAATAAGTTTGAACCTGGCATGCTCTAAAGAATCCATAGCCTTAGAGTGTGTGATCCTGGTGATTGGCACATAGCAGTAATATTTCCGGGACTCATTGCCCATGTATTCGGTGAGTGGTGGCAGCGTGTATGAAGTGGGGTGTGCGGTCTGTGTCGGGGTGTGATTTATGCTCCCACTGCAGCATAGACTGTGGAGACCTGTGTGTCTTAAACAGTGCCTTCCCCCCTCCCACCAGTCCCGAAATTAAACACAGCCAGGCCTAGATGGGTTGAACCATGTCACAGTTTATTAATTACCTAAGCAGAGAAAGGCAATTATATTTTGTAACGGGTGGCTCATGGCTGAGATTCTGCCCGCAATCGACAGGTGATTTGGCCAACGAGCGGTCAAGAACCTTTGCCCTCCTCTACTTATTCCACTGTGATTAGTATCGTTAAGGCCTCTTTCACACTTCAGTCGTGCGACGTCAGTCAAAATCCGTCAAAATGTGAAAAAAACGGACCCGCCATTTTTTTTGGGCGGATCCATTTTTTTCCCATTGACTTGCATTAGTGACGGATTTTGACGGATGGTCGTCCGTTAGGTCCGTTTTTTGACGGACCCCCAAAAAAATTGGCGTCCGTCATTTCAGAAAAACGTCCAATGCAACGTTTTTTTGGTCCGCCAAAATGGCGGACTACGGCGGATCCGCCGCATCCGCCATTTTGTATAATGGCCGCCTATGGGCGGCTGATCCGCTGGCATCCGTTTTTGACGGAATCGCCGCGGTCGTCGCCTCCATAGAAAATCATTGAAAATGCTGCCAAAACTGTCCGGTCTCTCCTCTCTCCTCTCTCTCCTCTCTCTCTCCTCTCTCTCTTTCTATCTCTCTCTCCTCGGTCCGGACTTACATTTCCGGAAGAAAATTCATCATTTCCGGGTGAAAACTTCTTGGCGGATCCGTCAGAAAACTGATCCTTTTTACATCCGTTTTTACACTTTTCTGACTGATCCGCCATTTTCACACTTGGACGGACGTCACACGACTGAAGTGTGAAAGAGGCCTAACAAGGATTAGTTATATCTACATACAATTTTTTTTTTAAATATATAATACACATATATACATATCTCCGCCACAGTTAGTATGGTAATTTACACCCCATTGAAATATATAAGGGAGGGAGGGTGGGACAAAAGCTTCCAAGTGACCGCCAGAGGGAAAAGGAAGTTACTGACCTGGGCACCTGGATTTAACCCCTGTAGGTGTGGCCTAAGCTACCTTCCCCTTTAAGGACAATTGGACGGCAGGGCATCCCAATTAATACATCACCGAGGGGAGTGGTGCGAGGGGGGGATTGGGCACTGACAGTATTTTATTAGCTTTGGACAATATGAGCTCCACAGTCAGAGGCACAGTCCTTATGCAGTACAGTACCTGCCAGTCTGTGGAGACCTGTGTGTCTTAAACAGTACCTTTCCCCCTCCCACCAATCCCGTAATGAAATACAGCCAGGCCTAGATGGGTTGAAACAGGTCGGTCACAGTTTATTAATTACCTAAGCAGAGAAAGGCAATTACATTTCGTGACGTGGGGGTTCATGGCTGAGATCCTGTCCGCAATCGACAGGATGTAATTTGGCTAACGAGCGGTCACAAACCTTTGCCCTCTACTTATTCTGCCACTGAGGATCCTGTGTATGACCTACACAGGACTTCGACCCCCACCCATCAACATCAGAGCCTGTTCAACTCCGTCCTGCAGGCCGGACAAAAATATATCGAGGCCGATGTCCATAAGGTGAACTCTGTCAGGTCTTAATAATGCTATGTTGTCTCCTTCCAGTTGGTGATGACGAACAACAATACCACATTTTCCTCTCCCGAATTTTGCCATCCACGCGTTGAACCTTTTTCTTACTCGCTCTATGGCTTTTTCATCTCTTGAACCCCGCCAGATGGCTCGTGGTATCATTTGTGACCACACCAATACCATATTCGTGAATAAACAGTTAAAACGTTCGATATCTGTTGTCATCCATTTGTAAAGATCAGCGATTTAACTCTTGCCAAGATCATTGCCCCCAACGTGTAACACTATTATCACCGGGCGTTTTGCCCTCCTGGAGATGTCAACTATTGTTAGGGCTGGCAGAACGCACCAAATAAATATAAATAATAGGTGCGTTCGCAGCCTGGGGTCCACCGTGTAGGCAGAGCCTGCTGCTAGTAAGATGGCGGTATAAGCGAACTCTGTTACTTCACAGAGTCGCAAACATAGATGCTGTGGCACTATATGGCGGTATAAGTGAACTCTGTTACACCACAGAGTCGCTGAGGTAGAGACGCAGAGATAGAGACTGTGTCCTGTTAACACCACAGGGGTACACAGATAACTGCTGTGCGGATAGCAGTCCGTGGTCATGCAGTCAGCAACGCAAACAAGCAACTCCTCACCGGAGTAGCCGGTATTCTAGAGGCTATTTCAGCCAAGCCCTGAACACATGCATACAAATCTCCTCACCGGAGGTGCCGGTATTCTAGGGGCTTATTTCAGCTGAGCCCTAACCACATGCGTGCATGATCAGTACTGGCTACAATAGCAGAACCTGGAGAGGCAGCAGTAATCCTCTGCACAGTGTTAGACTGGGCGAGATGCTGGGACCGACATCTCTGCTGAGCAGAGTCCACTGCAGCCGGAGACGGATGGGAGACCGCAGCAGGGATGGTTTGAGAATTCCCCTTGTGCAGAAGCGAGAACTCGACCCCTAACATTACCCTCCCTCCTAGGGCCCCCCTTCTTTGGGCCTCGCTACGTTCAAAGGCAGCGATGAGCTGCGGAGCATGAATATGCTCGGCAGGCTCCCAGGACCTATCCTCAGGCCCATAACCCCTCCAATCCACCCAAAAAATTTTTTTGCCCCATACCACCTTGCACCCTACAATGGCGTTCACCTCGTGATCGTCCGTAGACGAACCCGACGTCCCGGCAGTTGACTCAGGCAACCGGGAGAGGACCACGGGTTTTAGGAGGGACACATGGAAGGTGTCGGAGATACCAAGGCGAGGCGGAAGGGCTAAACGGTAAACCACAGGGTTCACCTGCTCGAGGACCTTGAAGGGACCCAAATAGCGGGGTGCCAACTTAGTGGACTCCACCCGCAGCCTGATGTTTCGGGTGGAAAGCCACACTAGGTCGCCAGGAGCAAATGTCAGAGCGGGACGCCGATGGGCATCGTCAGAAGACCTCATCCTCTCCTTGGAAACCTGAATGGCATCCTGGGTGCGGTTCCATATGTCCCGTGCCTCCACAGCCCAGTCTGCCATCCTGGAGTCGGCGGAAGCCACGAGCATGGGCATCGGTACCTGCGGATGCTGGCCGTAATTTAAGAGGAATGGGGTCTGTCCGGTGGAGTCAGCCACAGCATTGTTTAGCGTGAACTCCACCCACGGGAGCAAGGATGCCCAGTCATCCTGCCTGGCAGAGACAAAATGTCGCAAGTATGTGACCAAGGTCTGGTTGGCCCTCTCTACCAACCCATTCATCTCGGGATGATATGCAGAGGAGAGGTTTAACTCAATGCAGAGAAGACGACACAGCTCTCTCCAAAACCGAGACGCAAATTGGGGACCTCAATCGCTGACAATCTTGTCTGGCATACCATGTAGACAGAAGATGTGTCTAATAAATAATGCTGCCAAGGCCCGTGCAGAAGGTAGCTGTGGTAGCGGCACCAAGTGCACCATTTTGGAGAAGTGGTCGGTGATCACCCAAATGATGGTGCAACCCTGAGACTTGGGTAAGCCCACCACAAAGTCCATCCCGACCATCTCCCAGGGCCTGTCTGCCACCGGCAAAGGGAAAAGTAACCCAGCTGGCCGTTGTCGAGAGGACTTGTTCTTGGCGCAGGAGACAAACGCCTGAACATATTCCCTGACGTCACAGACCATATGTGGCCACCAGTATGTCCTCGCCAATAAATCAGTTGTCCTCTTTGCCCCAAAGTGTCCACCCACCCTGGACGAGTGTGCCCAAGAGAGTACCTTTCCAGTCCAAATTAGTGTGCACAAAAATCTTGCCCGGAGGCACAGACTCTAGCGAAACCGGGGCTACCGTTCTCAGGCTCTCTTCGGGGACAATAAGCCAAGGCTCCTCATCCTCTGATGACACTAAGGAGCGAGAGAGAGCGTCGGCCCGAATATTCTTCTCACCAGAGAGAAAATGGAGGGTGAAGTGGAACCGAGAGAAGAATAGGGACCATCTGGCCTGGCGAAAATTTAGCCGCTGAGCCGTTTGCAGATATACCAAGTTTTTGGGATCAGTGAAAAGTTGGAAGGGAAAACGAGCCCCCTCCAGAAGATGTCTCCACTCAGACAAGGCCAACTTCATAGCAAGCAACTCCCTGTCCCCGATGGAACAATTTCTCTCTGCTGGTGTAAAGGTCTTAGAAAAGAAGAAGCAGGGATGCTTCAGACCTTGAGCATCCTTTTGATAAAGGACTGCTCCAGCACCAACATAAGAGGCGTCCACCTCTAAAATAAACGGCTTATCAACATCGGGGCGATGTAATATGGGAGCACTGGAAAAATGTGACTTGATGGTAGAGAACGCCTTGGAGACCTCCTCAGACCACAACTTGGGATTTTCTCCCTTCTTGGTGAGGGCTACCAAGGGAGCTACCAAAGTTGAGAAATGGGGAATGAACTGGCGATAATA
Source organism: Oophaga sylvatica (assembly GCA_033576555.1). Classification (NCBI taxonomy): domain Eukaryota; kingdom Metazoa; phylum Chordata; class Amphibia; order Anura; family Dendrobatidae; genus Oophaga; species Oophaga sylvatica. The sequence goes on from JARQOD010000004.1 coordinate 315,343,408, forward strand.
ATTAATGAACCCCATAAAGCGCTGCACCGCTTTAAGAGAATGGTGTTCTGGCCAGTCCATTACAGCCTGTAGTTTGGCAGGATCCATAGCCAATCCCTGGACGGAGATGATATAGCCAGGAAAGGTAAAGACTCCTGCTCAAACACACATTTCTCCAGCTTGGCATAGAGGGAGTTTGCCCGTAAGAGGTCGAAGACTTTGTTGACATCCCTCCGGTGAGAGTCTATATCTGGTGAAAAGATGAGAATATCATCCAGATAGATTACTACAGAGGTGGAGAGCATATCCCAGAAGATGTCATTGACAAAGTCTTGGAAAACAGTGGGAGCATTACAGAGCCCGAAGGGCATCACCAGGTATTCATAATGCCCATCCCTGGTATTAAAAGCTGTTTTCCTCTCGTCCCCTTCACGGATGCGAATTAGGTTATAGGCACCACGTAGATCTAGCTTAGTAAATACCTTTGCTCCCCGAAGCCTATCAAAGAGCTCAGAGATTAGGGGCAACGGGTACTTATTCTTGACGGTGATGGCGTTAAGACCCCTGTAGTCAATACATGGACGTAATTCTCCGTTCTTCTTCTGCACGAAGAAGAACCCCACCCTGCTGGTGACACCGACTTCCTAATGAACCCTCTTTCCAGATTCTCCTGAATATACTGGGACATGGCCTCCGTCTCAGTAAGCGAGAGGGGATAGACTCTTCCCAAAGAGGATCTGCTCCAGGCAAGAGATCAATAGGACAGTCATAGGGGCGATGAGGTGGAAGAGTCTCCACCCACCCAAAGTGTCCACCCACCCTGGATGAGTGTGCCCAAGAGAGTACCTCCAGTCGCAAATTAGTGTGCACAAAAATCTTGCCCGGAGGCACAGACTCTAGCGAAACCGGGGCTACTGTTCTCAGGCTCTCTTCGGGGACAATAAGCCAAGGCTCCTCATCCTCTGATGACACTAAGGAGCGAGAGAGAGGTCGGCCCGAATATTCTTCTCACCAGAGAGAAAATGGAGGGTGAAGTGGAACCGAGAGAAGAATAGGGACCATCTGGCCTGGCGAAAATTTAGCCGCTGAGCCGTTTGCAGATATACCAAGTTTTTGTGATCAGTGAAAAGTTGGAAGGGAAAACGAGCCCCCTCCAGAAGATGTCTCCACTCAGACAAGGCCAACTTCATAGCAAGCAACTCCCTGTCCCCGATGGAACAATTTCTCTCTGCTGGTGTAAAGGTCTTAGAAAAGAAGAAGCAGGGATGCTTCAGACCTTGAGCATCCTTTTGATAAAGGACTGCTCCAGCACCAACATAAGAGGCGTCCACGTAGATCTAGCTTAGTAAATACCTTTGCTCCCCGAAGCCTATCAAAGAGCTCAGAGATTAGGGGCAACGGGTACTTATTCTTGACGGTGATGGCGTTAAGACCCCTGTAGTCAATACACGGACGTAATTCTCCGTTCTTCTTCTGCACGAAGAAGAACCCCACCCCTGCTGGTGACACCGACTTCCTAATGAACCCTCTTTCCAGATTCTCCTGAATATACTGGGACATGGCCTCTGTCTCAGGAAGCGAGAGGGGATAGACTCTTCCCCGAAGAGGTTCTGCTCCAGGCAAGAGATCAATAGGACAGTCATAGGGGCGATGAGGTGGAAGAGTCTCCTCTGCCTTCTTGGAGAAAACGTCTGCGTGTGACCAATAACACTGGGGAAGAAGAGTAAGGTCTACGGGTATCTCTGTGGTGGTGACTTGAACGCACTCCCTGATACACCTGCCTCTACATGAATCACCCCAACCCAGTATCCTCCCAGAGGACCACTCAATATGGGGAGAGTGGTGACGGAGCCAAGGTATTCCCAGCAAAACCTCATCTATTCCCTCGGGCAGGACAAGAAAGGAAATACTTTCCTGATGGTAAGGGGACATAGATAAAGTGAGAGGGATAGTCTAGTGGGTGATTTGTGAGGGCAGAGTCGATCCATTCACTACTCGCACAGTCACCGGTTTGGCGAGCATCACCTGAGGTATAGTGTGGCGGAGAGCAAAGGCAGAGGACATGAAATTCCCCTCGGCTCCAGAATCCACACAGAGCTCGACGGTGAGAGTGGATGGACCTACAGTAATTGTCCCTTTGAAGGACAACTTGGTGGAAAATGCTGCGGTGTCTAGTGAACCTCCTTCCAGGGTCACTAGACGCGACCGTTTTCCCGACCGCTGTGGATATTTGTTGGCATAGTGTCCTAACTGCTGACAGATGTTACAAACCACGGGTACTCGAGCGGCCCGGGACTTAGGTCCCGCTCGAGAAACCTCCATGGCCTCATGGGAGTCGGACGCCTGACTGAAAGATTCTAGAGGTCTGGCGAATGTGGGGGCCAGCCGAAACCTCTGCCTACACTGGGACCACTCCAACCTCCGCTCATGAAAACGGAGGTCGATGCGGGTAGATATGGCGATAAGCTTCTCCAGTGTGGCTGGAATCTCCCTGGTAGCCAAGGCGTCTTTCACATGGCCCGCCAGTCCTCTCCAAAACACGGGAATGAGGACTTTATCTGGCCAGTCTAACTCCGAGGCCAGAGTACGAAATTGGACAGCAAAATAGCTGACCAAGGACGAACCCTGTGAACTTGCCAGCAGTTGGAGCGCTGCATCGTGGGTGACCTGAGGTCCTAGAAAGACCTTTTTTAGAGCCTCCAGAAAACGAGGAGCTCTCCGCACCACACGGTCATCACGCTTCCACAGCGGCATGGCCCACTCCAACGCTCTGCCCGACAGGAGAGATATTACAAAACCCACTTGTGCCTGATCCGTGGGGAAACATGCAGCCAGAAGCTCAAGCTGTATAGAGCACTGAGTCACAAATCCCCGACATTGCTTGCTGTCACCAGCAAAATTGTCTTGAAGCTGGAGGTGGGATAATGTAGAGGCAGAGGTGGCAGTGGACACACTGGCTGCAGCCACGCTAGCAGCCTGAACAGCGACTGCGGTAACATCCACAGCTGAGGTTGTGTGCTCAAGGGCCGCCAACCTACCCTCCAGCTGCTGGATGTTCCGCTGTAGACGCTGGTCGTCCGCCATTTTACTAGCCAGACCCTGGTGCTAGTATTATGTTAGGGCTGGCAGTGTTATGAACTGCTACAAGCACTAAGGAAAGATGGGAACTCTGTCCCTACAATAAAACTGAGCTTGATCCCTACGATGTAACGGGGAACCTGATCCTGCGACCAGACCCGCTAAAGTCCTCAGCTAGTCTGAACGAAGACCTATAGTTGCGAGGGAGGAATCCCTACAAGATCTAGGGACTGGGAGAAAAGGTGGACACCTCCTAACAGAAATTGTAGCAGGGAAAATTAAACAGAAAACAAATTACTACGAGATCCTAAGATTAAGCAAAACTGACAGAGTAAGGCACCTAAGCACCCGGCTAGCTTAAGAGTAGATAATACAATGAAGTCCAGCAAAGCCAGAAGGGCGGAGCCAGACTAAATAGGGAAAAAAGGTCATGTGACCAGCAAACTGAAACAAAGTCTAACAAGAGGGTTCTAACAGTACCCTCCCTTCTAAGAGGATCCTCCGGATCCCCTAGGACTTAGGCTTATCCGGAAACCCCTTGTGAAACGCTCTGACAAGTCTAGACGCAGAAACATCATCCGCCCTCACCCATGAGTTATCCTCGGGTCCATAACCCTTCCAAGCGACGAGGTACTGCAAACCCCCTCTATACCATCTAGAATTTAGGATGCGGGAAATCTCATATTGCCCGTCCTCCACCACCAGGGGAACAGTGGCCGAGACGTCTCCATCTGAGACCTCAGCTTTTTTCAAGAGAGAAACATGAAACACCGGATTAATCTTCCAGGAGGTGGGAAGCTCCAACTTAACAGCAGATTGGTTAATAACCTGAAGCACCTTAAAGGGCCCTACAAACTTGGGACCCAATTTCTTAGACGGAATCCTCAAGCGCAGATTCTTAGAGGACAACCAGACCATGTCACCAATAGCAAACAAAACCTCTTGTCGTTTTCTATCAAAATACACTTTGGATCTTTTGTTAGCCTCCTGAAGATTACCACGCACATCAGTCCAAACTCTCTCCAACACACCAGAAAAATTCTCCTCTTCAGGTACAGCCGATCCCAACTTAGAAAATGACCCAAAAGACGGATGTCTCCCAGTACAACAAAAAAAGGCGAACAACCAGCAGAAGCGGATGTATGATTGTTAAGAGCAAACTGTTGTGAATGGGTTTGAGATGAGTTCTGAGTAGAGGCTCCCTCTGGTGGTTACAAGCGGTACTAGTGAGGATTGGGAATCAGGTGTTACTGATTGGTCTTATTTAAGGGAATCATTTTCCCATCAGGGTTGCCGGTGATCAATTGTTCTGGTCTGAATCCTTCTTTCCAGTTTCCCTTGTAGCCTGCTGTGTCGTGTCTGCATCTCCTGCTATCAGATAAGACAATTTCTTATTTTGTGTTTTTGCTATATTTTTGCATTTTGTCCTGCACTTCTGTGGGGGCCTTCTGGGTCCCCTCCGGGGGCTTTTGCCCTCTCAGTTTAGTCCAGCCACTGTGTTTTGTACTTTTGCTTTTTGCAGTTTTTTCAGTGGCTGCTGTTTTTGTTACACCAGAGAACTAATTTAGGTGGTAGAGGTCGTGTGATCTCAGGTATTTTTTGAAATTAGTAAAGTTGGTGCTTTTCAGGGTTTTCTGGGATTGCAGTAAGTACCCTTCCTGTCCTTTTCTATTTAGATAGTTTGGGCCCCAGCGTTTGCTCATACTATTTTCTTTCTGTGTCAGTATTTCCTCTTGTCTAACCGCCATTACATGTTTGGGGGCTTTCTATTATCTTTGGGGTTCTGCTCCGGGGCAGATAGCTTTCCTATTTCTATCTTTAGGTGTAGTTAGTTTCTCAGGCTGTGACGAGGCGTCTAGGACCAACGTAGGAACGCTCCACGGCTGCCTCTAGTTGTGGTGGTTAGTCAGGGTACTGCAATCTCATAGATTCCAACTGCTCTGGTGTATTTCCTTTTTTACCTGCACTCCTCAGCTACCGTAACATAACAGTATCACTGGCCTTAAAGATTGTATGGTACTCACAGAAGGGAAAAAATATTTTGAAGGAAGAAAAGTTGTCAGAGATATTTTTCTGTTTGTTGCATTTTTTTTTTTCCTCTGTATCTCTGGGTGCTGGGGAGGATCTTTTCTCCCAATGGAGTTTGCACAGTTGTCTGGCCGTGTGGATCAGCTTGCCACTGAGGTTCAGAGTATTGCTGCATATCTTGCTGGGTTGCCTGTTGTGGAACCTAGGATCCCCATGCCAGATTTGTTTTCAGGGGATCGAGCTAAGTTTCAGAATTTCAAAAATAATTGTAAATTGTTTCTTGCCTTAAAATCTAAGTCCTCAGGAAACGCAGCGCAGCAGGTTCAAATTGTCATCTCTCTCCTGCGCGGCGATCCTCAGGATTGGGCTTTTTCCCTCACACCTGGGGATCCTGTTTTGAGTGATGTTGATGCATTTTTTCAGGCTTTGGGGTTATTGTACGATGAGCCTAATGTCACTGATCAAGCTGAAAAAGCCTTGTTGGCATTAAATCAGGGGCTTGATGACGCTGAGTTATACTGTCAGAGATTCCGTAGGTGGGCAGTCCTGACCAAATGGAATGACGACGCTTTGGCGGCCCTTTTCCGGAAGGGTCTGTCGGATAATGTAAAGGATGTTATGGTGGGATTCCCTGTCCCCTCTGGTCTCAATGATTCTATGTCATTAGCGATTCAAATTGACAGACGTTTGCGTGAGCGGAGAAGTGTGCGTGGAGTGGTGTTGCCTTGTGAGCCAGCTGCTGAGCCCATGCAGTGTGATGGAGTGGTGTCTGGGGCACAGCGTCATGAGTTTCGAAAGCGCAATGGGTTATGTTTCTACTGTGGTGATGCCTCTCATGCTATTTCAGTCTGCCCTAAGCGGGGAAGACGTTTTGCACGCTCAGTTGTCTTGGGTAGTGTTCAGACTAAGTTTTTATTAACTGTCACTCTGATATGCTCTCTGTCCTCATTTTCTGCTCAGGCTTTCGTTGATTCTGGAGCAGCTATTAACCTGATGGATTATGATTTTGCTAAACGTTGTGGATTTCCTTGATACCCCTACAGAAGTCTATTCCCCTACTGGGGATCGATTCTACCCCTTTGGCTGAGAATAAACCCAGTTTTCTACTCAGGTGATAATGAGGGTTGAACCTGATCACCAGGAGTGCTGCAAATTTTTGGTTCTATATAATCTGCATGACATTATCGTGCTGGGTTTCCCTTGGTTACAGTCTCATAATCCTGTTTTGGATTGGAAATCTGTGTCTGTAACCAGTTGGGGCTGCCAATGTGTTAATACCAACACTCCTGTTTTTTCTGCCTCCCCCAGGCTGAGGATGTTCCTGACTTTTTGTTTGATTTTTCTGATGTGTTTAGCGAAAGTAAATCTGCATCCTTACCTCCCCATAGGAGCTATGACTGCGCTATTGAATTAGTGCCAGGTAGTAAATTCCCTAAGGGTCGCCTTTTTAATTTGTCTGTACCTGAACATGACGCTATGCGGTCTTATATCAAGGAATCATTGGAGAAGGGTCATATCAGACCATCCTCTTCACCCTTAGGTGCCGGTTTTTTCTTTGTGGCCAAAAAAGATGGTTCATTAAGGCCGTGTATTGATTATCGTCTCTTGAACAATATTACTGTGAAATATCAATACCCGTTACCCTTGATTTCTGACCTGTTTTCCAGGGTGAAAAACGCTACTTGGTTTACCAAGCTTGACCTCAGGGGGGCGTATAACCTTATTCGCATTAAGCACGGGGATGAATGGAAGACGGCATTTAACACCCCTGAAGGGCATTTTGAGTACCTTGTGATGCCCTTTGGGCTCACTAATGCTCCTTCCGTCTTCCAGTCCTTCATGAATGACATTTTCAGGGATTTTGTGGACAAGTTTCTGATTGTTTATTTGGATGATATCTTGATTTTTTCTAATGACTGGGACTCTCATGTGAAACATGTTCGAACTGTATTCCAGATTTTGAGAGAGAATGCTCTGTATGTGAAGGGATCAAAGTGTCTTTTTGGCGTACAGAAGATCTCATTTCTGGGATTCATTTTGTCCCCATCTGTTATTGAAATGGACCCGGTCAAGGTTCAGGCCATCTGTGATTGGGTCCAACCTACTTCATTAAAGGCTCTTCAGAGATTTTTGGGTTTTGCCAATTTTTATCGTAAATTTATTGGTAATTTCTCTGTTATTGTTAAACCATTAACTGATTTGACCAGAAAGGGTTCTGATGTGGTGAATTGGCCTCCTGAGGCAGTCTCTGCGTTTCAGGAACTTAAGCAGAGATTCACTTCTGCTCCTGTTCTACGGCAGCCTGATGTTTCTCTGCCATTTCAGGTGGAGGTTGATGCCTCTGAAATTGGGGCAGGTGCCGTTTTGTCCCAAAAAGATCCAGAGACCTCTAAAAGTAACCCTTGTGCCTTTTTCTCTCGAAAATTTTCTCCTACTGAACGTAATTATGACGTGGGTAATCGGGAGTTATTGGCCATGAAGTGGGCTTTTGAAGAGTGGAGACATTGGCTGGAGGGAGCCAAACATCAGGTGGTGGTCCTTACGGACCATAAGAATCTGGTCTATCTGGAATCTGCCAAGCGACTCAATCCTAGACAGGCCAGGTGGGCCTTGTTTTTCACACGTTTTAATTTTGTGGTTTCCTTTCTTCCTGGCACTAAGAATGTTAAGGCGGATGCCCTCTCGAGGAGTTTCCTTGCGGACTCTCCTGAGCTATCTGATCCCTCTGTTATTTTGAAGGAGGGTGTAGTTCTTTCCGCCATCTCGCCTAATTTGAGACTTGCTCTGGAGGGGTGTCAGGAGGATAGGCCCGAGCGCTGCCCTGTTGGAAAATTGTTTGTCCCGGACCAATGGAAAAAGAGTGTGATGTCTGAGATTCATTGTTCCGCATTGGTGGGCATCCGGAATTTTTGGTACCAGAGACTTGGTTAGTCGGTCCTTTTGGTGGCCTACCTTGTCTCGCGATGTCAGGGAATTTGTGCAGTCCTGCGGGACTTGCTCTCGCTCCAAGCCTTGCTCTCGCTCTAGTGGTTTGTTGATGCCATTGCCTGTGCCCAAGAGACCATGGACCCATATCTCTATGGATTTCATTTCCGATCTTCCTGTTTCTCAGAGAATGACCACCATCTGGGTAATTTGTGATAGGTTTTCCAAAATGATACATCTTGTGCCATTACCTAAGTTGCCTTCCTCCTCTGAATTGGTGCCGTTGTTCCTTCAGCACGTGGTTCGTTTACACGGCATTCCTGAGAACATTGTGTCTGACAGAGGAGTCCAGTTTGTTTCCAGATTTTGGAGGACTTTTTGTTCTAAACTGGGTGTTCAATTGTCTTTCTCCTCGGCATTTCATCCTCAGACCAATGGTCAAACTGAGAGAACAAACCAGACATTGGAGACTTATCTAGATGCTTTGTGTCTGCTGATCAGGATGACTGGGTCTCTTTTTTGCCTTTGGCTGAGTTTGCTCTTAATAATAGGGCTAGCTCTGCCACTTTGATGTCTCCGTTTTTCTGTAATTCTGGGTTTCACCCTCGATTTTCTTCAGGACAGACGGAGGCTTCTGTCTGTCCAGGTGTTGACTCTGTTGTTGAGCGTATGCAGCAGATTTGGGACCAGGTAGTGGAGAGGTTGTCCCTCTCTCAGGAGAAGGCCCAGCGGTTTGCTAACGGCATAGGACTGATGGTCCTCGGTTTAAAGTGGGGGACTTGGTCTGGTTGTCCTCAAAGAATATTCCTATGAGAGTAGCATCTCCTAAATTTAAGCCTAGGTTCATTGGACCTTATAAGATCATGGAGATTATTAATCCTGTTTCTTTTCGTTTGCTTCTTCCAGGGACATTTAAGATCCATAACGTGTTCCACAAGTCCTTGTTGAAGAGGTTTGTTGAGCCAGTGGTTCCTGCTGCTGTGCCTCCTGACCCTGTTTTGGTTGAGGGCAATCTGGAGTATGTGGTTGAGAAAATATTGGATTCTCGTTTTTCTAGACGAAGACTCCAGTATTTGGTTAAATGGAGAGGTTATGGTCAGGAAGATAATTCTTGGGTGTTTGCTTCGGACATCCATGCTAGGAGACTTATCCGTGCGTATCATAGAACTCATCCTGACCGACCTGGTTGCTCAAATGAGGGTTCGGTGACCCCTCCTCAAGGGGGGGGTACTGTTGTGAATGGGTTTGAGATGAGTTCTGAGTAGAGGCTCCCTCTGGTGGTTACAAGCGGTACTAGTGAGGATTGGGAATCAGGTGTTACTGATTGGTCTTATTTAAGGGAATCATTTTCCCATCAGGGTTGCCGGTGATCAATTGTTCTGGTCTGAATCCTTCTTTCCAGTTTCCCTTGTAGCCTGCTGTGTCGTGTCTGCATCTCCTGCTATCAGATAAGACAATTTCTTATTTTGTGTTTTTGCTATATTTTTGCATTTTGTCCTGCACTTCTGTGGGGGCCTTCTGGGTCCCTCCGGGGGCTTTTGCCCTCTCAGTTTAGTCCAGCCACTGTGTTTTGTACTTTTGCTTTTTGCAGTTTTTTCAGTGGCTGCTGTTTTTGTTACACCAGAGAACTAATTTAGGTGGTAGAGGTCGTGTGATCTCAGGTATTTTTTGAAATTAGTAAAGTTGGTGCTTTTCAGGGTTTTCTGGGATTGCAGTAAGTACCCTTCCTGTCCTTTTCTATTTAGATAGTTTGGGCCCCAGCGTTTGCTCATACTATTTTCTTTCTGTGTCAGTATTTCCTCTTGTCTAACCGCCATTACATGTTTGGGGGCTTTCTATTATCTTTGGGGTTCTGCTCCGGGGCAGATAGCTTTCCTATTTCTATCTTTAGGTGTAGTTAGTTTCTCAGGCTGTGACGAGGCGTCTAGGACCAACGTAGGAACGCTCCACGGCTGCCTCTAGTTGTGGTGGTTAGTCAGGGTACTGCAATCTCATAGATTCCAACTGCTCTGGTGTATTTCCTTTTTTACCTGCACTCCTCAGCTACCGTAACATAACAGCAAACTCAGCAAGTGGCAGAAACTCAGACCACCCCTCTTGATTATCAGTCACAAAACAACGCAAGAACTGCTCAACATCCTGGTTTTTCCTTTCTGTCTGGCCATTAGACCCCGGATGATATCCGGATGAAAACGACAAATGAACTCCCAACCTGTCACAAAAGGCGCGCCAAAAACGAGCCACAAACTGAGGTCCCCTATCAGAAACAATGTCAGTAGGAACACCATGTAGTCTGACTATTTCCTTGACAAAGGCCTTAGCGAGAGTCTTAGCGCAGGGCAATTTGATGAAAGGAACCAAGTGACACATCTTGCTAAAGCGGTCCACGACCACCCAGATGACAGTGAAACCCTCAGAGGGGGGAAGGTCAGTAATAAAGTCCATAGCCAAATGTGTCCAAGGTGCACTAGGGACCTCCAGAGGGCAAAGCAACCCTGCAGCAGGAGTATGAGAAGACTTAGATCTAGCTCACACAGTGCATTGACGCACCCACTTAATGACTTCCTTCTGCCATCCAGGCCACCAAAATCTGCGACCCACAAGTCTCTTGGTCTCAGAGATTCCAGGATGACCTGCCAACCGAGAGTCATGACATTCAACAACAAATCTCTCCTCAGGGTACCAGGCACAAACAACCTCCCATGCGGCGTGTTAGATGGGGCATTCTCCTGTGCTTTAAGAATCTCATCTTCCAACACGGAGAAAAACAGTGCCCACCTAGCCTGACGGGCATTCAAGCGTTTGGCAGCATCAAGGTAGATCAGATTTTTATGATCGGTGAAGACTTGAACGGGAAATTCCGCTCCCTCCAAAAAATGACGCCAGTGTTCAAATGCGAGTTTAATTGCCAACAATTCCCGATTACCGATATCATAATTTAGTTCAGACTCAGAAAATTTCTTTGAAAAAAAAGCACAGGGATGTACTCCATCCGTCTTTTCCTGAGACAACACCGCGCTGACCCCCACAGAAGAAGCATCAACCTCAACCAAAAATGGTTTAGTTACATCAGGCTGCGTAAGGATGGGAGCAGAGCTGAACCTCTCCTTTAGCAACACAAAAGCCTCAATGGCCTCAGTAGTCCACTGAACCGCATCAGCACCTTTCCTGGTGAGATCGGTCAGAGGTTTGGCAATCACAGAAATTTTTTTTATGAATTTTCTATAATAATTGGCGAACCCCAAAAACCTCTGTATTGATTTCACACCAATAGGCCAATCCTGCACAGCTTGCACTTTCACAGGGTCCATCTCAAAACCTTCACTGGAGACAATGTAGCCCAAAAAACTAAGTCTCTGTACAGCGAACTCACATTTTTCTAGTTTGGCAAAAAGTGAATTATCACTCAGTAACTTTAATACTTCACGCACACTCCTCCAATGAGACTCCAAATCCGGTGAATAAATCAAAATGTCATCCAAATACACAACCACACTTCTGCCGATCAAAGGTCTAAGGATGTCATTAATAAGATTCTGAAAAAATGCCAGAGCACTGGAAAGTCCAAAAGGCATGACCAGATTCTCAAAATGACCCAGTGGAGTGTTAAATGCAGTCTTCCATTCATCCCCCTCCTTCATGCGCAACAAATTGTATGCCCCTCGAAGATCAATTTTCGAGAACCACTTGGCCCCACTAACTGATTAAACAAATCAGGAATCAATGGCAGTGGGTAAGGATTGCGTACAGTAATCTTATTAATCTCACGAAAGTCTAGACAAGGCCGTAAACCGCCGTCCTTTTTTTTAACAAAAAAAAATCCAACCGCCACAGGAGATTTGGAAGGCCTAATGTGACCGGCGGCCAAGCTTGTCTGTATGTATTCCTCCAAAGCCTTTCTCTCAGGAATAGTCAAATTAAATAAACGACTTTTAGGAAGAGTCGCTCCAGGGATAAATTCAATTGCACAATCATATTCTCTATGAGGAGGCAATACCTGCGATTCCTTATCAGAAAAAACTTTCCAAAAATCCTGAATAGGTACAGGTAACTCCCCCTTAACTACAGCAGCAATACGCCCGTTACAACACTTGTCATAACACTTAGGACTCCAGGACTTAATTTCATTGGTAGACCAATCCAGTACCGGATTGTGCAATTTTAACCAGGGTAACCCCAAATCACCGGTGAGGGCAAATTATTCAAAACTACCAAATCCAAATTCTCTTGATGAACACCATTAATAGTAAGAGGAAATTCACAGATATGGGGAGTAACATTTTTCAAGGGAGAGCCATCCACAGACACCACATTAATAGGAGAAGACAGAAGTTTGGGTTTTAATTTTAGTTTTTCCAAAAATTTCCCATCAATCACATTGAGAGTTGAACCACAATCCACAAATACCCGAAACTCCATTAACTCCTCCTCAACACCAGTGGTAGCAGAAAGAAAGACACCTTTATTGTTTAAACAAGCTATGCGGGCGACACTGACCTCATTTTTTTTTTTCTCTTTATTCATTCGAAGCGCACAGTTCTTAATGAAATGCTCAGATTTACCACAGTAGAAACACAAACCTTGAGCAAATCTGCGTTCTTTTTCCCGAGAGTGAGGTGCCATTGCTCCAATTTCCATCGGCTCTGCAATGTCAGTACATTCCTTCTCCAAACCTGGAGCTGACAAAGCAGACTTACTCTCATTAACCCTTGCACGCAGTCTCCTATCCACCCGTATGGCCAATTGCATAGCCTCTTGCAAGTTACCAGGTATAGGATAAGCAATCAGCAAATCTTTAACCCTTTCACTTAATCCTGCAAGAAATAAACTTTTCAAAGCTGAATCGTTCCAGCCCACTGGGTGGACCACCTACGGAAGTGAGTACAATATTTTTCCACATTACCCGATCCCTGTCTCAAACGTCTCAACTCTGTCTCAGCTGATGAAACATGATCCGGATCGTCATACAACAACCCCAAAGCAGAAAAAAAAACATCCACTGATCCAAAGCATGGATCACTAGGCTGCAGAGAAAAGGCCCAGTCTTGAGGTTCTTTGCGCAAAAGTGACATTATAAACCCTATGCGCTGTGATTCATCACCAGAGGATCTGGGTCTCAAACGAAAATACAACAAGCAAGCATTTTTAAAAGAAAAAAAATCTTGTTGTTCACCAAAAAATAAATCAGGCAAACGTACCTTTGGCTCCACGAAATGTGCTCCAGAACAACTACTCACGTGTTGCTGGATTTCAGCCACCTCCAGAGAGAGACCCTGCAGGCGTTCAGCCAAATCCCGAACCGACACCATGATGAAAACAGAAAATCTTTCCTTAGAGATTTTTTTTTTTTTTTTTTTTCTTGGCTGGACTTACTGTTATGAGCTACTACAAGCACTAAGGAAAGATGGGAACTCTGTCCCTACAATAAAACTGAGCTTGATCCCTACGATGTAACGGGAAACCTGATCCTGCGACCAGACCCGCTAAAGTCCTCAGCTAGTCTGAACGAAGACCTATAGTTGCGAGGGAGGAATCCCCACAAGATCTAGGGACTGGGAGAAAAGGTGGACACCTCCTAACAGAAATTGTAGCAGGGAAAATTAAACAGAAAACAAATTACTACGAGATCCTAAGATCAAGCAAAACTGACAGAGTAAGGCACCTAAGCACCCGGCTAGCTTAAGAGTAGA
>JARQOD010000004.1:315357207-315521080 GCA_033576555.1 Oophaga sylvatica
AAACATTTTTTAAAAGGGGGAAAAGCTTGACAACCTTGTCCCCCCCTTTTTTGAAAAACCCCGCCCCTTTTTTTCCTGTCGGGGGGTTTTTAACTAGGGAAACAAAAAATTCAAAATTTGTTTTTCCCCGTAGTAGTTACAAACCCCAAAAACGTTGAAACCCCCTTTAACCCCCCCTTTGGAACCCCATCAAGAATCCCGTTTTTTCCCGGGGCCCCATAAAAAAACCCGGGGATGGCAGGGGGCCCCCCAAAAAAAATTTTTTCCCCTGGGGGGCGAACACACATTTTTTTTTGGCTAATTTTTTATCCCCAAGTTTTAAAACACCTCCCTAACATGCCCTTTTTAAAACCAGAACCAGCGAGAAAATTAAGATATCATCCAATATAGACCCCCAATTCCCCATTAGGTGGCAAAAGAGTCATTTAAAAAGGTTGAAACCCCCCCGGGGGGCAACCCTCGACCAAAGGGCATAAAATTTTTTCCAAAAAGCCCTTCCGGGGAGTTTTAAAACCCCTTTTTCCCCCCCTTCCCCCCCCTTAATCCTAATCAGATTGTCCCCCCCGGGGGAATCCAATTAGAAATTGGGCCCCCACGATCTGTTTAAAAAATTTTGGGGAAATAAGTGAATTTTTTCACAAAGAAAAAACCCCCGGGGCCCCGGGGGAAATAAAGGTCTAATATGCCCCCCAAACTCCCCAAAAATATAACCCTTTTCGGGCCCTTTCTGGGCCCAGAATTTTTAAAAAAACCTAGATTTCTAATTTGGCCCCAGGGGCAATTTAAACAGCAAGCATATTCGCATGGGGGGGGTATTCTTGAAAACCCTTTCTCTGGAATACATCCCAAATCCACCAAAAAGGGGAAAAAGGGGCCCCAAAGAGCACCCCCCCAAAATGACCGTTTTCACTTTTTTTATTACAGAATTCACCCATTGGTTATTTTTTTTGGAATTGCCAATTAATAACCGGGTTTGCTTTTTTAACCCCAAAGGGAAAGGCCCCCAGCACTTTTGGGGGTGGAAACCCCCAACAAAAACAAGAAAAGTTTTTTTTATGAACGCCCCCCTTGAATCTAGTTTTCACGTTAAAAAAACCCTTCCCAAACCCAGAGGCTGGGCGAGGAAAGATGGGGGGGGGGTTTGCCAACACATCTCGCATCCCCTTAAACCCCGGGGCCCAAAAACGAAAACCCCAAAATTTCCCCCCCCCACAAATCCGAAAAACAGTATCCCCTCAGTTTTCGCCCCCACCCCCAAACCCCCGGGGGACGGAAACTGGGGATTTTTGGGGGGCGAAATACTTTCTCCAGATTCCCCGTCCACCACACAACTGGTCAATATTTTTTCCGGCGTTTTTCTCACTCTGCCAAGGAGGGAGGGAAACCCCCCCCCAAAAAGCCCCTTTTTTTTCCCCAGAAAAAAACAACCTTTTTTTTGGGGCCCCCCACCCCATCCCCCCCCCCGAATGGGGGTCCCTCCAAATTGATGGGGTCCTCTGGACTGCCCCGGGAAAACCCCCGTATAAGGGACCTTGGGAAGGTGGAGTCTCACGGGGCAAATTTAAAACCCCGATTCCCGAAAACTCTGCCCAATACAAAGCAAGGGCCATAGCGGCTTCCCCTGACTTTGGGGGGTCAAAAAACTGTGCCGCAATCCTTTTTAAATTTTTCAGATAACCCTTGACAAAACTGGCTCCTAAACCGGGGGTTTTCCCCGGGGGGTTGTGGCCCACCTACGGAAATCGGGAAAGAATTCCCCCCCCCGGGCGATCCCCTGCGAACCTACTTAAAAAAGATTCAAAAAGGGGGACCCATCCGGGGATCTATCCCAAAAACCCAGAAAAGCAAAAAACCCCCCCACTGCTGGAGAGGGGGGACCCCGGGGGGGGCGAACGCCCAGTTGGGGGGGGTCCTTTAGGAGGGGAAAGACAATCCCCCCCCCTTTTCCCCCTCCCAGATGACCGAGGGGGCGCAGCCAAAATAAATTTTTCCCCTCCGGAAAGCAAAAAACTTTTCCCGGCCCCCCCGTAAATCGGCCCGGAGAGCTATTTTTTTTTGGCCCGGCCCTGGGGGGGACAAAACCTTTGGCTTAAGTCCGCCACTCCATGGACAAACTCGAAAACCCCCAGCTGACTGACCGGGCCCCCTGGGGGGGGGGGAAAAATTTTTTTTTGGGGGCGGTAAAAAAAGTCACGCTGTCTCTGTATACGGAGGCCCGGGGGGTTTTTCTGCCCCTAAGGGGGCCTGATAATCCCCTACCTGGGGGGAGTTGAGGGGACAGAGGTCCAGGCCCCAGCGTAACCCATCCCCCTTAATCCCAAACCCCTGTAACGCCGAGAAGGCCCTTTTTTCCACCACAGGAACGGGAAAGGGGAAAATCCCTTTTACACACGTTAAGACAACGGCATTAAAGGGGGGAAAATAAAAGCCCTTTTTCATCAAATATCACACGGGGAACCCCCAAGGGTAAAGGGATAAATAATAAAGCAGAGGGGGAGAAAACCACAACAGGAATTTTTCTTTGATTCTCAAATGATCCGCTTCTGGTCGCATAAAACTTTCCCCCACACTTCCTAGCAAAAAGGCGGGTATTTAAAGGAATCCAATTATCCAAATTAATTTGCACCCAGACGAGGGGTCTTGTCCACACAGAGAGAGGGAGAATTTAACTCTCTCACTGCCGAAAAACACTCACAGCGAAACTCAGCTGTGAAAAATTCAGGGGTCAATCGGCCGATCTTCGCAGCGACACACCCGTGACAAAAGTTTATTGACAGTGACTGCTTATCACAGAAGGGGGTGGAGTTGGACAGTGACACATGCCGTATCAAAGCAATGTTAAGCTTTGTGAAAAACCAACTGTAAGTAAAAGCAGCCATATGTGACACATTCGAAATCTGTTTTTTTAACCCTACCTCATGCTGTCTCAAATTACATAGAAAAAAAACCACGGCAGATTCCCTTTAGCAGCATTTAACAAATACAATGTTTAAGTGTTTAAATTGTTACTTACAACAATCTCTATAAATTTATATATTTCAATTTTACTTATTACTATTTTAACCTATGTTAAAAGATTAATAATAAGCCTTATATATAAAATAATATATAGTAATACACTCTGGCAAAAATTAAGAGACCACTGCAAAATTTTAGTTTGTTGATTTTTTCTTTATAGGTATATATTTGAGTAAAAATGTAAATTGCTCTTTTATTCTATAAAACTACTGACAACATGTTCCAAATTTCCAAGCAATACATTTTGGTTTATTTTCAGAAAAAAGAGAAAGAGAAAAATTCAAAAAAACAA
Source organism: Oophaga sylvatica (assembly GCA_033576555.1). Taxonomy (NCBI): domain Eukaryota; kingdom Metazoa; phylum Chordata; class Amphibia; order Anura; family Dendrobatidae; genus Oophaga; species Oophaga sylvatica. The sequence goes on from JARQOD010000004.1 coordinate 315,360,518, forward strand.
AAAAAGCAGTGCTTGTAGACCTCAAATAATGCTAAGAAACAGGTTTCATAACTTTTTGAAAGAATAATACTAAAGTTTTAATCAGGAAGAGTTTTAAAAACAATTTTTGTGGAATAACCATGAGTTTAAATCACGTTTCTGCGTCTTGGCATGCTTTCCACCGTCTTTCCACGCTTTTGGGTGCCTTATGCCACCATGGGTCAAAAACCATAGGTTTTCATGGGTTAGGTCTGGAGATTTGGGGTGGCCAGACGGGATTTGATGTGGTGGTCCTTCATCCCACACATTTATTGACCTAGTGTGTGGCATGGCGCATTGTCCTGCGGAAAACCTTTCAGAGTTGGGGAACATTGCCTGAGCAAAGGAATCAATGTTTTAACCAGGATAACCTTGTATGGGCTTGATTCAACGTCCTTCGCAAAGATTACCGCCCAATTTCAGCCTTGCTGAAGCATCCCCAGATCATCACTGATCCTCCACCAAATTTCACATGGGGAAGACCTGTGGCTTAAACGCCTCTCGGCTCCATTAACATTAGCGACAAGGGTTGGGCAAACTGAAATTAAACCATCAAGAAATTACCTTACCAAGTCCTCTATGTCCAATCTTTTGGCTTTGGCCAAACTTCAGCTGCTCCCTTTGCTTTCACTGAAAAGGCTTTTTTCTACTTTACATGACTTTAGCCCTGCCTCAAAGGGGCCCTGTTACGAACTGTTCTTGCCGTGCACTCACCCCAGCTGCCCATTTGCCAATCCTTTTGTAGGTCACTTGATGTTATCCTCGGTTGCTGAGTGACATTGGATAAAGTCGGCATTCCATCATTGCAAGTCATTTTTTCCGCTGCCAGCCTGTAGCTTTGTTGTCCAATTTTTTTATTTGGAGGGTACGGTGCACGTCATTTTTTTTGGTGCCAGATAATTCCCAAACCAACTTTTTAAAATTTTAATTAAAAAAATTCACTCAACTTGATTGTTAATTGTGTCTTTAAAAGTTCAGTGATGTCAAACGTTTCGGTCCAGGGGCCTTCATCGTAATGACAAAAAACTAAAGGAAAATTTAACAGCTGTTTATGGGAAAAAATACCCCAAATTAAATTCCCAAAAAACAAATTATACATGGGGGGTTTTAAAAGATCAAAAGGAAAAAGTTTCCGGAATGGCAATATTGGTTCATCAAAAACATATTATTTAAGGGAAAAAACCCTACACCCTGTATCACAAAATGAAAAATGTTTACTAGGTAAACAAAAAAATCCTATAATACCAGAAAGAAGGATAATGTTTTTTGGACCTTAATATAAATACCCTTCACGTGTGGGCGTGCTGACATGTGGTTCCCCGCGGGTTTGGTGCGGTTCCTGCCGTTAATTGGAATGTGGAGTGATGTCTGGGTTAAAAAATAAGTATTTACCCTTTTGTTAGCAAAAGCATCGGGAAAAAGGACCATTCCGTGAGTGACCCAGAAAAGGGCATCCGCTGTATTAAGCTGTCTAATAAGTATAGACCCCCTATGGCTAGGGTATGAAAATCAATGTCCCATAGTGTGCAGTAGATATAACTGAAGGTTACCGCTTATAAGCTGTTAAGTTGTTGTCCGAGCATATGCTGCGGCCTGCGAGGGATTAGCACATATTAATGTGATATCTGTGAACGCCATCAAAGGATGGTCATCTAGAATATATTGATCTTACCCGGGGTAGCAGTAAAGCGCGGTGTCCCCGCTGTATTCGTGCAGTGTAAGCTACCTTGAATGGGTTCTTATGGGCGCCGGTGTCCCTGTACCTGTAGACTTCCCTGGTTCCGGTGAAGCCGGAAGTGACGTGACGGATGTGCTTGGTGCGTTCCATATGCGTTCCAATCCACGTGGTGGGGAGTTGCTTAAGCGGCCATGCTCAGTGAAAAACAATGGAGTGAGATTGAGATACAGTCTCTTAAGTGCCAGTATAAGACGAAACATTGATAGGTGAGGACTCCCAAGGGTCTCAACAGGGATTATGATGTGTTAACATTCATTTAATGTATCGAAATAATTTCTAATTATGCTTTCTCTTCTTTCTTCAGAAGCCGCCTATATTGATCGCCAGAATGTTTGGGCACTTATATATTCATCACCTATCAATGTTTCGTCTTATACTGGCACTTAAGAGACTGTATCTACGATCTCACTCCTTGTTTTTCACTGAGCATGCGCCGCCTTAGCACACTCCCCACCTACGGTGGATTTGGAACGCATATGGTAACGCACCAAGCACATCCGGTCACGTCACTTCCGGCTTCACCGGAACCAGAAGTCATCAACGTGGACACGGGACACCGGCGCCCATAAGAAACCCATTCAAGTAGCTTACACTGCAGGGAATACAGCGGTGGACCCGCGCTTTACTGCTACCCCCGGTAAGATCAATATATTGCTAGATGACCATCCATTGATGGCGTTCACAGATATCACATTATATGTGCTATATCCCCTCGCAGGCCGCAGCATATGCTCGGAAACAAACTTAACAGCCTTTTTAAGCGGAACCCTTCAGTTATATCTACTGCACACGTATGGGACATTGATTTTCATACCCTAGCCACTAGGGGTCTATACTTATTAGACAGCTTAATAAGCGGATGCCCTTTTCTTTTGGTCACTCACGGTTGTGTCTTCATTCCGATTGCTTTTGTAACAATAAGGGTATTATACTTATATTTACCCCAAATCCCCACAGTATCACTAATTAACGGCAGGAACCCCAAAACCCCCGGGTAAGCCCATGTCAGCACTGCCCACACGTGCACAATGGGTATTTATATTAAGGTCCATAAACATTATCCATTCTTTCTGGTATTAGGATATTTTGTTTACCTAGTAAAACACTTTCATTTTGTGAACACGGTATGTATGGTTTTGCTCTCATATATAAGATTTTTGACTGAACCAATATTGCCACTTCCGAAACTTTTTCCATTTGATCTATTACACCCCATGTATATACTTTGTTTTTTGTAATTTAATTTGGGAGATATTGTTCCCATAAACAGCTGTTAAATTTCCTTATATTGTTTTTGTACAGTTACTGATGAAGGTCCAATAGGACCGAAACGTTTGACATCACTGAACTTTAATAAAGACACAATTAATCAATCAAGTTGAGTGCAGAGTTTATTAAATAAATATGTTGTCCACAATTCTGCTGCTTGACCTTGTTGCAATGGACTGCCGTCTTAAAATTTTAAGGATGGAGGCAAATTTATGCTCACTGTATCCCTATGCTGTAAAGACAGAATTGACCCTTCTTTTCCTCACAAGACTTTTCAACTCCTTTGGCATGGTTAAAAGTTATTTTTTCATTCCTATTACTTTTGGGATATTAGTGCACTTGTTTTGCATCCAGGTTATACTATTGCAAGAGTTGTGAACACCACAGCAGTGTTTTTTTATACTTTCCTTCGTTAAATAAGATTTGGTTCAGGTGATCACTTAATCTGAAGCACATTAAGTAGAATGAGGTGTACTCTCGTTGGAATTCAACTGGCACTGGAATGGAAATGGCTGTCAGACATGTAGAGAAGCTGATTTTTATAAAACTGTGCGTGGTCTCTTAATTTTTTCCAGAGCTGTATATATATATATATTTATTACAAATACAAATACAGTGCCTTGCAAAAGTATTCGGCTCCCCGGAACTTTTCAACTTTTTTCCACATAAACATGCTTCAAACATAAAGATACCAAATGTAAATTTTTGATGAAGAATCAACAACAAGTGGGACACAATTGTGAAGTTGAACGAAAATGGACCAGGCAGGAGTGATACTGTTGTGGAGAAGTTTAAAGCCGGATTTGGATACAAAATGATTTCCAAAAGTTTAAACACCCCAAGGAGCACTGTGCAAGTGATCATATTGAAATGGAAGGAGTATCATACCACTGCAAATCTACCAAGACCCAGCCATCTCTTCTAAACTTTCATCTCAAACAAGGAGAAGACTGATCAGAGATGCAGCCAAGAGAACATGATCACTCTGGATAACTCCCGAGATCTACAGCTGAGGTGGGACCGTCTGTCCATAGGACAACAATCAGTCATACACTGCAAAAATTTCTGGCCTTTATGGAAGAGTGGCAAGAAGAAAGCCATTTCTCAAAGTATCCAAAAAAGTGTAGTTTAAATTTTGAAAAACAGCCACCGGGGAGACGCACCAAACATGTGGAAGATAGGTGCTCTGGTCAATGAAACCAAAATCAAACTTTTTGGCAACAATGCCAAACGATATGTTTGGCGAAAAGGGAACACAGCTCATCACCCTGAACCACCCATCCCCACTGTCAAACATGGTGGTGGTAGCATCATGGTTGGGCCTGCTTTTCTTCAGCAGGGACGGGAAGATGGTTTTTAAAATTGAGGGGAAGATGGATGAGCCAAATAAAGGACCATTCTTGAAGAAAACCGGTTGGAGTCTGCAAAAGACCTGAGACTGGGACGGAGATTTGTCTTCCAACAAGACAATGATCCCAAACATAAAGCAAAATTTACAATGGAATAGTTCACAAATAAACTATCCAGGAGTTAGAATGGCCAAGTCAAAGTCCAGACCTGAATCCAATCGGAAACCTGTGGAAGGAGGCTGAAAACTGCTTTCCAAACGATCTCTATCCAACCTCACTGACTCGAGCTGCTTCCCAAGGAAGAAGGGGCAAGAATTTCAGTCTCTCGATGTTACAAAACTGATAGAACATATCCAAGCGACTTGCAGCTGTAATTGCAGCAAAAGTACGCAGCAAAGTATTAAGTTTAAAGGGCCCGAATAATTTTGAAACGCCCCACTTTTCAGTTTTTGTATTTCCACAAAAATTTAAAATATCCAATAAATTTCGTTCAACTTCACAATTGTGTCCCACTTGTTTTTGATTCTTCACCAAAAATTTACTTTGGTATCTTTATGTTTGAAGCATGATATGTTGGAAAAGGTTGAAAAGTTCCAGGGAGCCCGAATACTTTCGCAAGGCACGTATATACAAAATATATAACAAATATTTTTTCTATGTGTAATTTGTGAGTCAATATTTATCAATTGACAAGCCCAAATTAACACAAAACCGCAGGACCATGACAAGTTAGAACAATTATTTTGTTTAATTTATGCAAATCGACAATTCAGTAGTGTGTGACTGCTGGACAGAAGCCCTGAGACCTGCCTCCTACCTCTCAGCATGCAGAGCTCTTCCTTTGATGAGCTGAAATGGTGAGCCATCACATGCGTCATGGTCTGTAAGAGAGTTCAGGGCCGTAGTCATGGCTCGCAATGATGGCTGTTTATGCACTCCCTGGCCCTCTGTTACATATACACATGTCCATTTGTAGGTACCTTTTTTTCCCCACTCTCCGTTCCCTCAGGTCCTCTCGGATCTGCTGGAGGTTTCCTTCGGGCGGCTTCATACAAAGAGAGGACAGATCCGTTCCATCTTAAAATAATCAATTTATTTTGTTCCATTCTCAGTACGTCCAGCTCAGTCACAGACACAATCTAGGGATCATCACAGAGTTCATCCTTTTCTCTCCCTGTGCTTTCCCTCACTTCTTCCAGAATGTCCCAGTGTCGCACCGGCTCATCCAAAACGGAGCGTTCCTTTTGGCCAGCCAAATAACTTCGGGAGTTCCCCTGTCTGTTTCACCCCAGACATAAGGGCATCAGTTAGCTGCCACATCTTAAAGATGCCCTGCATTCCTTTGCTGCTGTAACCTTCAGCCATGGGCCATGGACGACTGGACTACTGGCCTGAACGTTGCGTTGCCAACTGCCAAGTCCGAGCTCTCAGTCCCTACTAACTAAAATCAGGGGGTTCTCCTGTTACCTACAGTTGGCCCCTCCTATTTTAACTAGTTCCTATTAATCTATTTTAATTTTAATATGCCCCCTCTAGTGGCTAATCTTCTATTACACTTTCTCTATCTGTACAATAGAAAGCATACACATAGTTTAGCAATACATTGTAAAACCTCATAAATATATACATTATACATATAACATGGACCAGCACTTTTCAGGGGCGTAACACACAAAGATCAAGGGGAGTGAAACAAGTCAGTCTTGGTAAACCCCTTACACTCCCCCCTCCTTTAAGAATGGTCATCCCCGATCATATAGTAATTTAAAACTATACAGGACTGTACTCATGCGGGAGGTAAACGTTCAAACGAAATATACAATTTGTTTAGCTCAAAGTGAGCAAAGTCTTTTTGGCCCAGCGGGAGACACCGGAGACCACCTGCCTCTACGGAGAGATCCTTTAACGCCGCATAAGATCCATCTTTTCGCTTTCTCTAACTGGTGCCTAGTGAACAGTCATCCAGGTAGCCCTTGAGTCCATAGAGCCCCTGTACCATCTGCCTATAGGACCCGGTTAAAGATACAGTCCATTCCCAATCAACTTACCTGTCTGTCAGGTCCTTAGTCCTTGGGGCTTTCCCCCTCCTTTGTATGGAGTACGGCCCCTTTTAAACATACATTTATTGCCTACTCAACAATTGTTCAGTCATTGGGCCCCTAACCCCATAGGGTTATAGTCCTGCCATCCAGCAGAGGGAGCGCCCAAAAGGCGCAACAAAACTTGGGGGAGGGGAAAAGAAAATAACACTTCACAACGTTCCACCGTGGCCCAGACCAGTCACACTGCACCTGACTTAGGTGCTCCAGGGCTCCTTTGCCACAGAGACGCGAACAGTCCCTTTTATTCTATATTGTGCATCGAGCACTATCCTTTTTTTTAAGTTCAGACATCTCCTCAGCAACACGTGTCCCATGCCGCTTTATCACACTTTGGGCTCCATGCCCACATTCTCACTGATGACGACTCTGCAGCCGCAGATGTCGTGTTCTGTATTGACAAAGCAGGGCAGAGCTTGGCCGTGCAGTGACCAGGGAACAGACTGTGCCTGTTCCGGGCCTGCAAAAAGGGTCCAAGTTGTCCTCTGAGCGAAAACTGACCATCACAGCGAAGTATTCCAAGGGCTATCCTCTTTGTAGAAGGATCCCCAATCGCCTTTCCTCAGGGGCCTTCCAAAGTTTAATGACGGTGCATTCACATATACTTTGGCATTAGTACCCACCTCACGGATGAAGCCATATCCATGGTCTATGTCCGTGTACACCAGCTTACCACTGGTATGCTGTCTGGCCATGGCGCCTCGTCCTGGTCGGTGCAGCTCTGTCCGTACTCCTCCCGCTGCTTTTTGCGCCCGATTACCCCTGTGATCCAGGTGGCCTGCCCGGGGGAGGGAAGGGGCCCTCTGTCTCCTGGTGGAAATGGGACAAAGCGAGGGACGAGGTGCCACCACACATGGGCCTACGCTCTGGGGTTTGGGGCCGAGGTACAGTCCAGCCTTCCGGGATCAGGGGCCCAAGATCCATTCATCACCATCGGCTCCGCATCCCGGCCGTGACCGTCCACGACCGTCTGATCCCTCCGCCATTGCAGCTGAGCACTCCTGTCCAGACTCCTCCACTTCCTGTGCGGGCTCCTCCAGGGCAGTCTCTGCTTCCGGTTCACAGCCTCCACTCCTGACGATGCTCCGGAAGCCGCTGGCTCCGCTCCTCCGCAGGCACAGGTACCCCGATGGACAGCAGTCGTCATGAGTCCTCCAAAACTTCCAGGTCGGGCCTTTTCTTCATCCTGCCCGCCATTTCCACTCAACGCGGCCTATGCCGCTGCAGCTCCGTGTGCACGAGTCGTCCATCGCTGCACATGCTGTATCTTGCAATGGCTCCGCACAGATGCACAAGGGGTTTTCTTCTGGACCCCACCCGTTCTAGGGTGGAGCCACTTCCAGCTGTTCCACCCATTCTGCATTGGACTCCGCCTGTCCCTGTGGAATCCACTGCACGGGGCGAGGTCTTCTTCTCTTCCATCGCGCCACCATATTTGGATCGGGGAATGCATCGCAGACCTATTACTTGGTCTCTGCCAGGCGGAATTTTGCACCCACTTCAGGTCAGTACTTCCACAAAGGGTGGGGTTACTGTTGCCCTCCATCTTCGTTCCATTTTCTGCCATCTTTGTGACAATCAGAGTGTCAGTCACATCCAGGGTATCAGTCACATCCAGAGTATTAGTCACATTAACGACATCTTCATATTTCCTTATCACATCCACGGCATTTCCACGTTGCAAGGTTACTGGATTCCTGTCGCACACGCCAAGTGTAAGAAAGTCAGGGCCGTAGTCATGGCCCGCAATGATGGCTGTTTATGCACGCCCTGGCCTCTGTTACATATACACAATGTCCCCTTTTAGCGTACCTTTTTCCTGCTTTCTGTTCCCTCAGGGTCTCTCGGATCTGCTGAGGATTTCCTTCAGGCAGCTTCATACAAAGAGAGACAGAGTACAGTTCCAACTTAAAATAAAGATTTTACTTGGTTCCATTCTCAGTATGTCCAACTCAGTCACAGACACAACATGGATCATCACAGAGTTCATCCTTTTCTTTCCTTGTACTTTCCCTCACTTCTTCCAGAATGTCCCAGGGTTGCACCGACTCGTCCGGTACCGCAGCGTTCCTTCTGGGCAGCTTTACTTACTTCAGGAGTTCCCCTGTCTGTTTCACCCCAGAAATAAGGGCATCTGCACACGTTAGTTTAGCTGCCACATCTTGAAGCTGCCCTGCATTTCTTTGCTGCTGTAACCTTCAGCCATGGGCCTGGATGTCTGGTCTACTAGCCTGAACGTTGCGTTGCCAACTGCCCTGTCCAGGCTCCGAGGCCCTAAAATCAGGAAGTTCTCCTGACTTACCCACAGTTGGCCCCTCCTATGTTAACTAGTTTCTATTAATCTATTTAATTCTAATATGCCCCCTCTAGTGGCTAATCTGCATATTACGCTTTCCCTACCTGTACAATAGAAAGCATACACAGTTTAGCAATACATTGTAAAACACCATAAATATATACATTATACATATAACATGGACCAGCGCTTATCAGAGACATAAGATCAGAGCAAGGGGAGTGAGAACAAGTCAGTGTTGGTACACCCCTTGCACCTCAACAATGACGTCACACCAACCTGCCTATTTAAATGAAGAGCTGCAGATGCGGAGAGACAGGAGATCTTCAGGGCTTCTTGCCAGTAGCACAGATTACCAATGTGGTCAATGTACTAGGTCCTATAAATCACACCAACTTGATTGTGTTTCATGTTTTTATTCCCTCGATTATTAAATTTAAAAGGTGCTTCATGTTTAAAACCGTTTTAATATTGGATTATAAAATATAAAAATAATGAAAGTGAAGCACCTCTGATAATACTGCAATATATTAATAAAAAGATTTGATTGTATGGAAGTATATCATATGTATCTGATTAATCTGTCATCAGGTTATTATAACCTAATATGAGAGCAGCATGATGTAGAGACAGAGAGCCTGATTCCAGTGGTGACATTTACTGAGCAGTTTGCTCTAGTTTTGATAAAATCACTGATTTATCAAGAGGAGATTATCACTATAGGACTAGTAAACCTGCTGCCATGTAGTCCTCCATATTCATGAGCTCTCTATTACACCTCTCCCACCACTGATTGGCAGCTTTCTGTGTAAGCTGTGCATAGGCAGAAAGCTGCAATCAGTGGTGTGGATGGGGCTATACAAGGCTCAACAGTCTTAGAACTGGTAGATCTGCAGCAAATAAGGACAGTGATAATATCAAAACTGCAACAAGCAGCCCAGTAATTGATACCTTGCCAGAATCAGGGTCTCTACCCCTACATCATGCTTCTCTCAGGTGGGGTAGCCGAAAACCTGTTAATAGATTTCCTTTACTAAAACATTTCTAAATAGAAGATTAATGTTGAATTTTTTTCTTATTTTGTATGTTGTGGTGTATCCATGGAATATACTTATGGAACATTCTATACTTTAGGTACAAATATAAATGGTGGTATCCAGACGGCGTCAAATCTTCTGAACGATTACCTTGCTAATAATGGCAAGCATGAAAAAAGCGTCTCTCTGATTATATTTTTGACTGATGGGCGACCTACTGTTGGGGAGATTGCATCTACCCGAATTTTGGGAAATACTAAAAATATCATTCAAGAAAAGTTTTGTCTATTCAGCATTGGAATTGGCAACGATGTGGACTTCCATCTACTAGAGAAACTATCTCTAGAAAACTGTGGCATGATGCGTCGAATCAGTGAAAATGAAGATGCCGCACTTCAGCTTAAAGGGTATGTAGTTTCCAAAGATATTCTTAAAGGGGTTGTCCAAATTAGAAAATCTATTTTTAATAGCCTATTAGAAATTAGGTAATTGTAATAATATTCTGGATGTACCCATTGTGTACTAAGTACAAGGTCCAGCCTCCTCTGGCTGTTCTGGCATGGTCCTTTCTTCCTTCCACAGTTTTAGGAAGTTGCATACACACAGACACATCATCTAACCTCAGTGTTTGCTTAGGTGACTGACTGGCTGACAGTTTTTTTTATCTTGAAATTTTGGATATTATCTACTGCTATTTTTGAAAAAAGAAATAAAATTCATCAATTCATGACTACAATTTATTAACAAAGCTCAGTATAACAGTTGTGACCACAACTTGGCAACTGTGAAGACAAATCTGGCCACAGCTAACTCCATAGATAAATATTTACTGCATCTGACAATGAGTGATTTACGCACTAATCACCAGAGCAGCCTCCCCGTGGCTTAGTGTAGCGGTGAATACCAATTTTCAGAGTTTATTTTTCCTGTTGGTTTCCCAGGAGAAATTCCAGATCGACACTGACCCCGTTATATAACTTTGGCTCTACTTAAAGCAAATTGAATATTATTTATAGAAGCTATTGTTCAGTACACAAACTTACAAGATCAGAAGGGACACATCTGCAAAGGAGCCTAGTATGGTCCCAGAATTTTTTAGTCATTACTCATAAATACTGTAGTCTATCTGCATCTGATAGATAATCAATCAAGCAGTGGCGCACCGCAACTCCATCCACACAGGGTACTCCGGACTAACGTTCTCAAGATCCCAGTTGTTGGACCTTTAATAGTCACCGATTTTGTGGATAGGTGATAATTTGCTATGTCGGAACAACTTCTTCAAGTTGCCTGTACACTTTAGCTAGCTGTTGGGTGAACAGTCCCTTTGCTGACTTCTATCCCTTCCAGTCCAACCTCCCCATACCCACGTATGCTTAGATTGGCCAAGCTCGCATGTGTTCTGGGAATAAGCCCCTACCAAGCACATCTGGTGGCCTTACTCCCCTATAAATAAAAAGTATCAGGCATGTTAAATTTCAACATGCATGATCCTTCTTGTCTTCAACAATTATAATCAGGGGAGTCAGGACACCTATATACAGATTAAGTAGTTAGCCTCGCTCTGATGACTTTCATCTAATGTCTATTAAAGCTGTTATAGCCATAATAGAATAAAAGGACCATATCATTCAGTTCCTAGTATCGGTTGTCTTGTTAAATAACTAATATATGATTTTAATGGATTAGAATGTTGGTTTATGTGGATTGCTTATTTCAGCTTCAGACTCACTTAGCCATCACACCAGAATTAACATGAACAACATTACTCGGACAGCCCCTTCTCAATCTGAATGTTTGCCTCTGTTAATATAAAAACTTCTACTTAACTCCCTTGGCGGCACCGTTCCAGCATTGTGGGCACTGACGTTCCAGGGGCTCCTGTGAGGTGTACTGTTACACCTTTCGACAAATTGAACATCAACAGGAGTCAGAGCTGTGCTGTTCACTCACTTCCTCTTGATGTTCAATTTGTCCAAAGGCGGGGACAGTGAAGCCGGTGCTGATTGGTTGAGGGGCTCATGTGCTGTAACAACTTCATTTGAGCACCAAGAGAGCACGTGTTGACACCGCTGGAACAGCCCCGGCACCGGAGGCAAGTATAGCCATATTTATTTTAATGGGATCAAACATTCAGATTGAGAAGGGGCTGTAAGAGTAGTGGACAACCCCTTCAAGGTTTTTCAAAACCTTGCGGGAAAATAAAGTGAAAATTAAACACATTGTCATTTGAATAGCAAAGTGAATTTCCTTTGAATTGATCATAAAAAGTAACTGAAGCAGGATTTCAAGACAATCTTAGAGGAGATACACTTCAAAATCCTCATAAAAAACCTCTGTGTGAACCTAGCATAAGAAGATTAGTGATTAGCCCATAGATTTTAACTAAGACTAAAGAATGCCGATGGGATGGCACCCAAATTTAAACCCAAGTTGGAGGTTCAAATCACTCTCAATCCACTCCTGACCTAATGTCACATAATTACTCAAAAAAGTAATTTGTGTTACCCAAAGCAGAACACCTGATTAAAGCTTAAACTTCAGACACAGGAAACCTTTAAACTCCTTTCCACAACCTGTATAAATTAAAATCAGTATTCTGCTTTTTCTAGAAATCAGGGCCGTTCTTACTTTATTCCCATGCCACCCAGGTCCATAGGTCCAAATACCATAGAAGATACTTTTACAAGGCAGGACTGTTGTGAATGGGTTTGAGATGAGTTTCTGAGCAGAGGCTCCCTCTGGTGGTTACAAGCGGTGCTAGTCTGTCCAGTGAAGATTGTGAGGACTGGGAATCAGGTGTTACTGACTGGTCTTATATAAGGGAGTCACCTTCCCATCAGGGTTGCCGGTGATCAATTGTTCTGGTCTGAATCCTTTATTCCAGTTTCCCTTGTAGCCTGCTGTGTCGTGTCTGCATCTCCTGCTAACAGATAAGACATTTTCTTCTTTTGTGTTTGTGCTGTATTTTTGCATTTTGTCCTGCACTTCTGTGGGGGCCTTCAGGGTCCCCTCCGGGGGCTTCTGCCCTCTCAGTTTTGTTCAGCCACTGATGTTTGTACTTTTGCTTTTTCCAGTTTTTTCAGTGGCTGCTGTTTTGATTTTGTTACACCAGAGAGCTAATTTAGGTGGTAGAGGTCGTGTGATCTCAGGTGATTTTGAAATTAGTAGAGTTGGTGCTTTTCAGGGTTTTCTGGGATTGCAGTAAGTACCCTTCCTATCCTTTTCTATTTAGTTAGTTTGGGCCCCAGCGTTTGCTCATACTATTTTCTTTCTGTGTCAGTATTTCATCTTGTCTAACCGCCATTACATGTTTGGGGGCTTTCTATTATCTTTGGGGCTCTGCTCCGGGGCAGATAGCTTTCCTATATCTATCTTTAGGTGTAGTTAGTTTCTCAGGCTGTGACGAGGCGTCTAGGACCAACGTAGGAACGCTCCACGGCTGCCTTTAGTTGTGGTGGTTAGTCAGGGTACTGCAATCTCATAGATTCCAACTGCTCTGGTGTATTGCCTTTTTTACCTGCACTCCTCAGCTACCGAAACATAACAGTATCACCGGCCTAAAAATTGAAAATTGTATGGTACTCACAGAAGGGAAAAAATATTGTCAGAGTTGTCAGAGATATTTTTCTGTTTGTTGCATTTTTTTTTTTTTCCCTCTGTATCTCTGGGTGCTGGGGAGGATCTTTTCTCTCAATGGAGTTTGTACAGTTGTCTGGCCGTGTGGATCAGCTTGCCACTGAGGTTCGGAGTATTGCTATCTATCTTGCTGGGTTGCCTGTTGTGGAACCTAGGATTCCCATGCCAGATTTGTTTTTAGGGGATCGAGCTAAGTTTCAGAATTTCAAAAATAATTGTAAATTGTTTTTTGCCTTAAAATCTAAGTCCTCAGGGAACGCAGCGCAGCAGGTTCAAATTATCATCTCTCTCCTGCGAGGCGATCCTCAGGATTGGGCTTTTTCCCTGATACCTGGGGATCCTGTTTTGAGTGATGTTGATGCATTTTTTCAGGCCTTGGGGTTATTGTACGATGAGCCTAATGTCACTGATCAAGCTGAGAAAGCCTTGTTGGCATTAAATCAGGGGCTTGATGACGCTGAGTTATACTGTCAGAGATTCCGTAGTGGGCAGTCCTGACCAAATGGAATGACGACGCTTTGGCAGCCCTTTTCCGGAAGGGTCTGTCAGATAATGTAAAGGATGTTATGGTGGGATTTCCTGTCCCCTCTGGTCTCAATGATTCTATGTCATTAGCGATTCAAATTGACAGACGTTTGCGTGAGCAGAGAAGTATGCGTGGAATGGTGTTGCCTTGTGAACCAGCTTCTGAACCCATGCAGTGTGATAGAGTGGTGTCTGGGGCACAGCGTCATGAGTTTCAAAAGCGCAATGGGTTATGTTTCTACTGTGGTGATGCCTCTCATGCTATTTCAGTCTGCCCTAAGCGGGGAAGACGTTTTGCACGCTCAGTTGTCTTGGGTAGTGTTCAGACTAAGTTTTTATTAACTGTCACTCTGATATGCTCTCTGTCCTCATTTTCTGCTCAGGCTTTCGTTGATTCTGGAGCAGCTATTAACCTGATGGATTATGATTTTGCTAAACATTGTGGATTTCCCTTGATTCCCCTACAGAAGTCTATTCCCCTACTGGGGATCGATTCTACCCCTTTGGCTGAGAATAAACCCCAGTTTTCTACTCAGGTGATAATGAGGGTTGAACCTGATCACCAGGAGTGCTGCAAATTTTTGGTTCTGTATAATCTGCATGACATTATCGTGCTGGGATTTCCTTGGTTACAGTCTCATAATCCTGTTTTGGATTGGAAATCTGTGTCTGTAACCAGTTGGGGCTGCCAATGTGTTAATGCCAACACTCCTGTTTTTTCTGCCTCCCCCCAGGCTCAGGATGTTCCTGACTTTTTGATTGATTTTTCTGATGTGTTTAGCGAAAGTAAATCTGCATCCTTGCCTCCCCATAGGAGCTATGACTGCGCTATTGAATTAGTGCCGGGTAGTAAATTCCCTAAAGGTCGCCTTTTTAACTTGTCTGTACCTGAACATGACGCTATGCGGTCTTATATCAAGGAATCATTGGAGAAGGGTCATATCAGACCATCCTCTTCACCCTTAGGTGCCGGTTTTTTCTTTGTGGCCAAAAAGGATGGTTCATTAAGGCCGTGTATTGATTATCGTCTCTTGAACAATATTACTGTGAAATATCAATACCCGTTACCCTTGATTTCTGACCTGTTTTCCAGGGTGAAAAACGCTACTTGGTTTACCAAGCTTGACCTCAGGGGGGCGTATAACCTTATTCGCATTAAGCACGGGGATGAATGGAAGACGGCATTCAATACCCCTGAAGGGCATTTTGAGTACCTGGTGATACCCTTTGGGCTCACTAATGCTCCTTCCGTCTTCCAATCCTTCATGAATGACATTTTCAGGGATTTTGTGGACAAATTTCTGATTGTTTATTTGGATGATATCTTGATTTTTTCTAATGACTGGGACTCTCATGTGAAACATGTTCGAACTGTATTCCAGATTTTGAGAGAGAATGCTCTGTATGTGAAGGGATCAAAGTGTCTTTTTGGCGTACAGAGGATCTCATTTCTGGGATTCATTTTGTCCCCATCTGTTACTGAAATGGACCCGGTCAAGGTTCAGGCCATCTGTGATTGGGTCCAACCTACTTCATTAAAGGCTCTTCAGAGATTTTTGGGTTTTGCCAATTTTTGTCGTAAATTTATTGGTAATTTCTCGGTTATTGTTAAACCATTAACTGATTTGACCAGAAAGGGTTCTGATGTGGTGAATTGGCCTCCTGAGGCAGTCTCTGCATTTCAGGAACTTAAGCAGAGATTCACATCTGCTCCTGTTCTACGGCAGCCTGATGTTTCTCTGCCATTTCAGGTGGAGGTTGATGCCTCTGAAATTGGGGCAGGTGCCGTTTTGTCCCAAAAAGATCCAGAGACCTCTAAAAGTAACCCTTGTGCCTTTTTCTCTCGAAAATTTTCTCCTACTGAACGTAATTATGACGTGGGTAATCGGGAGTTATTGGCCATGAAGTGGGCTTTTGAAGAGTGGAGACATTGGCTGGAGGGAGCCAAACATCAGGTGGTGGTCCTTACGGACCATAAGAATCTGGTCTATCTTGAATCTGCCAAGCGACTCAATCCTAGACAGGCCAGGTGGGCCTTGTTTTTCACACGTTTTAATTTTGTGGTTTCCTTTCTTCCTGGCACTAAGAATGTTAAGGCGGATGCCCTCTCGAGGAGTTTCCTTGCGGACTCTCCTGAGTTATCTGATCCTTCTGTTATTTTGAAAGAGGGTGTAGTTCTTTCCGCCATCTCGCCCAGTTTGAGACTTGCTCTGGAGGGGTGTCAGGAGGATAGGCCCGAGTGCTGCCCTGTTGGAAAATTGTTTGTCCCGGACCAGTGGAAAAAGAGTGTGATGTCTGAGATTCATTGTTCCGCGTTGGCTGGGCATCCCGGAATTTTTGGTACCAGAGACTTGGTTAGTCGGTCCTTTTGGTGGCCTACCTTGTCTCGTGATGTCAGGGAATTTGTGCAGTCCTCGGGACTTGCTCTCGCTCCAAGCCTTGCTCTCGCTGTAGTGGTTTGTTGATGCCATTGCCTGTGCCCAAGAGACCATGGACCATATCTCTATGGATTTCATTTCCGACCTTCCTGTTTCTCAGAGAATGACCACCATCTGGGTAATTTGTGATAGGTTTTCCAAGATGATACATCTTGTGCCATTACCTAAGTTGCCTTCCTCCTCTGAATTGGTGCCGTTGTTCCTTCAGCACGTGGTTCGTTTACACGGCATTCCTGAGAACATTTGTCTGACAGAGGAGTCCAGTTTGTTTCCAGATTTTGGAGGACTTTTTGTTCTAAACTGGGTGTTCAATTGTCTTTCTCCTCAGCATTTCATCCTCAGACCAATGGTCAAACTGAGAGAACAAACCAGACATTGGAGACTTATCTAAGATGCTTTGTGTCTGCTGATCAGGATGACTGGGTCTCTTTTTTGCCTTTGGCTGAGTTTGCTCTTAATAGGGCTAGCTCTGCTACTTTGATGTCTCCGTTTTTCTGTAATTCTGGGTTTCACCCTCGATTTTCTTCAGGACAGACGGAGGCTTCTGTCTGTCCAGGTGTTGACTCTGTTGTGGAGCGTATGCAACTGATTTGGGACCAGGTAGTGGAGAGGTTGTCCCTCTCTCAGGAGAGGGCCCAGCGGTTTGCTAACCGGCATAGGACTGATGGTCCTCGGTTTAAAGTGGGGGACTTGGTCTGGTTGTCCTCAAAGAATATTCCTATGAGAGTAGCATCTCCTAAATTTAAGCCTAGGTTCATTGGACCTTATAAGATCATGGAGATTATTAATCCTGTTTCTTTTCGTTTGCTTCTTCCAGGGACATTTAAGATCCATAACGTGTTCCACAAGTCCTTGTTGAAGAGGTTTGTTGAGCCAGTGGTTCCTGCTGCTGTGCCTCCTGACCCTGTTTTGGTTGAGGGCAATCTGGAGTATGTGGTTGAGAAAATATTAGATTCTCGTTTTTCTAGATGGAAACTCCAGTATTTGGTTAAATGGAGAGGTTATGGTCAGGAAGACAATTCTTAGGTGTTTGCTTCGACATCCATGCTAGGAGACTTATCCGTGCGTATCATAGAACTCATCCTGACCGACCTGGTTGCTCAAATGAGGGTTCGGTGACCCCTCCTCAAGGGGGGGTACTGTTGTGAATGGGTTTGAGATGAGTTCTGAGCAGAGGCTCCCTCTGGTGGTTACAAGCGGTGCTAGTCTGTCCAGTGAAGATTGTGAGGACTGGGAATCAGGTGTTACTGACTGGTCTTATATAAGGGAGTCACCTTCCCATCAGGGTTGCCGGTGATCAATTGTTCTGGTCTGAATCCTTTATTCCAGTTTCCCTTGTAGCCTGCTGTGTCGTGTCTGCATCTCCTGCTAACAGATAAGACATTTTCTTCTTTTGTGTTTGTGCTGTATTTTTGCATTTTGTCCTGCACTTCTGTGGGGGCCTTCAGGGTCCCCTCCGGGGGCTTCTGCCCTCTCAGTTTTGTTCAGCCACTGATGTTTGTACTTTTGCTTTTTCCAGTTTTTTCAGTGGCTGCTGTTTTGATTTTGTTACACCAGAGAGCTAATTTAGGTGGTAGAGGTCGTGTGATCTCAGGTGATTTTGAAATTAGTAGAGTTGGTGCTTTTCAGGGTTTTCTGGGATTGCAGTAAGTACCCTTCCTATCCTTTTCTATTTAGTTAGTTTGGGCCCCAGCGTTTGCTCATACTATTTTCTTTCTGTGTCAGTATTTCATCTTGTCTAACCGCCATTATATGTTTGGGGGCTTTCTATTATCTTTGGGGCTCTGCTCCGGGGCAGATAGCTTTCCTATATCTATCTTTAGGTGTAGTTAGTTTCTCAGGCTGTGACGAGGCGTCTAGGACCAACGTAGGAACGCTCCACGGCTGCCTCTAGTTGTGGTGGTTAATCAGGGTACTGCAATCTCATAGATTCCAACTGCTCTGGTGTATTGCCTTTTTTACCTGCACTCCTCAGCTACCGAAACATAACACAGGACGATGTTTATTTCATTCAACTTTTCACTTGTATAATCCTCTTTTTATAAGTAACTGAATTCAATTCATGCTGGCAAACAATACAAATACTGTATTTTTTAGAGGGAAGGCATGCAATAGCTTCTGAAAATTCCCACAGCCTGCCTAAATTCAATTAGCTATTTTTACCATTTCTGTGATGGGCAGCTGAAAGTTCAGAAGGTTAAATAGAGATATGTGTGTCAGTCTAATACTGATATCCTCTCCAAGTGAGTTGACATGCAAGGTTTTTTATAAAATGTTTCTCTTATTTGATCAAACAGATCTATATACGCCCCAGCAGGTCACGTAAAATAAACACCACTATTATACTGAAAAGATAAAGTTAACCAGCATTTTCATGTCATATTTATTTATATATTTAAAATGTAGAATTAAGCTGGATAAGGGTTTAAACCAACATAAAAGAATTTACTCATCTTTCTAATGCCTGCTTTGACAGTTCCATGATTCTTCAACATGACTTGTATATCTATCTTGGGGTGTGTGACCTAAGATCACACCTGCTTAAGGAGCTATTCTCAAAGTGTCTAATTAAACAGCATGAAAATAAGCAAGTTTGCAGCTGACTTGCTTTTTTATCTGCTGTCATTCTCTTTCTGTTAGAGCTTTTATCTTACATAGTGCACATCTTGTTACCATAGAGTTTAGCCACCAGACCTCAGGTATGCTCAGTAGTTATATTCCAAGAGAGGGGTTAACGTCTAAAATCCCAACCACTTCTCTCCTGGCTTTTCTTTCTATATAGCAGTTAGCTGCTCACTCAGATCCTGATGAGCTGCACTTTCTAATCATGTGTGATCACAATCCCTCTGGCACCCAGCATCACAGCTCTCACTGTCCTGAGTTTTGTGCTTGTTCAAATGCACTGCTCTATATGTCAATATGGTGGTAGCTGTGTATATTTCAAAATAAAGCACTGATAGCTGATGTGTTACAGGAAACTAGTGCTGAGCTTTATAGTTCTACTAATATTACAGTTATGCTACTTACCAGAACGTCACTCATTGAGGAGAGCCCACCCTGATATACCCTTTAACTCCTGGTTTCTATTAAGTACTTTATAAAAAAAAAAAGAAAAAAGAACCTAAGGACTAACAGGCAGAAAATTGCAATTTACCTGCCGGTTGTGCATGGCACCGTTCATCCCCAGGTCCTGCTGGTAATTCAGCTGACGCGACGGGGCCTGACTTCAGCCATCATTCTGATGGAAAACTGGCTCCCCCACTTAGGCAGCGTGGATCTGGCTGTCAATCAGAATGAAGTTGGAAGTCCCGCCTCATTGACAGTGTGGGCAGAAAAGAAACCTCCGCTCTGTAAACGTGACATCAGCAGAGGCTTCGGAATTCCCAGCAGGAGCGTCTGTGACCGCTCTGTGCCGGGTAAGAACGGTGCCGAACACAACAGGCAGGTAAGCTACAATTACCCGTCTGTTAGTGTTTACGGGTACCCTCTTTAAGCAGACTGCAGAGTTGAAAAAAGGTCAAGAGACAACTTGAAAATAACCCTTTAAGGGGAATGTCTAAGATGGCTTGGTACCATAGACTTGTGTCCACCATGAATCCTAATATTTTCAGCATTTCTTTGAATTATGTAGGTTGGTATTATTTGGTCACTTTATGGTAATATTTACTAAGGCATTATATGACACTGTTGCGTTGTACTGTACATTTCTGCAGTGAATGCTAGTGGCTGCACTGTACAGTATTCATTTTCAGGCACTTGTAAGGAAATGTTATTTGGACAGTGTATGGCTTCTGGCTCTCTGTTTTAACCTGTTTATTATAAAAAAAAACCAACCATTATAGCCGAATAATAGCTGTTCTGTTTTTGTATTATTTCTCACCTTAGTGCAAAATCCTAATTAGGTGTCTGAGTATTAGCTCTTAACCAAACATATTTCTCAAAATAATATGTGACGTACAATAGTCACTGATTGATCTATATAGCTAGTAAACACTACATTTATTATTAATGTTTGCTTTTCAGGTTTTATGATGAGATCGGCACACCTCTGTTGTCTGACATACGCATCGACTACCCAGAAGACAGTGTTGAGTACATCACCCAGAACATGTTCTACAATTATTTTAATGGGTCAGAAATTGTGGTGGCTGGTAAACTTGTTAACCAGTCCAATGATATTTGCATGTGGAAATCAAAGCAAGCAACAGCAATAAATATGTTATCCTAAAAGCCGATATAAAGATTGACGGTTCTGGCCAAAATGAGATTACAGGATCTGAGATCTTTGAGGACAAGAACTACATAGAACGGCTATGGGGTTACTTGACTTTTAAGGAACTGCTGACAGCATGGCATAAAAGTGACAGTGATGCGGAGAAAGACACAATAACAAATAAGGCCAGCAAACTTGCCATGAAGTACAACTTTGTGACTCCATTTACACTTCTTGAAGTCAAAGATTATGGATTCCAGGCAGACTTTCCAAAAGAAGATTCTACAAGCCTTTATACAGAGGGGATTGGTCAAAAACTACTTACACTGCAAGGAAAAAAAGTTATGCAAGGTAATACAGAATTAACTTTATGCTCTCAAAGAGAATTCATGATCAGAAAATTGCTTATGTTTTTAAATAAACCTTTTATTATAAGTTGATCTTGAAAATAATTTTGTTTTGATGTCCCGTCCATATAAACAGAATCTTTAAATGTTTAGGTTTATATACTAGTCATACATAGGAGCACACACAATAGGCTGAGTCTTTCTGTCTTATGCTGCTTTACTATGTAGACTTGGACACAATAGATTGATTCTTTCTGTTTTATCCAGCTTTGCTATGTAGAATTGGACACAATGAGAAGAGTCATCTCATGTTAACGAGAGGGGTGAGCAACTCCGTTAAAGCGCTACTGAACTACTAGAAGCATACATAAGGTAGAATAGCAACACTATACACACAGATAAGGTAGCCTTTATATGTATAAACATTACATTTCTGTCCAATTAGAAGAATATTAATTCAGTTTGGTGTATTTAAATGAATAGTTTATCTGTTTGAAAACTATCTCATCTGCCAAAAAACTGATCTGTCATGTTTAAAAATCTGTCCACCAATCACATTAATTGTACTGTGCAAACAACATACTGGAGAGACAATGCCATTATAGGAAATTAGGTTTTATGGAGGTTTTATGTTAGGTCAGTCATAACAAATCAATGAGAATTTGTACTATCATAACAAAATATATATGGTGGGCCAACTTAAACCAATTTCATTTTGTGCATTTTTATTTTGATTGGATAAATATTTCTATCTGTAATCTACTGTAGCTTAATTGGGTTGAACACAATAGGCTTGATTCCTCAAGACCAGCTTTGTTCAAGGCAGTCTGGATGAGGAGGTATGTTCGGGTCAGATGCTCCTGATTCATGAAGTGCAGTTTGGCAGTGATAATCTCCTGCTGATAAAAGACTGATTGTATTGAAAATACAGCAAGCGGCAGAGCTAGTGATAATTCACTAGAATTAGGTTCTCTGCCCTTACATCATGCTGCTCTCAGAGTAAATAGCAAAAAACTGATGACATTTTATTAAATATTTAAAGGAAATCTAACAAAAACAAATTAGAAAAATAATAAACAGTAAGTAAACAAACTATCCTACATTAACTACTTCCGAACAACTCATGCATGTTAAACGCCCAGGCACTCCATGTTCAGACACAGCCAGACTTCCACTGATAAGGCAGAGATGGTTTATTACCATATCTGTCTTCTCTTTTCCTCCCCTGAACATAAGCTGTGCATATATAAAGGAAGTGAACAAAACAAGGAAAGAGATATGTATAAAATGGTCATCACCTTGAAAGAGTGCATTACAATTAACAATGACAAGACAAGCCACGGACAAATTAAAAACATTTAAAAAGGCAAATAGAGGCCATTGATCAACAAAACTGACCTAGTCTGTACAGGACGTTTGACACCTTTTGCGAATGACGAGCGACCTTGTTTGTGACGCATATGACAGCGGAGCAGGCGGGACTAGGTTTTTTAGCGTCACGGAGTGGATCGCAATAGCTGTAGAAGCAGGCAGGTGGGACTAGGTTTTCTTTTTAGTCACAGAGAGGATCGCAGTAGCTGCAAAGCAGGCTAGCAGGACGCAGCATAACACATATATAACATATATCTGTGCTGAGGGGCGTGGAAAAGGTTGCGCTCAGTACATGCTAATGACAGATCCTAACGACCGCCAAAGTCGTTAAAGAGATCGCTGACCGCTGATGTGTCGTTTATGAGATCTCCTGTTTGGCAGCTACTACTACGCGACCTAAAAGCGATCACACCAACGATCTCGTTAGCTTGCGTCGTTATCGTGATCGCTAGCGAGATCGCTTAGTGTGGCAGTACCTTTAGGTCCATCCAACCTGGAATACCCTGGGAGCTCAAACAAAGTATGACATAATTTACTGGATGAATGTACAAGAAAAGATAATTATGTACAGACTGGTTAAAGCTCATATACAAGATAATATTTACAAAATTAGAACCATTAAGGTGCATAAGATAAGTATACAGTGCAATGTGAGGCTAATATATTTTAGACATACATGTAGCAGCAAATGAATGACGCCTATATGAGTGTACAGTTTTGTTCTGCAACACGTGAAAGGTATCTCAGCATAGCATAGATTGCCCAAAAAAATCTTGTGCCCCATAAGAACACCAGAAGATATACATGAGCTTCAGCTTACTATAGATAAATGTACAAAAATTAATACAACTCCAGCACAACCAATCTGAATATATCAGTTTGAGAAAAATACCACTCTGAGGTACTCAGTACTGGATAAAGCACAGGAAGGGTGTTCCCCGACGCGTATCACCGCTACCAGTGCGGCTTCATCAGACATTCACAGGAGGCTCGTAATGACAGTCACGGGGGTCATCAGCAGACTCCGGCTGTCATGACAACTTATTGGTGCCCCGCGATCACATCACGGTTGTGCCAATAGGTGGGAGGAACGACGTACTCCCCACCGGTGAGTGTTAAATGCCTCTGTCAATGATTGCAGTGCACGTTAATCAGCCATCAAGTGCAGGGAAAGATGCATTCTCAGCGTGCAAGCCCACATCACAGGTAGGGACACTACTTTTGACGTACAAGTATGTCAAAAGTAGTCAAGGTGTTCAACTGTATGTATGAAAATAAAACAGAAAATGTTCCTGGTCTGGTATGGGGTTAAATGACCTGGTCTTGAATTGGCTAATTATGCAGGGCTCACTTATACATTCTTATCAAAATGTTGCCTCAAAAATACAATATTAACCTTCAGCCACAATTTTCTGTTTGTCTACCATAGCTGCATTTTTATTTGCAACTTAAAAGGGTATATAAAAGTATTCTAATGGACATACCTTCATAAACTATAAAGCAGACATCCATAGTGCTGTTTCTAATCCTGACAGTATCTGCTATTGAATGTGATGATGGATCTACTCCTTGGGACTTCCTCTCCTTTCTGGGATGTTATGTCACAGATAAGGGGCATGGCCTCCTGGCTTCTAATTAGAGTTGAGCGAATTTTTCAAAATTCGGTTCCGATTACGATTGGCGGTGAATATTGTTTTTGCAATATTCGCTGAACACAGCCAAACAGCATTGCAGTCAATGGGAGTTGAAATGAACAAATATGTTCGGAATCGGTCGTCAAACATGAATTCGGCACAATTAAGCTACCAATATGGCACGAATAAGGAAAATTCAGATTCGGCGACCGATTTCAAACATATTCGCTCAACTCTACTTCTAATACAGTGAGCCCCCTGATCAAATCTCCTTCCATTCAGTTTGAAATCAGGGGGCGAGGCCAGCTCCTGTCAAGCTACAGTTCATTCCATCTGTGCTCGGGTTGTTTTCCTCTCACCTCTCCGTAGTGCCCCTCCTGGAGTTGTCATAAAGAAGCTGTACAAATACAGGCTGTGATCAGCTGCTATACAAGTCATGACAATGTGCAATGTGTACTGTTACGTATCAGGCAGGGAGCGGAGGCAGAGCTCTGATCAATACATGTCAGAATAAGCCATGGCAGAGCATTATGTACAACATTCAGTCTGATCTCAGACTGAATGGAAAGAGATGTTATTGGGGAGCAGGCTGTTAGTAGCAGCTAGGAGCAGGCAATGCCCCCGATCTGTGAGCTAATTTAACAGAAGGAAGGGGAGCTCCAAACAGTAGATCCCATATCACATTGAATAGCAGATATTGTCAGGATTTGGATCCGCACTATGGATGTTAACTTTATAGTTAATGAAGACATGTCCATTAGAATAATTTTTTATCTCTCCAGAATACCCCTTTAACCCCTTAACGACCAAGCCATTTTGTAGGTTAAAGACCAGGCCAATTTTTACATTTCTGACCACTGTCTCTTTATGAGGTTATAACTCTGGAACGCTTCAACGGATCTTGGCGATTCTGAGATTGTTTTCTCGAGACATATTGTACTTCATGATAGTGGTAAAATTTCTTCAATATAACTTGTGTTTATTTATGAAAAAACTGAAATATGGCAAAAATTTTGAAAATTTTGCAATTTTCAAACTTTTAATTTTTATGCCATTAAATCAGAGAGATATATCACAAAAATTAGTTAATAAATAACATTTCCCACATGTCTACTTTACATCAGCACAATTTTGGAAACAAAATTTTTTTTTGTTAGGAAGTTATAAGTGTTAAAAGTTGACCAGCAATTTCTCATTTTTCCAACAAAATTTACAAATCATTTTTTTAGGGGCCACCTCACATTTGAAGTGAATTTGAGGGGTCAATATGACAGAAAATACCCAAAAGTGACACCATTCTAAAAACTGCACCCCTCAACGTGTTCAAAGCCACATTCAAGAAGTTCATTAACCCTTTAGGTACTTCACAAGAATTGAAGCAATGTGGAAGGAAAAAATTAACATTTAACTTTTTTTCCCAAAATTTTTCTTTCGACACAATTTTTTAAAATTTTGTCAAGGGTATCAGTAGAAATGAACCACAATATTTGTTGTACAATTTCTCTGAGTACATCGATACCCCATGTGTGGGGGTAAACCACTATTTGGGCGCATGGCAGAGCTCGGAAGGGAAGCAGCGCCATTTGACTTTTTTGGCTGGAATTGAGATTGGACGCCATGTCGCATTTGGAGAGTCCCTGTGTGCCTAAACAGTGGAAACCCCACACAAGTGACCCCATTTTGGAAACTAGACCCCCCAAGTAACTTATCTAAATGTGTTGTGAGAGCTTTTAACCCCCAAGGGCTTCACAGAAGGTTATAACGTAGAGCCGTAAAATTAAAAAATCATGTTTTTTCCACAAAAATGATCTTTTCATCCCAATTTTTATTTTCCAAAGGATAAAAGGACCCCAAAAGTTATTGTGCAATTAGTCCTGAGTACGCTGATACCCCATATGTGAGGGTAAACCACTATTTGGGTGCATGGCAGAGCTCGGAAGGGAAGCAGCGCCATTTGACTTTTTTGGCTGGAATTGAGATTGGACGCCATGTCGTATTTGGAGAGGCCCTGTGTGCCTAAACAGTGGATACCCCCCACAAGTAACCCCATTTTGGAAACTAGACCCCCCAAGGAACTTATCTAGATGTGTGGTGAGAGCTTTGAACCCCAAGGGCTTCACAGAAGGTTATAACGTAGAGCTGTAAAATTAAAAAATCATATCTTTTCCACTAAAATGATCTTTCCACCCCAATTTTTATTTTCCAAAGGGTAAAAGGTCCCCAAAAGTTATTGTGCAATTTGTCCTGAGTACGCTGATACCCCATATGTGGGGGTAAACCACTATTTGGGCGCATGGCAGAGCTTGGAAGGGAAGCAGCGCCATTTGACTTTTTTGGCTGGAATTGAGATTGGACGCCATGTCGCATTTGGAGAGTCCCCGTGTGCCTAAACAGTGGAAACCCCCAACAAGTGACCCCATTTTGGAAACTAGACCCCCCAAGGAACTTATCTAGATGTGTGGTGAAAGCTTTGAACCCCCAAGGGCTTCACAGAAGGTTATAACATAGAGCAGTAAAATTAAAAAATCATATCTTTTCCACAAAATGATCTTTCCACCCCCAATTGTTATTTTCCAAAGGGTAACAGGACCCCAAAAGTTATTGTGCAATTTGTCCTGAGTACGCTGATACCCCATATGTGGGGGTAAACCACTATTTGGGCGCATGGCAGAGCTTGGAAGGGAAGCAGCGCCATTTGACTTTTTTGGCTGGAATTGAGATTGGACGCCATGTCGCATTTGGAGAGTCCCCGTGTGCCTAAACAGTGGAAACCCCCCACAAGTGACCCCATTTTGGAAACTAGACCCCCAAGGAACTTATCTAGATGTGTGGTGAAAGCTTTGAACCCCCAAGGGCTTCACAGAAGGTTATAACATAGAGCAGTAAAATTAAAAAATCATATCTTTTCCACAAAAATGATCTTTCCACCCCCAATTGTTATTTTCCAAAGGGTAACAGGACCCCAAAAGTTATTGTGCAATTTGTCCTGAGTATGCTGATACCCCATATGTGGGGGTACACCACTATTTTGATGCATGGCAGAGCTGGAAAGGGAAGGAGCGCCTTTTTCAAATGCAGATTTTGATGGAATGGTCTGCGGGTGTCATGTCACGTTTGGAGAGCCCCTGATGTGCCTAAACAGTAGAAACCCCCCACAAGTGACTCCATTTTGGAAACTAGACCCCCCAAGGAACTTATCTAGATGTGTGGTGAGCACTTTGAACCCCCAAGTGCTTCACAGAAGTTTATAACGTAGAGCCGTGAAAATAAAAATATCATATTTTTTTCCACAAAAATAATCTTTTTGCCCCCAAATTTTTATTTTTATAAGGGTAACAGGAGAAATAGGACCCCAAAAGCTATTGTGCAATTTGTCCTGAGTACGCTGATATCCCATATGTGGGGGGGAACCACTATTTTGACGCATGGCAGAGCTCGGAAGGGAAGGAGCACCGTTTTTAAATGCAGACTTTGATGGAATGGTCTGCGGGTGTCATGTCGCGCTTGGAGAGCCCCTGATGTGCCTAAACAGTAGAAACCCCCCACAAATGACCCCATTTTGCAAACTAGACCCCCCAAGGAACTTATCTAGATGTGTGGTCAGCACTTTGAACCCCCAAGGGCTTCACAGAAGTTTATAATGTAGAGCCGTGAAAATAAAAAAATCATATTTTTTTCCCCAAAAATGACCTTTTTGCCCCAAATTTTTATTTTTCTAAGGGTAACAGGAGAAATAGGACCCCAAAAGCTATTGTGCATTTTGTCCTGAGTACGCTGATACCCCATATGTGGGGGGCAACCACTGTGATCGCCTTACTGCGATCTTTGGGAGGCACAATGAACAAATCCACAAAAGGTGAAGAATTGTTTTTCTTTTTTACGCCGTTCCTCGTGCGGTATGAGTGATTAGGCGACTTTATTCCTCGGATCGGTGCGATTACAGCGATACCAGATTTATACCCTTTATTCATGTTTAGCTTCTGTCACACACTAAAAGATGCTTTTTCTTGGAATAATTTTTTGTAAGAAATTTTTGCATCGCCGTATTTTGAGAGCTATAATTTTTCCATATTTCGGCCGACAGAGTTATCTGTGGGCTTATTTTTGTGGGACGAGCTGACGTTTTTATTGGTACCATATTCAGGCACATAACGTTTTTTGATCGTTTCCTATTCCGATTTTTGTGGAATCAGAATGAACAAAAACCAGCAATTCAGGAATTGTTTTTTTTTTTTTTTTTTTCCTCCGTTCCGTGTGTGGTAAAATTGATAAAGCAGCTTTATTCTTCGGGTCACTACGGTTACGGCGATTCCTCATTTCTATATTTTTTTTTATGTTTTGCCGTTTTTTACACAATAAAAAATTTTATAGAAAAAATAATTATTTTTGCATCAGTTTATTCCGCGAGCTATAACTTTTTTATTTTTTCGCTGATGATGCTGTATAGCAGCTTGTTTTTTGCGGGACAAGATGACGTTTTCAGCGGTACCATGATTATTTATATCTGACTTTTTGATCGCGTGTTATTGCACTTTTTCCAAGCGGTATAATGATACCGCTTGGAAAAAGTATAATTTACTACTTTTTTGTGTTTTTTTTTACGGTTTTCACTGAAGGGGTTAACTAGGGTTATGCTTTTATAGATGGGATTTTTACGGACGTGGCGATACCTAACATTGTATGTTTTTTGTTTTTTATTTTTTTTATTACATAAAAATGTGTATTTTTTAGGGGATTTTTTTAAATTATTTTTTAATATTTTTTTTACAATTTTTTTAAAAAAATGATTTTTTTTAACTTGTCCCTTTATGGGACTTTCACTTTTTTTACTTTTTATTGCAGTTACAATGCATTGCAATGCTTTGGCATTGCAATGCATTGCAACTATAGTGGAAGCTGCTGTGACAATGATCACAGCAGCTTTCCGTAGCTAGATGACCCGGAGGTTGTCATGACAATCCCCGGGTCATCAAGGCAGAGATCGGGCCCTGCAAATACATTGCAGGGTGCCGATCTGAGGCAGAGGGAGCTCCCGACCCTCTGCCTCCCCCCCCTGAGCTCTGCGATCGCGCTCGATCGCAGCAGTCAGGGGGTTAACAGCCAGGGGCGGTGGGGGCTCCGCTCCTGGCTGTCAGTGCAGGAAGCCTGGCCACTGCAGCGCCGGCTCCTGCACTGATCGCGCTGGAGAAGCTGAAATTTCAGCTTCTCCTGCACGATCGCTGCTGTGTTTGGTCAGTCAGATTGACTGACCAAGCACAGCGCTGTAGGTGCGGGGACCGACGGCAAAGGTCCCCGCACCGCTTGCCGTGCCTGTCAGCTGTCTGTGACAGCTGTCGGCACTGATCTACCACTGCGTGTTTACACGCAGTGGTAGATCAAAGCCATGACGTGCAGAGTCCGTCCTGGTGCCGGAACTGACACCTTGCCATGACGGACTCTGCACGTCAGTGGACATTAAGGGGTTAAGGGAACCTGTCAGCAGGCTTTTGCTACCTCATCTGAGACCAGCCTGATGTAAGCAAAGAGAAGCGGAATCCAACAATGTATCACTTAGATTACTGGGTGTAGCTGTTCTGACACAATCAGTTTTTAGATTTAGAATGAAGCAGAGCTGAGAAAGCTAACCCCGCCCACACCACAGCTAACCCTGCCAGACCAGGCTCCCTGGCTACAAAGTCCATAGACTGTGAGGAGCTTTGTTGTCAGACTAGTCCAGCATAGTCTCTTAGTGATAAATCCTTCACAGTTAATAAAGAACAATACATACTTTGACAAAGTGACACATCCCTGAAATCTGAGTTTCAGCCTCTATCTCGTGCTGTCTTCAGATTACATAGCAAAAACCTGCTGATAGATTAACTTAACTTTCAAGCATCTTTTCATAATAAACACATCTTTTTCTAATTCTAAGAAGATGTCAAATGTTACACAAAAATACACGTTTGGCATCTCTATACATGATAAAATCAGAGAAATAATTTTTGAGGTACAAAGTATTTTTTAAATAACTTGGAAAAAAATAAGTAAAAACTATTTTTAGAGGTGTCTCACTACTTTTTTCTTTATAGTCTAATAAGGCATTTGTCATGATCCCAGTGCAGGTTTTGACCTGCACACATGGGGTTAAATATTGTGGTCTCTCTTTGGTTCGTCCAGAGCTTCTTATAGCCCTGGAAAGCTCCAATCCCCGTCAGTTACACTTTTGCCCTTGGCTGAGTGTGTTGACCCCTGTGTGCCTGTGCCTTGTTGCCTGTGTTCTAGCTTGCTTGTATGGTTCTGACTCAGTTCTGTCCACCGTTGTGAGTTTGCCTTTTGATTCTGTGCTGTGAATCTGCTTCTCTGGTTTTCTGACTCCTGCTACGTCCCTGACTATTCTTGATTAGCCTGCTCTTTGTGTACCGTGTTGCCTCTCTCGTTTACTGACCTCTGCTTGTCTTGGATTTCGTCTCTCTCTGGTCCCCGTCCTTTCCCTGGTGTCCGGTGACCCCCTTTCCCATCTCCTCTGCTCCAGGGTCCCTGTAGCATACTGCACTCACTTCCAGCAGTAGGATGCCAAGCCCCGCCCCCTGTCAGTTACACTCACCACCCGGCGATCTGCTCACTCCAGTCCTGCTGTATTGCTGTCATCTTGCCCAGCTCCCGGATGCTGTCACAGGCCGTCAAAGGCTCCGGCCTCCCACTGCAGGGCTGCTGAAACTGCTGGTAAGTGCCCACCAGGTGGTTTCTCCCGATAGCATTATATTTCAATTGGCATTTTCTATAATTTTAAATCATTATAAAGCTTTATGTTCTGCAAATAACAGACTATGGTAGACTTCAGAATAAAAAAAAAATTGTTTTTATGATGAAAATATTTTCCTATCTTAACTCCTTCCCAACCTTTGACATACCCAGTACATCATGGAAGGTAAAGACTTTCCGACCTTGGACATACTTGGTTTGTCATGGCTAAAATGCGGCACCACAGTTGCAGTGTTCGCATTAAGGTGCCTGCTGATTCTGACCAGCAGGTCACCTTAGCTCATCGTCAAGGGGGGTTTCATTGCTTACCCCCCCACAATTACGATTGCTGTGATTGGCTTTTCGATTCTAAACAGCCAATAACAGCGATTTTAGTGTTTCAGGCAATAAAATTGTATGAAACACTGATATCCAGCCAATGATCGGTGGTGTAACAGCACTGATCATAGACTGGAGCTTAGCAATGCCAACGTCACCGGGCCCAGCAGTGATTGGTGCGATCAGACGATGATGCTGATCGCACCAATAAGAATGCAGACGTGGTCTGAAGTCATAAAGACTGCTCTGTACTTTCTCATTCCGGCTTGGTGACATTGCAGAGCGGTCATTGTATTGTTCTGTTTCGCTATACTGAGCCTTGCGGTGCCATGCCACAGACTTTCTCAAGCCTGTGCCATCACTTATGCTGGTGTTGCTGCTGTTACTGAAAGAAAAAAGAAGACATTCCTGATCCCTGATTTTTCCTAATCCACCCCAACCTGATGCACTCTACACAACTCAAGTACGCCAACTGATGAACTCTACATAACTCTACATAAGCCAACCTGTTCCCCATGAGAAGTGTGTGGTGTTCCAGGTGCCCAAATGAAAGATGAGTCTGATAGAGTATCAAGACTCTTCAGTGCTACAGACGACTACCTATGCCTAACAATACAAGTAGAAACAATTGACACAGCAAAAATGGACCTGAAGAGACTCTAAAGAATTTGGCCAGAAAGTGAAGGAATTGGGATCTCAGGTCATTTTCTCATCCATCCTCCCAGTGGATGGACATGGAACAAGAAGATTGAACAGGATTCTAGAGGTGAACAACTAGCTACCTCGATGGTGCCCTAAACAACGGTTTGGGTTTATTGACCATTGAGTGAATTACCTGTATGATGGACTCCTTGCTAGAGATGGGTTGCATCTGAAGAAAACAGGAAAACACCTGTCTTTTGGTAGACGCCTTGCTACACTGAACTAGAGCAATATGGGATGGGAAATATACATCCAGAAAAAAGTATGCAGGTAATTAATTATTTTGAGAACCCTTCTATTAGAAGTGGAAATAAAGAACAAAGACAACAAATTATGAATGAAAATACAAGAGCAAGAGAAATTGACTACAAACTAAAATGTGTCTATGCAAATGAACAGAGAATGATAAACAAACAAGGTTAATTGGAGCTGCTAACACAAGAAGAGAGATACGATGTCATAGGCATCACTGAAACTTGGTGGAATGATACTCATGATTGAAATACAAGCCATGAAGGCTAAAACTTATTTATAAATAACAGGCTTAACAAGAAGGGCTGAGGTGTTACATTAAATGTTAAGAAAACATATATCTCCACAGAAATCCAAGCTTCAGATAATGGTAGCTCTGTAGGAACTGTTTGGGTAAGAATACAATGAGAAAAGAAGATAAAGGACACTATTGTAGGTGTTTACTATAGGCCACCTGAACAGACTGAAGATATGGATGAACTCTTTTTGCATCATATGTCTTTGTTCTCCAAAAAGTACAGCATAGTGATCATGGGGGATTTTTACAATCCAGATAGTTGTTTGGAATCTCTCTCAGTAAACTTAATTAAAAGAATCTCTCTGAGGCAAAAGTAATGGGTAAAGAAAATTCTTATTTTCTATCGCTGACAATTTTATCTTTCACAAGGTAGAAGAGAAAACAAAAGGATCTGCCATCTTGGATCTAATTTTTACTAACATGGAGGAAATTGTTGATGAAGTAAAGGTGGCAGGAAATTTAGGAGGCAGCGATCATGTTATCCTCAAATTTTGAATTACAAGAGGAGAAAGACCTGTGAGGAATTCAGACTTTAAGGTTGGACTTCAGAAAGGCAGATTTTAACTGACTCTGAAAGAGGGAAGGAAAGGTCCAATGGCTGGATATTCCAAAGGACAGAAATATCCAAGAATGATGGGAGATTTTGTGAAATAAAATTCTTACTGCACAACAGTAACAATCCCGAAAAGAAGGAAGAATTGGAAGCATTTAAGAGACTAGGATGGATAAACACAGAACTTAAAACACTTGCAAAAAGAAATGTATATCAAATGGAAACGGGGGACATATCTAAAGAAGAATATAATGCTGCCTGCTGGGAATGTAGGACAAGTGTTAGAAGACATAAAGCCAGTAATAATGTGAAGCTCACATGGGAGACCAAAAGCAATAAAAAAATATTTCGGGGGCATGTCAAAAGCAAAAGAAAAGTCAAAGATGCTATAGAATTTTTACAGGTTGAAAGGGTTGAAGTGGGCAAAAATTATGGTTAGAAGGCCAAACTTTTAAATTCCTATTTTACATCTGTGTTCTCTAAGAAAGCAAATATAACATCAACTGATCTTTACTGAGCTATCAAAGGAATAAAATAATCCATGCTATCTAGAGAGAAATAGAGAGATGGTGCTTGGCAAAATTAAATGAATTTAAATCTCCTGGTCTAGATGAATTACATCCTAGGGTACTGAAAGAGATATCAGAGGAAATTGCAGAGCCACTAGCCAAAATGTTTAAAAATTCCTGGAGAACAGAAGTCCCAAAAGATTAGAGAAGGGCAAATGTTTTTCCCATCTTCAAAAAAGGACATAAGATGGAACCAGGAAATTAAAAGCCAGTGAGCCTTACTTCTATACAAGGAAAGATTTTGAACAAATTATTAAACAGCATTTATGTAAGTAATTGGATAAGAATACAGTAATTAACCAGAGCCAGCATGGGTTTGTAGCAAACAAGTCATGCCAGACAAATCTAATTTCCTTCTATGATGGAATCACTGACTGGGTGGATTAGGGAAATGCGGTAGATATAGTATATCTCGACTTCAGCAAATCATTTAATAAAGTATCTCATACTATCCTTATGGAAAAAATGACCAAGTATGGGATTGAAAATGCTAAGGTTAGGTGGATTCATAACTGGCTCAGTGATCATACTCAAAGAATGGTAATAAATGGTTGTACATCCAAATGGAAAATTGGAGTGTTTCAAGTGGGGTACAACAAGGCTCTGTCTTGGCCCCAGTGTTGTTCAACATTTTTAGAAATGATCTAGATAAGGGAACTGAAACTAACCAAATTTGCAGATGATGCAAAGCTAGGAGGGATAGCTAACACTAGAGAAGACAGAGAAAGGATTTAGAAGGATCTAGATAAGCTGGAACAACGGACAGCGACTAATAGAATAGTATTTAACAGGGAAAAATGCAAGATTCTACATCTGGGCAAGAAAAATTAAAATTACATCTACAAAATGGGAGGAATAGAACTAAGCAATAGCACGTGTAAAAAAGACTTGGGTATACTGATAGATCATAGACTGCACAAGTCAACAGTGTGATG
Organism: Oophaga sylvatica; assembly: GCA_033576555.1. NCBI lineage: Eukaryota > Metazoa > Chordata > Amphibia > Anura > Dendrobatidae > Oophaga > Oophaga sylvatica. The sequence goes on from JARQOD010000004.1 coordinate 315,394,859, forward strand.
CTGCAGCAAAAAAGGTGAACACAGTTCTGGGATGTATTAAAGAAGCATAGAGTCTAGATCACATGAAGGAATTATTCCCCTCTGTGAGGGACAACGGAAATGGCTGCTGTCACCAGGAGTGGGAATGCTGGAGCCCAAGGAGCTTCATGGAGGTCCGACGGCCTTCCCCCTTCTGACTAAATGGCGGCTGAGCCAGAGGGAGTCCTGGAGACAGGTCCAGGGAACTGACAGAAGACGTGGCAGTTTTGTCTATTCTGGCCATGTCTAGTCAGGGGTTTCAGGTAGTGTTGGAAGCCGATGACAGCCTGAAAGCCCTTAAAGAGCAGATGGCGCAGCCTTTCACGGACTCAGACCTCAAGTGGGTGGTCTGGGTCCAGGGACAGCTGTACCGGCTGTCGGTTCAGCAAGAGTCACCAGAGGCGTGGACTAGGGACTGACAGTTAGTGGTACCCTATCCGTTCCGGGCGGAGTTGTTGCGAATCGCACATGAGGTTCCGATGGCCGGACACTTAGGGATCGCTAAGACCAAGGCCAGGCTAGCCCAGCATTTCTACTGGCCTAAAATGGGGGCCGATGTGGCTGCCTACTGTCGTTCGTGTGACACCTGTCAGAGAGTGGGGAAGGTGGGACGGTGCCCCAAAGCCCCACTGGTGCCATTGCCCATCATTTACAAGCTTTTCGGGAAGGTGGCTGTGGATCTCATCGGACCGCTGTCCGTTCCCAGCCACTCTGGGAAACGCTACATACTAATGGTAGTGGATTATGCCACCCAGTACCCAAAAGCGGTAGCCTTGTCGTCCACTCGGGCCGACAACATGTCCACCGCTTTACTGGAGATTTTCTCCAGAGTGGGATTTCCCAGGAAATTCTCACCGACCGAGGGACCCAGTTCATGTCGCAGCTGATGGAGTCCCTTTGTAAGCAAATACAGGTGCAACATCTGGTGGCCAGCCCGTACCATCCGCAGACTAATGGTCTGTGCGAGCGGTTCAATGGCACCCCCAAGCAGATACTTAGGATGTTGGTTGACTCCCTCTGGAGCGACTGGGAGTGATACCTCCAGTGGCGTAGCAACTGTTTGTGGCGCCCGGGGCGGTCAAAAAATTTGCCGCCCCTTTGGTCGTTGATAATCCATTGGTCGTTGATATATAAATGTATCAAAACTGTATCAGTCTGGAGTAAACACTGTACAATTATAGCAAACTTTAAGCTTCAGACCTGAACTGGTTTTTAGCCCGTTTCCATTCAGTGCTGCAAGCAGAGCTCCTGATCTGGAAATTGGTGAATAATTCAAAAGCAAAGAGTATAAGAAAGTTGCAGAATCATCACAATTATCCCAAAAAGTACAACTTATCGCCAATGCATAGGATTAGAATCATAGAATCATAGAATCATAGAATGGTAGAGTTGGAAGGGACCTCCTGGGTCATCTGGTCCAACCCCCTGTTCAAAGCAGGATTCTCTAAATCATCCCAGACAGATGTCTATCCAGCCTCTGTTTGAAGACTTCCATTGAAGGAGAACTCACCACCTCTTGTGGCAGCCTGTTCCACTCATTGATCACCCTAACTGTCAAAAAGTTTTTTCTAATATCTAATCTGTGTCTCCTCCCATTCAGTTTCATCCCATTGCTTCTAGTCTTTCCTTGCGCAAATGAGAATAAAGATGATCCTTCTACAATGTGACAGCCCTTGAGATATTTGTAGACAGCTATTAAGTCTCCTCTCAGTCTTCTTTTTTGCAAGCTAAACATTCCCAAATCCTGCAACCGTTCCTCATAGGACATGGTTTGCAGACCGGTCACCATTCTGGTGGCTCTTCTCTGAACTTGCTCCAGTTTGTTGATGTCTTTTTTAAAATGTGGTGCCCAAAACTGGACACAGTATTCCAGATGAGGTCTGACCAAAGAGGAGTAGAGGGCAATAATGACCTCACGTGATCTAGACTGTATGCTTCTGTTGATACATCCTAGAATTGCATTTGCCTTTTTTGCTGCTGCATCACACTGTTGACTCATGTTAAGTCTGTGATCAATTAGTATACCCAAGTCTTTTTCACATGTGCTGTTACTTAGCCCTATTCCTCCCATTTTGTATATGCTTTTTTCATTTTTATTGCCCAGATGTAGTACTTTGCATTTTTCCCTGTTAAAATCCATTCTGTTAGTTGCTGCCCACTGCTCCAGTTTATGTATATCTTTTTGAATCCTCTCTCTCTCTTCTCTAGTATTAGCTACCCCTCCTAGCTTTGTGTCATCAGCAAATTTGATCAGTTTACCCTCAATTCCTTCATCTAAATCATTGATAAAGATGTTGAACAATACAGGGCCCAAAACAGAGCCTTGTGGTACCCCACTTGAGACATTCTTCCAACTGGATGTGCAGCCATTTACAACCACTCTTTGGGTCCGATCACTAAGCCAGTTATGAATCCACCTAACAGTTGCCTTGTCCATTCCATACTTAGTCATTTTTTCAATAAGGATTGTGTGAGATACTTTGTCAAATGCTTTGCTGAAGTCAAGATATACTATATCTACAGCATTTCCCTGATCCACCCAGTCAGTGATTCTGTCATAGAAGGAAATTAAGTTAGTCTGACATGACTTATTAGTTACAAACCCATGCTGACTCTGTTTAATCACTTCATTCTTATCCAGGTACTTGCATACATGTTCTTTAATAATTTGTTCAAAGATCTTTCCTGGTATAGAAGTCAGACTCACCGGCCTGTAGTTCCCTGGGTCCACCTTCTTCCCCTTTTTGAAGATAGGAAACACATTTGCTCTTCTCCAGTCTTCTGGGACTTCTCCTGTTCTCCAAGAATTTTCAAAGATTATGGACAGTGGTTCAAGAATTTCTTCTGCTATCTCCTTCAGTACCCTGGGGTGTAATTCATCTGGACCTGGAGACTTGAATTCATTTAGGTTAGCTAAGTGTTTCCTCACTGTCTTTCTGTTTATAGATATCCTGGATTCTTCTATTCCTTTAATAGGACAGTGAAGATCAGTTGATGTTACATTTCCTTTCTGAGAGAAAACAGATGCAAAATAGGAATTTAAAAGTTCAGCCTTCTCAACATCCTGACTTACCATTTCATCATTTTCATCCTGTAAAAATCCTATAGCATCTTTGACTTTTCTTTTACTTTTGACGTATCCCCAAAATCCTTTTTTGTTGCTTTTGACGTCACTTGCAAGCCTTAATTCATTGTCAGCTTTAGATAATCTGATTTGTGCCCTGCAGGTTCTGCAGACGGCATTATATTCTTCTTTAGATATGCCTCCCTCTTTCCATTTGATAAACATTTCTTTCTTCCTTTTTAGCATGTGTTTAAGTTCTATGTTCATCCATCCTGGTTTCCTTAAATGCTTCCCATTCTTCCCTCTTTTCGGAATTGTTAACGATTGTGCTTTGAGAATCTCATTTTTCAAGATTTTCCATCCTTCCTGGACATTTTTGTCCTTAAGGATATCCAGCCATTGGATCCCTCCAATTCTCTTTCTGAGTTCCTTAAAATCTGCCTTTCTGAAATCTAACCTTGACGTCTGAGTCTTCACAGGTCTTCCTCCTCTTGTTATCCAAAATTCTAAAATAGCATGGTCACTACCACCTAGGGTCCCAGCCACTCTTACCTCCTCCACCATTTCCTCCCTGTTTATGAGGATTAGATCCAAGGTAGCAGATCCCCTTGTTTTCTCCATTACCTTTTGGAAGATAAAGTTGTCAGCAAGAGAGGATAAGAATTTCCTGGACCTGTTAGTTTTGCCTGAGAGAGATTCCCAACAAATGTCTGGATAGTTGAAATCTCCCATGACCACTATGTCATATTTTTGGAGAACTTGGCCATTTGATGCATAAAGAGTTCATCCATATCTTCAGCTTGCACAGGCGGCCTGTAGTAAATGCCTACAATGGTGTCCTTTCCATTGTTCTGTCCTTGTATTCTTACCCAAACAGTTTCCACAGAACTCCCAATCTCTGAAGCTTCAATCTCTGTGCAGATGTACGCTTTTCTAACATACAATGCAACACCTCCTCCTCGTTTATCAAGTCTGTTTCTTGCAAATAAGTTGTAACCTTCTAGCCTTGTATTCCAATCATGTGTATCGTCCCACCAAGTCTCAGTGATTCCAATGACATCATATTTCTTCTCCTGCGTTAGTAGCTCCAGTTCTCCTTGTTTGTTGCCCATGCTTTGTGCATTCGTATAGAAACACTTTAGTTTGTGATTGGTTTCTCTTTCTTCAATATTTTTATTATGTAGATTTTTTTGTCTTTGTTCTTCCCTTCACTTCTAATAGCAGAGTTCTCAATAGCATTTGTCAGGTGTATGGCTTTTGCTGGCGTTTTGCTTCCCTTCCCCCATTGTTCTAGTTTAAAGCTCTCCTGATGAGTGTAGCAAGGCGACTTCCAAATACATGTTTTCCAGTCTTCGTAAGGTGCACCCCATCTCTAGCAAGTAGTCCATCGTACAGGTAATTCACTCCGTGATCCAGAAATCCAAATCCTTGCTGACGGCACCATCGACGTAGCCAGTTGTTCACCTGCAGAATCTTATTCCACCTCCTTGTTCCATGGCCATCCACTGGAAGGATGGAGGAGAAGACCACCTGCGCTCCCAGTTCTTTCACTTTCTTACCTAAGTTTTCAAAGTCACTGCAGATGGTTTCCAGGTCACTTCTTGTGGTGTCATTTGTCCCCACATGTATTAGCAGGAATGGGTAGTCATCTTTAGGTCTGAAGAGTCCTGATATCCTGTCAGACACATCTTTAATTTTTGCACCTGGAAGACAGCACATTTCTCTTGAGGTTATATCTGGTCTGCAGATAGCAGCCTCTGTTCCTCTCAACAGGGAATCCCCCATGACAACAACTCTCCGTTTCTTCTTCACAACATTTTTCTTTCTCCATTCAGGAGGACTCTGAGGGCGTACAAGGTTACTCTTTGTGGGCAAAGTCTTATCCTGATGTATTTCTTCATCGTTCTCCTGTGTAAGAGCCTGGTACTGGTTTCTGAGCAGAATTGGTGCTGACTGCCTCCTGATCCTCCTGCTTCTTTGGGTCACATGCTTCCATTCCTCTGTTTCTTCAGTTGCACTTCGAATTTCTTCTCTTTCTGTACCATGAAGAGATAATTCTGCTCTGTCTAAGAACTCTTCACCTTCCTTAATGGTCTTCAATGTAGATAACCTCTCTTCCAGATTTTGCAACTTTTCCTCCAACAGGGACACAAGCTTGCATTTGTGGCATGTGAAATTTGGCTTTTCCACTGGTAAGTCTATGAACATGTAGCAAGAAATGCAGCTCACCACATGGCTCCTGGCCTCTTCCATGTTCTTATTGTTCAAGAGATAATCAAGCGGTGAAATATAAGCCAAAACTCGCGCGCCTAGCGGCGCGCGGTTTACTGATGTCCTCCTTTCAGCTGCAACAGCCAAAATCCAGTGTTCCTTGAGCTCGCGGAGACTCTTCACTTCTCCAGAAGGCACTGGGAATATGCAAATTATCTCCTCGGGACTCCTCCCCTGGTTTACTGATGTCCTCCTTTCAGCTGCAACAGCCAAAATCCAGTGTTCCTTGAGCTCGCGGAGACTCTTCACTTCTCCCAGAAGGCACTGGGAATATGCAAATTATCTCCTCGGGACTCCTCCCCTGGTTTACTGATGTCCTCCTTTCAGCTGCAACAGCCAAAATCCAGTGTTCCTTGAGCTCGCGGAGACTCTTCACTTCTCCCAGAAGGCACTGGGAATATGCAAATTATCTCCTCGGGACTCCTCCCCTGGTTTACTGATGTCCTCCTTTCAGCTGCAACAGCCAAAATCCAGTGTTCCTTGAGCTCGCGGAGACTCTTCACTTCTCCCAGAAGGCACTGGGAATATGCAAATTATCTCCTCGGGACTCCTCCCCTGGTTTACTGATGTCCTCCTTTCAGCTGCAACAGCCAAAATCCAGTGTTCCTTGAGCTCGCGGAGACTCTTCACTTCTCCCAGAAGGCACTGGGAATATGCAAATTATCTCCTCGGGACTCCTCCCCTGGTTTACTGATGTCCTCCTTTCAGCTGCAACAGCCAAAATCCAGTGTTCCTTGAGCTCGCGGAGACTCTTCACTTCTCCCAGAAGGCACTGGGAATATGCAAATTATCTCCTCGGGACTCCTCCCCTGGTTTACTGATGTCCTCCTTTCAGCTGCAACAGCCAAAATCCAGTGTTCCTTGAGCTCGCGGAGACTCTTCACTTCTCCCAGAAGGCACTGGGAATATGCAAATTATCTCCTCGGGACTCCTCCCCTGGTTTACTGATGTCCTCCTTTCAGCTGCAACAGCCAAAATCCAGTGTTCCTTGAGCTCGCGGAGACTCTTCACTTCTCCCAGAAGGCACTGGGAATATGCAAATTATCTCCTCGGGACTCCTCCCTGGTTTACTGATGTCCTCCTTTCAGCTGCAACAGCCAAAATCCAGTGTTCCTTGAGCTCGCGGAGACTCTTCACTTATCCCAGAAGGCACTGGGAATATGCAAATTATCTCCTCGGGACTCCTCCCCTGGTTTACTGATGTCCTCCTTTCAGCTGCAACAGCCAAAATCCAGTGTTCCTTGAGCTCGCGGAGACTCTTCACTTCTCCCAGAAGGCACTGGGAATATGCAAATTATCTCCTCGGGACTCCTCCCCTGGTTTACTGATGTCCTCCTTTCAGCTGCAACAGCCAAAATCCAGTGTTCCTTGAGCTCGCGGAGACTCTTCACTTCTCCCAGAAGGCACTGGGAATATGCAAATTATCTCCTCGGGACTCCTCCCCTGGTTTACTGATGTCCTCCTTTCAGCTGCAACAGCCAAAATCCAGTGTTCCTTGAGCTCGCGGAGACTCTTCACTTCTCCCAGAAGGCACTGGGAATATGCAAATTATCTCCTCGGGACTCCTCCCCTGGTTTACTGATGTCCTCCTTTCAGCTGCAACAGCCAAAATCCAGTGTTCCTTGAGCTCGCGGAGACTCTTCACTTCTCCCAGAAGGCACTGGGAATATGCAAATTATCTCCTCGGGACTCCTCCCTGGTTTACTGATGTCCTCCTTTCAGCTGCAACAGCCAAAATCCAGTGTTCCTTGAGCTCGCGGAGACTCTTCACTTCTCCCAGAAGGCACTGGGAATATGCAAATTATCTCCTCGGGACTCCTCCCCTGGTTTACTGATGTCCTCCTTTCAGCTGCAACAGCCAAAATCCAGTGTTCCTTGAGCTCGCGGAGACTCTTCACTTCTCCCAGAAGGCACTGGGAATATGCAAATTATCTCCTCGGGACTCCTCCCCTGGTTTACTGATGTCCTCCTTTCAGCTGCAACAGCCAAAATCCAGTGTTCCTTGAGCTCGCGGAGACTCTTCACTTATCCCAGAAGGCACTGGGAATATGCAAATTATCTCCTCGGGACTCCTCCCCTGGTTTACTGATGTCCTCCTTTCAGCTGCAACAGCCAAAATCCAGTGTTCCTTGAGCTCGCGGAGACTCTTCACTTCTCCCAGAAGGCACTGGGAATATGCAAATTATCTCCTCGGGACTCCTCCCCTGGTTTACTGATGTCCTCCTTTCAGCTGCAACAGCCAAAATCCAGTGTTCCTTGAGCTCGCGGAGACTCTTCACTTCTCCCAGAAGGCACTGGGAATATGCAAATTATCTCCTCAGGACTCCTCCCCTGGTTTACTGATGTCCTCCTTTCAGCTGCAACAGCCAAAATCCAGTGTTCCTTGAGCTCGCGGAGACTCTTCACTTCTCCCAGAAGGCACTGGGAATATGCAAATTATCTCCTCGGGACTCCTCCCTGGTTTACTGATGTCCTCCTTTCAGCTGCAACAGCCAAAATCCAGTGTTCCTTGAGCTCGCGGAGACTCTTCACTTATCCCAGAAGGCACTGGGAATATGCAAATTATCTCCTCGGGACTCCTCCCCTGGTTTACTGATGTCCTCCTTTCAGCTGCAACAGCCAAAATCCAGTGTTCCTTGAGCTCGCGGAGACTCTTCACTTCTCCCAGAAGGCACTGGGAATATGCAAATTATCTCCTCGGGACTCCTCCCCTGGTTTAGGTGATACATGTCTGATCGCTCCTTAGGACCCCCCACCAATCACCAGAAAGGGGGTCCTAGAGAGGGACCAGGACTGTGCCACCAATCTCGCAGTGAGGTATATTTGCAGGGCAACCTCTTTGAGCTTTACTTACGAAAATCTAGAATACCCCTTTAAATATCCAAAAATGAGTCCAACACTAATCCCCCATAGAACTATAAGGGCACTAGCAAGTAGGTGAGCGCCAGCCACCAAGTCTGGGTAGCAGAACGTAGAGTAGCTCTAATCATAAAATAAAGATTATTATTATATTATTATTATCATAGCAAATACAGCGACCACAACATCAACATTGTGTACTCTTACATGGGACTGCAGGTAACCTTCCTGCATCACTGCGCAGAGATGAGTGGTCAACGTGTACCTGGCATAAAACGAGGGTAAGAAAAAGACCCTTCACACCTTCTAACATGTGTCGCTGGCATCTGCTCGCTAATTCCCCGGTATCACATAGATAACCCTCAAAAAGGGCCGAGAGGTGACAATGAAATGAGGTGGCTCTGCTATACTTCTAGGTAGAATAGAAAAACGTGATATTGTGTTCCTTCTCCCAAATAATAGATAGATGATAGCTAACAGATAGAAATAGATAGATAGATATGGGATAGATAGATATGATAACAGATATATAGATAGATGATAGATAGATAGATAGATAGATAGATAGATAGATAGATAGATAGATAGATGATGGATAGATAGATGATGGATAGATAGATATATAGATAGATAGATATATAGATAGATAGAGGATGGATAGATAGATAGATAGATAGATAGATAGATAGATAGATAGTGGATGGATAGATAGATAGATAGATAGATAGATAGTGGATGGATAGATAGATAGATAGATAGATAGATAGATAGATAGATAGATAGATAGTGGATGGATAGATAGATAGATAGTGGATGGAGAGCTGACAGATGTTCAGTGATGCAGTTGCCGTTGGTCCTGTACACCCAGATATTCAGGGATATTTCTGGGCCCGGTTCTTACCTCCTTGGTGCTCAGGTTTCCCCGCACATATTTGACCGCACAGAACCGCAGGGATCCGAGGAGGAGCAGGAGCAGCCCGGGGCCCGCTGGGGGCCCCATTACCGGCCGGGGGTCAGGGCTGAGAGGCTGGGACACCGCAGCTCCTGGCGCTACAAGAACGAGGGCGAGAATCCTCCAGTGAGGGACACCGTGGGGAGAAGGCGCCGGATCCGGTCACTGCAATTTGGAGCGCGGGGCTGCTGCTGCTGCACTGTGCTGCTGCTGCCGTGCCACCCCCAAGCACGTGCCGCCTGGGGTGGACCGCCTCCCCGCCCCTTCATGCTACGCCACTGGATACCTCCCACACCTACTATTTGCTTACCCGGAGGCTCCACAGGCCTCAATGGGGTTCACCCCCTTCGAGCCCCTGTATGGGTGGCATGTACGAGGGCTACTTGCTCTGGTGAAAGAGGCATGGGAAGTAGACTTGGCCACCTCTGGAGTGTCTGTCTTTGAGTACGTTGTGCGCTTCCGGGACAAAATGACGGCCTTGTCGTGGCTGGTGCAGGACAATATGGCCCAGGCTCAGGCTGACCAGAAGCGCTGGTACGACTAGAACACTGGTAAAAGGACCTACCAGGTGGATCAGAAAGTGTGAGTACTGGTCCCCGTACCACAGGACAAGTGTCAGGCAGCCTGGGAGGACCTATAACTCATGCACCAGCGGCTCAATGATGTCACGTACCTGCTCACCCTAGACCATGCCCGTGGAAGGAGGAAGGCCTTCCATGTGAACATGATGAAGGCAGGCCTGCACCCTCCCTGTGTGCAACCTTCCCGAGGAAGGAGTGGCCGAAAATCCTCCTGGATCTGCTCACCCAAGCAAGGTGGGTGGATCCATTGAGGACATAGAGGTTGGCCACCAGCTCTCCGAGGACCAATGGTCCCAGCTGGCGGTTACTCTACGCCCCTTCCGGGAGCTGTTCAGTAGTCTTCCCGGAAGGACCGAGTTGGCTGTCCAGCACGTGGACACTGGGGATCACCCCCCAATCTGGCGGTCAGCATATCGGGTCTCTCTCGAGGTGCAGCAGCAGATGCGCCAGGAGATTGACGAGATGCTGAAGCTGGGGGTGATCCAGGCATCCAACAGCGCGTGGGCATCACACATAATCCTCGTCCCCAAAAAGGACCGAACAACCAGCTACTACGTGGACTACTGGGATGTGTTCCCTATGCCACGCATCAATGACCTGATCGATCAGTTGGCTGGGGCTAAGTACCTGACTGTCATGGATCTGAGCCGGGGATATTGGCAGATCCCTCTGACCCATGAGGTCCGGGAGCGCTCTGCCTTTATCACCCTGTTTGGATTTTACAAGACCACCGTGATGCCATTCGGCATGAAAAATGCCCCTGCCAATTTTCAGCGGATGGTTAACACGCTGCTACAGGGACTTGAAGGGTACACGGCTGCGTACCTGGATGATATTGCCATCATCAGCCCCACATGGGAGGATCAGCTAGAGCAGTGTTCCCCAACTCCAGTCCTCAAGGCCCACCAACAGGTCATGTTTTTAGGATTTCCTTTGTATTCGCCAGTTCTGAAGCCAGAGCCCAGGAAAGTGGATGCCATCGCATCCTGGCCCACCCCAGGACCAAGAAACAGGTGATGTACTCCCTCGGGACCGCTGGGTACTATAGGAGTTTTGTTCCACACTATAGCACCCTGGCCAAGCCCCTGACGGACCTCACCAAGAAAAAGCAGCCACTCGCAGTAGACTGGTCAGTCGCCTGTGAGGCCGCTTTTCAAGCATTCAAGAACACCTTCTCCAGCTCCCCAGTACTACAAGCTGCTGACTTTGCGTGGCCGTTTGTAGTACAGACCGACACCAGTGACTTTGGCCTTGATGCCATGCTCAGCCTGGTCAACACCAATCACAAACTAAAATGTTTCTATACAAATGCACAAAGCATGGGCAACAAACAAGGAGAATTGGAACTACTAACACAGGAAAAGAAATATATCATTGGAATCACAAACTTTTTGGGACGATATACATGATTGGAATACGAGGCTAGAAGGATACAACTTATTTGCAAGAAACAGACTTGATAAACGAGGAGGAGGTGTTGCATTGTATGTTAGAAAAGCGTATATCTGCACAGAGATTGAAGCTTCAGAGAATGGGAGTTCTGTGGAAACTGTTTGGGTAAGAATACAAGGAGCGAACTATGGAAAATACTCCATTGTAGGCATTTACTACAGGCCGCCTATGCAAGCTGAAGATATGTATAAACTCTTTATGCCTTAAATGCCAAGTTCTCCAAAAAATATGACATAGTGGTCATGGGAGATTTCAACTATCCAGACATTTGTTGGGAATCTCTCTCAGACAAAACTAACAGGTCAAACAAATTCTAAAGGGTATGCCACACTAAACAACATCGCTAACGGGATCGCTAAAAAAACGTCACTATTTAGCGATCTCGTTAGCGATGTTGTTGTGTGCGGCATCTGCCAGCGACGAGCTTCCTGCTGTGATCTCGCTCGTCGCTGGAATCGTTCCGGACCTATTTTCTCGTCGGCGCTCCCGCTGGGTAAGTATATATCGCTGAGTGTGGCACCTTTTTTAGCGATTTAGCAGTACTTTTGTACCGCTAAAGTCGTTAAGGAGATCGCTAACCGCGATAGCGTCCTTAACGATATCGCTAAATGTGGCCGACACTAGCGATATAGAAACAATCCCGCTAGCGATCTCATTAGTATGCGACGCTAACGAGATCGCTAGCGGGATTGTGTAGTGTGGCAGTACCTTTATCCTCTCTTGCTGACAACTTTATCTTCCAAAAGGTAGGGGAGAAAACAAGGGGATCTGCTACCTTGGATCTAATCCTTATAAACAGGGAGGAAATGGTTGAGGAGGTAAGAGTGGCTGGGATCCTAGGAGGTAGCGACCATGCTGTTTTAGAATTTTGGATAACTAGAGGAGGACGACCTGTGAAGACTCAGACTTCAAGGTTAGATTTCAGAAAGGCAGATTTTAAGGGACTCAGAAAGAGAATCTGAGGGATCCAATGGCTGGATATCCTTAAGGACAAAAATGTCCAGGAAGGATGGGAAATCTTGAAAAATGAGATTCTCAAAGCACAAATATTAACAATTCCGACAAGAGGGAAGAATAGGAAGCATTTAAAGAAACCAGGATGGATGAACAAAGAACTTAAACACATGCTAAAAAGGAAGAAAGAAATGTTTATCAAATGGAAAGAGGGAGGTACAGTCATGGCCAAAAGTTTTGGGAATGACACAAATATTATATTTTCACATGATCTGCTGCCCTCTGGTTTTTATGTGTGTTTGACAGATGTTTTTTTTATCACAGACAGAAATATAATAATTGCAAACATATGAGTAGCAAAAGCTTATATTGACAGTTAGAATGAGTTAATGCAGCAAGTCAATATTTGCAGTGTTGACCCTTCTTCTTCAGGACCTCTGCAATTCTCCCTGGCATGCTCATAATCAACTTCTGGACCAAATCCTGACTGATAGCAGTCCATTCTTGCACAATCAATGCTTTCATTTTGTCAGAATTTTTAGGATTTTGTTTGTCCACCCGTCTCTTGATGATTGACCACAAGTTCTCAATGGAATTAAGATCTGGGGAGTTTCCAGACCATGGACCCAAAATCTCTATGTTTTGCTCCCTGAGCCATTTAGTTATCACCTTTGCTTTATGGCAAGGTGCTCCATCATGCTGGAAAAGGCATTGTTGATCGCCAAATGCTCTTGGAGGGTTGGGAGAAGTTGCTCTTGGAGGACATTCTGGTACCATTCTTGATTCATAGCTGTGTTTTTAAGCAAGACTGTGAGAGAGCCGATTCCCTTGGCTGAGAAGCAACCCCACACATGAATGGTTTCAGGATGCTTAACAGTTGGCATGAGACAAGACTGGTGGTAGCGCTCACCTTGTCTTCTCCGAATGAGGCGTTTTCCTGATGTCCCAAACAATCGAAAAGGGGATTCATCAGAGAAAATAACTTTACCCAAGTCCTCAGCAGTCCACTGCCTGTACCTTTTGCAGAATATCAGTCTGTCCATGATGTTTTTTCTGGAGAGAAGTGGCTTCTTTGCTGCCCTCCTTGAGACCAGGCCTTGCTCCAAGAGTCTACACCTCACAGTGCGTGCAGATGCACTCACACCTGCCTGTTGCCATTCCTGAGCAAGCTCTGCACTGCTGGAGTCAGCCCGATCCCGCAGCTGAAAAGTTCTTGATGTCTATCATAGATTGTTGACTGAGGTGCAATCTTTCTAGCTGCGATACTCTTCCCTGTTAGGCCATTTTTGTGCATTGCAATGATGACTGCACGTGTTTCTTTAGAAATAACCATGGTTAACAGAAGCGAAACAATGATGCCAAGCACCAGCCTCCTTTTAAAGTGTCCAGTGGTGTCATTCTTACTTAATCATGACAGATTGATCTCCAGCCATGTCCTCATCAACACCCACACCTGTGTTAATGGAGCAATCACTGAAAAGAGGTTAGCTGGTCCTTTTAAGGCAGGGCTGCAATGATGTTGAAATGTGTTTTGGGGGATAAAGTTCATTTTCTAGCCAAATATTGAGTTTACAAGTAATTGCTGTTAAGCTGATCACTCTTTATAACATTCTGGAGTATATGCAAATTGCCATTAGAAAAAGTGAAGCAGTAGACTTTGTAAAAATTAATATTTGTGTCATTCTCAAAACTTTTGGCCATGACTGTATATCTAAAGAAGAATATAATGCTGTCTGCAGAACCTGCAGGGCACGAATCAGATTATCTAAAGCTGACAATGAATTAAGGCTTGCAAGAGAAGTCAAAAGTAATAAAAAAGGATTTTGGGAATATGTTAAAAGTAAAAGAAAAGTCAAAGATGCTATAGGATTTTTACAGGATGAAAATTATGAAATGGTAAAGGATGTTGAGAAGGCCGAACTTTTAAATTCCTATTTTGCATCTGTTTTCTCTCAGAAAGGAAATGTAACATCAACTGATCTTTACTGTCCTATTAAAGGAATAGAAGAATCCAGGATATCTATAAACATAAACATAGTGAGGAAACACTTAGCTAACATAAATGAATTCAAGTCTCAAGGTCCAGATGAATTACACCCAGAGTACTGAAGGAGATAGCAGAAGAAATGTTTGAACCACTCTCCATAATCTTTGAAAATTCTTGGAGAACAGGAGAAGTCCCAGAAGACTGTAGAAGAGCAAATGTTGTTCCTATCTTCAAAAAGGGGAAAAAGGTGGACCCAGGGAACTATAGGCTGGTGAGTCTGACATCTATACGAGGAAAGATCTTTGAACAAATTATTAAACAACATGTATGTAAGTACCTGGTCAAGAATGAAGTGCTTAACCAGAGTCAGCATGGGTTTGTAACTAATAAGTCATATCAGACTAATTTAATTTCCTTCTATGACAGAATCACTGACTGGGTGGATCAGGGAAATGCTGTAGATATAGTATATCTTGACTTCAGCAAAGCATTGACAAAGTATCTCACATAATCCTTATTGAAAAAATGACTAAGTATGGAATGGACAAGGCAACTGTTAGGTGGATTCATAACTGGCTTAGTGATCGGACCCAAAGATTGGTAGTAAATGACTGCACATCCAGTTGGAAGAATGTATCAAGTGGGGTACCACAGGGCTCTGTCTTGGGCCCTGTATTGTTTAACATCTTTATCAATGATTTAGATGAAGGAATTGAGGGTAAACTGATTGAATTTGCTGATGACACAAAGCTAGGAGGGATAGCTAATACTAGAGAAGAGTGAGAGAGAATTCAAAAGATATAAATAGACAGGAGCAGTGGGCAGCAACTAACAGAATGGTTTTTAACAGGGAAAAATTCAAAGTACTACATCTGGGCAATACAAATGAAAAAAGCATATACAGAATGGGAGGAATAGGGCTAAGCAACAGCACATGTGAAAAAGACTTGGGTATACTAATAGATCACAGACTGAACATGAGTCAACAGTGTGATGCAGCAGCAAAAAAGGCAAATACAATTCTGGGATCTATTAACAGAAGCATACAGTCTAGATCACGTGAAGTCATTATTGCCCCTACTCCTCTTTGGTCAGACCTGATCTGGAATACTGTGTCCAGTTTTGGGCACCACATTTTAAAAAAGACATCAACAAACTGGAGCAAGTATAGAGAAGAGCGACCAGAATGGTGACAGGTCTGCAAACCATGTCCTATGAGGAACAGTTACAGGATTTGGGAATGTTTAGCTTGCAAAAAAGAAGACTGAGAGGAGACTTAATAGCTGTCTACAAATATCTCAAGGGCTGCCACATTGTAGGATTATCTTTATTCTCATTTGCACAAGGAAAGACTAGAAGCAATGGGATGAAACTGAAAGGGAGAAGATATAGATTAGATATTAGAAAGAGTGATCAATGAGTGGAACAGGCTGCCACGAGAGGTGGTGAGTTCTCCTTCAATGGAAGTCTTCAGAGGCTTGACAGACATTTGTCTGGGATGATTTGGTGAATCCTGCTTTGAGCAGGGGGTTGGACCAGATGACCCGGAGGTCCCTTCCAACTCTGCCATTCTATGATTCTATGAACACCGTGGCCAGGACTCCCGTCTGTACCTGGGCAGAAGCTATTGCTGAGAGGTGGCCTACTCCAGGATGGAAAAGGAATGCTTGGCAATTGTATGGGCCCTGCAGCGTCTGCAGCCCTACTTGTATGGGCACCCCTTCATCATGGAGACAGACCACAACCCCCTCAGCTGGTTACACACGGTCTCCAGGACAAATGGGAGGTTGCTACTCTGGAGCCTCGCGCTCAAGGAATACCACTTCGCCATTTGCCACAAAAGAGGGCGCAACCATGGGAATGCTGATGGTTTATCCCAGCAAGGGGAGATTGCGGAAGGGCGTGCGGTGGAACACAGGAATGTGATACTCCCTGGTGCCCTCTAAAGCGGAGAGGTATGAGGGATGACGAAAATGTCCCTCCACTCCTGAAATGTGCCCCCCACCCTTGGGATTCCACAAGATCATTGTTTTCCTTTAATTAAACTCCAGGAACAAGCCCTTTGAAGTTCTATGACTAGCAATTAGCACCAGGTGTGAGCTCTCGAGCAGCTACAGCCAGCTAGCTCCCTTTGTTCCTTCAGGCTTACATCGTGGGACAACAGATCCAAGGCTAACCAGTGCAAGGCTCTAAGATATTGAATCTGGAAAATGACCTATAATGACAGAATGCAATATCTCTGAGCCTAGCAGAGCACATTATCAGACACAGCATTCCTTCCCCCACACGCCAGTGCCTGGCAGCCACCTATAGCACTCTGCATTATGGAGTTATGAAGCACAGCTACCAGGAATTACATACGGTAGGCATATTTAGTCTCTATGCGCAGATAAAATCCAGCAGAATCCAGTGGCACCGCTGCCATTACCATTCAGAGCTTCGGGCTTAAAGTTATGAGCCTCCACCGTTCTGGACAGAAAATCATACTCTCAGATATGGGAGGAGAGAGGCTGCACAAGTCCATGGGTGGGCGCAGAGTGTGGGAGGGAACAGCGTAGGAAATAAGAGGCGGATCCTTATTTTGGACTCAGTTTTCTACTGGCATTAGAATCTGTTACCTGATGCGGCCAGGAAAGCTTGTAACTAAGATTTAGACCTGTGATCCATCAGCGCCTCCCTGTGGTCACATGCTTCATAACACGGTAATTGCAACCTATCTATACCCTACCCTTGTACTACACTCTTGACTGCATACTTGTATATTGTTCTGTATATAGATATACCTGTATCTTTCTAGTGAGCCTTTTCTGCGATTAAATATAAAATTAACCTTGGGCTGCTCTTTTATCTCGATACACGAATCCCCACGTCCGCACGCTCCGTTGGTTATATTACACTTGACCCGGGTTGGTTCTGACCTGATATAAGCCTATTGCTGGACGGGGATTATTTCGAACGAGGAACTGGTGGCATACCGTACTGTGTTAGAGAGATACTCTGGCAGTGACGGCCGGGAGGTTTATATATATATATATATATATATACATAGTATATATATATATATATATATATATATATATAATATATATATATGTATATATATATATATATATATATACATATATATATATATATCTCTACACTGCTCAAAAAATAAAGGGAACACTCAAATAACACATCCTAGATCTAAATAAATGAAATATTCTCTTTGAATACTTTGTTGTGTACAAAGTTGAATGTGCTGTCAACATAATCACACAAAAATCATCAATGGAAATCAAATTTTTGAACCAATAGAGGCCTGGATTTGCAGAGACCCCAAAATGAAAGTGGAAACAAGTCAAAATGAAAATCAAAACAAGACAAAATTAAAGTGGACGCAAGTCAAAATGATGCTCAGTATTGTGTGTGGTCTCCACGTGCCTGTATGACCTTCCTACAGCGCCTGGGCATGCTCCTGATGAGGTTGTGGATGTTCTCCTAAGGGATCTCCTCCCAGACCTGGACTAAAGCATCCGTCAATTCCTGGACAGTCTGTGGTGCAACATGACATTGGTGATTGAAGCGAGACATGCTGTCCCAGATGTGCTCAATCGGATTCAGGTCTGGAGAACGGGCGGGCCAGTCCATAGCTTTAATGTCTTCATCTTGCAGGAACTGCTGACACACTCCAGCCACATGAGGTCTGGCATTGTCATGCGAGCATATGGAGGACTGTGCGGGCCTCCAAAGAAATGCCACCCCACACCATTACTGACCCACTGCCAAACCGGTCATGCTGAAGGATGTTGCAGGCTGCAGGTTCACACTCAGCACATGTGACAGACATGACAGAGTCTGGAGAAGCCGTGAAGAGGGATCTGCTGCCTGCAACATCCTTCAGCATGACCGATTTGGCAGTGGGTCAGTAATGGTGTGGGGTGGCATTTCTTTGGAGGGCCACACAGCCCTCCATGTGCTCAGCAGAGATAGCCTGACTGCCATTAGGTACCGAGATGAGATCCTCAGACCCCTTGTGAGACCATATGCTGGTGTGGTTGGCCCTGGGTTCCTCCTAATGCAGGACAATGCCAGACCTCATGTGGCTGGAGTGTGTCAGCAGTTCCTGCAAGATGAAGGCATTGAAGCTATGGACTGGCTTGCCCATTCCCAGACCTGAATCCGATTGAGCACATCTGGGACAGCATGTCTCGCTCCATCCACCAACGTCACGTTGCACCACAGACTGTCCAGGAGTTGACGGATGCTTTAGTCCAGGTCTGGGAGGAGATCCCTAAGGAGAACATCCGCAACCTCATCAGGAGCATGCCCAAATGTTGTAGGGAGGTCATACAGGCACGTGGAGGCCACACACAATACTGAGCATCATTTTGACTTGTTTCCACTTTGATTTTGCCTTGTTTTGATTTTCATTTTGACTTGTTTCCACTTTCATTTTGGTGGTCTCTCCAAATCAAGACCTCCATTGGTTCAAAAATTTGATTTCCATTGATGATTTTTACGTGATTATGTTGACAAAACATTCAACTATGTACAGAACAAAGTATTCATTGAGAATATTTCATTCATTTAGATCTAGGATGTCTTATTTGAGGTTCCCTTAATTTTTTGAGCAGTGCATATGTACAGTTAGGTCCATATATATTTGGGCAGAGACAATATTTATTTAATTTTGGTTCTAGACATTACCACAATGAATTTTAAACAAAACAATTCAGATGCAGTTGAAGTTCAGACTTTCAGCTTTCATTTGAGGGTATCCACATTAAAATTGGATGAAGGGTTAGGAGTTTCAGCTCCTTAACATGTGCCACCCTGTTTTTAAAGGGACCAAAAGTAATTTGACAATTGACTCCAAGGCTATTTCATGGACAGGTGTGGGCAATCCCTTCGTTATGTCATTCTCAATTAAGCAGATAAAAGGGCTGGAGTTGATTTTAGGTGTGGTGTTTGCATTTGGAAGGTTTTGCTGTGAAAGAAACATGTGGTCAAAGGAGCTCTCCATGCAGGTGAAACAAGCCATCCTTAAGCTGCAAAAACAGAAAAAACCCATCCGAGAAATTGCTACAACATTAGGAGTGGCAAAATCTACAGTTTGGTACATCCTGAGAAAGAAAGAAAGAAAGCACTGGTGAACTCATCAATGCAAAAAGACCTGGGCGCCCACGATAGACAACAGTGGTGGATGATCGCAGAATACTCTCCATGGTGAAGAAAAACCCCTTCACAACAGCCAACCAAGTGAACAACACTCTCCAGGAGGTAGGCGTATCAATATCCAAATCTACCATAAAGAGAAGACTGCATGAAAGTAAATACAGAGGTTCACTGCACGGTGCAAGCCACTCATTAGCATCAAGAATAAAAAGGCTAGGCTGGACTTTGCTAAAAAACATCTAAAAAAGCCAGCACAGTTCTGGAAGAACATTCTTTGGACAGATGAAACCAATGTCAACCTCTACCAGAATGATGGAAAGAGAAAAGTATGGCGAAGGCGTGGTACAGCTCATGATCCAAAGCATACCACATCATCTGTAAAACACGGCGGATGCAGTGTGATGGCTTGAGCATGCATGGCTGCCAGTGGCACTGGGTCACTAGTGTTTATTGATGATGTGACGCAGACAGAAGAAGCCGAAAGAATTCTGAGGTATTCAGAGCCATACTGTGTGCTCAGATCCAGCCAAATGCAGCCAAACTGATTAGTCGTCGTTTCATACTACAGATAGACAATGACCAAAACATAAAGCCAAAGCAATCCAGGAGTTTATTAAAGTAAAGAAGTGGAATATTCTTGAATGGCCAAGTCAGTCACCTGATCTCAACCCAATTGAGCATGCATTTCACTTGTTAAAGACAAAACTTCAGACAGAAAGGCCCACAAACAAACAGCAACTGAAAACCACCGCAGTGAAGGCCTGGCAGAGCATCAAAAAGGAGGAAACACAGCGTCTGGTGATGTCCATGAGTTCAAGACTTCAAGCAGTCATTGCCAACAAAGGGTTTTCAACCAAGTACTGGAAATGAACATTTTATTTACAATTATGTAATCTGTCCAATTACTTTTGGTCCCTTTAAAAACAGGGTGGCACAGGTTAAGGAGCTGAAACTCCTAAACCCTTCATCCAATTTTAATGTGGATACCCTCAAATGAAAGCTGAAAGTCTGAACTTCAACTGCATCTGATTTGTTTTGTTTAAAATTCATTGTGGTAATGTCTAGAACCAAAATTACATAAATGTTGTCTCTGTCCAAATATGTATTGACCTAACTGTATATATATCTATATATATGTAGATATATCAATATAGATATATCTACATATATATAGATATATATACCCAGCCTGGACTGGTGATATATATCCCCCCTCACTGGGAATGCCTCAATAACTTGTACCTATAAGGGAAGCCTTTCTGGCAATTATTTGCCCTCGGTGCAGTTCCCTGACTGACCTGGGGTAAGTGGTGGCACCACAGAGCCAATCCCTGCTGGGTCCTTCTCTACCCTCCCCCGAGGAGAGCGAAGTCGACACCCCCTTCCCCTGTGCAAACCCTCACACCCTCTACCTCTTCATGGTCAGACCTCATCTGGAATGCTGTGTACAGTTGTGGGCACCAGATTTTTTAAAAAATATAAAAAAAACTGGAGCAAATGCAGAGAAGAGCTACCAGGATGGTAAGGAGACTGCAAACTTTGTCCTATGAGGAAAAATTAAAGGATCTGGGAATGTTTAGCTTGCAATAAAAAGGCTAAGAGGAAACTTAATAGCTATCTACAAATATCTGAAGGGATGTTACAGTGTAGAGGGACCATCCTAATTCTCATTTGCACATGGAAAAATGAGAAGCAATGGATTGAAACTGAAAGGGAGAACATACAGATTAAAGAAAAACTTTTTGACAGTGAGAGTGATCAATGAGTGGAACAGCCTGCTCAAGAGGCTCTCCTTCAATGGAAGTCTTCAAACAGAGGCTGGACAGACATCTGTCTGAGATGGTTTAGTGAATCCTGCATTGAGCAGCCAGCTGGACACGATGACCCTGGGGGTCCCTTCCAAGTCTAACATTCTATGGTTCTATAATGTACTTTACACAACTCATTTATGCAAGCCTGATGCACTCTACACAATTTACATATGCCATCACATTATAAAATTGACATACCAGGAAAACACTAGATTAATTCCAGTATAGGGTTACTTTTGGGGGTTTCTACCTTTTAGGCACATTAGGGGCTCCCCAAATGTGATATGACACCAGCAGACTAAACCATCAAAGTCGGCATTCCAAAATGTCACTGCTTCCTTTCTGTGCACCTAAACAGTAGTTTTCCTCCACATATGAAGTATATCGGCGTACTCAGGAGAATTTGCCCAACATATTTAAGGGCCATTTTCTCCTGCTATTCTTGTGAAAATAAAAAAATTTGTGCAGTTTTTAGAATGGTGTTATTTTTTTTATTTTCTGTAATATAGGCCAACATTTTTGTAAATAAAAAAAAAATTAGAAATCTCTGGTCAACTTTTAACCCTTCTATCTTCCTAACATAAAAAAATCCATGTTTCAAAAATTGTGCTGATGTAAAGTAGACATGTGAGAAATATTATTTATGAACTATTTCATGTGACAAAACTGGTTTAAGGACATAAAAATTAAAAGTTTGAAAATTCAAAATTTTCACCAAATTGCCAATTTTTTACAAATAAACGCAAGTTATATTGAACAAATTTTTACCTCTATCATAAAGTATAATATGATTTGAAAAAAAATTCTCAGAATCAGTTTAATCCGTTGAAGAGTTCACGAGTTATTACCACATAATGTGACACTGGGCAGAATTGTAAAATTTGGTTGGTCATGATGGTGCAAACAGGCTTGGTGGATGAAGGGGATAAAGCGACTGTCATTAAAAAATATATATAAAAAAATTACATAGTATTTAAATCAGGTATTCTTGTTAAACATTTTCATAAAAAAAGCATTTATTTTTAATTTTGCATATTAATATCTATATCAGAAAAATGAGATCTTGCAATTTTTACTTTATCAAATAAGCTTTACAATAAGCTGTCTCTTCAGTAGAGATCACTTTTAGTATTATTATGCTTAATAATAATTTATTTATATGTAATATAGCACCAATGATTTCCACAGCACTTTACACACATCATCATCGCTGTCCCAATTGTGGCTCACAATGTAAAAAAATTCCCTATCAGTAGTTTATTAGTCATCTCATAATCACCCACAGGCTTCGGTTACTATTATGTGACTAAATGAGGGAGGTGTATAGATCACAAATGATTCACCATTCACAGTCAGTGATGTCATAGTTCACTTTTCCCCATGAAGACTGACCTCCGCGCAGCTGACAGAGCATACCCACAACACTCTCACATAGAAGTTAATAGCCACCTCCAGATAATTGCGTCTTATGTTTCTTATCTGTAAATGCCTATATAATCATATATAGAAAATAGAATGTAAAAAATGTACTTTTAAAAACTAACAGTAGAAGAAATGAATATTTTTAAACAATAAAAAATAACTCATTTATGTAATTAAATACAAGACATTCCCTTTAATTCAGAGAAAAAAAAATTGTGAAAAGCAAAGCTAGTCATAGAGGAACATTGTGAATTGCCAAATTTGTGTCCTCTATTAAGACTCTTAGCAGCAGGTTTTACTAAAAATAACCATTGCAATGTACTGGTAGAAGTGAAGCTGCGGTCAGTTTTCCTAACAATGCAAGTTTAAAGTGTGGATTTTACAGTAGCGCTGTGTAAATATTTTTCAAGGGAAACATGTTATCAAAAGGAAGCACAGACGTATCTGATGTTGTTAGCAGGGAAATACACAGTAATACACATTATATAATTTTATTTTTGTGTTTATAGGAATTCCATCTAAACTAATAAGCACAAGCAAACCACCCATCTCCAAAACATCAGGTAATTTAATGGAAATGTTGTAATATTTTTTTTTTTACCTAATGCCTACTTAGGTACATAAGGGCTGTTTCAGATGTCTGTGAAAATCGTCCGATGTCGGATCGCAATGCATGAGCATCTCCTGACCCGAGCGAGACAGCTGCATAGAAATATATGCAGCTATCATGCTCAGGTCAGATGTGCGGCCAGCCCATGCATTGCGATCAGACATGGACCGATTATCAGACATCTGAAATAGCCCTAAGGCTGGAGTCACACTGGCGACTAAATCGTACCACTAGAAAGCGATGAAATATCGCATTGCAGTCGACCCAATATTAATCAATGGAGTAGCTCCCATCATCAGATTTTTTGTGGTCCGATTTAAACGTGCGAGTGCAATCGCAGCATGCTGCGATTGTCACCGATTGTGGGTCGACTATCGCCAATGCAAGTCTATGGGAGCGATGATAAAGTGGGATTACAAACGGACCGCACGTGTGATTGCGATTAAATCGCACAACTTTTCCAGGTGACAGGAAACTGGCTTTGAATTTCTCAGGAAGCCTTTACATGCTAATTAGCTAAGCACATCTTAAAAAAAACCAGGAAGAACGCCTACACGGAGTCCCAGGATAAACAATGATCGTATTGGTGCAGGAGAGGCCTGAATTGTGGGACCAGCGCGATCCCAACTACAGTAATCGGACGCGCAAAGAGGCGGCATGGAAAACAATATGTGTGCACATTTTTCGGACTATCATCAGAGATCCAGGGAGGACCAAGAGCGACTTAGTAAGTACCACATGTAACGGTTTTTCAAAATGTTTTTAAAAATTTTTGAAGCAAATAATAATGTAGCCTTATGTGTTTAAATGCTATTTAAAAGCCAGCATTATCGACCTCTTACTATTTAGAAGTACACATTGATGTGTGTGTACGCAAACAATATCCATGTATATTTAAATATCATCGATGCTTCGGCATCTATTGACTACAACATTTTGTATTTATCTTCACCTCAGATGTAGTGTTTTGTTCATAAAATTCAAACTGATTGAGGCGTTTTGTAAAGGGCCAAGCATTTTTGTAAATGTATGTTAGTGCTTATAACATGGATACTTCTGGTTGTATGTTGATGTCTTTTAATATTGTAAATCACATCACACATGACCAGTATTTAAATGTTCAGTGTTGCATATTTTTTATTTTTGGCTTAATAAATAGATATCAGTCCTAATAACCGTTATGCTCTTCTTAAATTTGTAGTGACTGATGTGACAAGGCGATGGCGCAGTTGTCGGGACTGCTACCGGAGGGAGAGGCAGATTAGGGATCGGAGTGGGGCTTCAGCATCTAAGAAGAGAAAGTACGTCTATTTTGATAGACTGAACTTCCTTGAGCCAGTGTTGGATCTGCGACCGTAAGTGCATGTGTGTTGAAGCACTTTCATGGCAAAATTTCAATTTGTATTGATTTTAATTTGTATAATTTTTTTCATTCCTAGAACTGAGTCAAACCTAACTCAGAGGGAGACGGGGTCTGACTCAGAAGTGCTTATTGACCCCGTTGGTGATGGAGCACAGGAGGCAGGCCCTTCCTCAGCAGCATGTGGGTCCACCCAAGCAGCACCAACAACAGCTGCAGGAGCTGAGGATTCCCAATCACAGCATCATGAAAATGAGGACCTACCTCTGAGCAGCAGCCCTAATAGGGCTCAAGATGTATCTCCTCCTCCTTCCCAACTCACAAGGCGAGGTAGGCGGCGACGAGAAGGAGTGGGTTCTGTGTCAAGGAGGCAGGTGGACCGAGGAGTTCTGGACTATTTGTCCAGTGTAGCTAAAGATGATGGTGAGGAGGGATTTTGCCGCAGTCTGGCCCCTTACCTCCGGGCTACTCAAATACAGCACAGACTGAGGATCAGAAGTGGACTGCAGATTGTGTTGGAAGCTGGAACAGCTCCTAATGATCCCACCAACCTACTAGATTATCTTCATAGATGGGTGGTTGGTCCTGAAAATTTAGTGAGGTTGTTAGCACCAAATCCAGCACAATCTGCTTCAGCCTCTGATCCTCCTCCTCCTCATCATCACTCCTCCTCCACCTCCTCCTTGTGTCCAACAAAACCCAACTCCTCCTCCTCATCCTACTGCAGCTCATTCTTTCTATGGAGCTTCCCAGCTCCAAACCATGGGACAGAGTGGCCATGCACAATATGCCCACTCTAACATACCCAATGTTGTTGGCTGGCCACAACATGGATATGTTAGACATGGGCATATTGGGGGTCACTCTGCTAGTGCTCAGTCATATCAATATGACTATGAGCATCAATTCCCTATGTACCCCTACCCACAAGGCATTCATGATGCAGCCAGTAACCCAGCTGCTACTGTAGGATCTGCAGCAGCTCTTTCTCAAACACAGGTTGCAGATTGTGGAAGGCCGAATACACAACCTGGCCCTCCATCCTCACCAACACCACCACCAAGCTACCATCAATTGTATCTGTAAGAATAGTTTTTTATTTTTTAAGTTAGATATTTTTCTATTTTCAGATTAATAATGTTATACATATTTTTTTGTTCTGTTTGGACATGTTGGTCCTGTTTACCAAAAAATATATCAGCCTTTAAAAGGCTTCAAAAGAAAACACTAATGAGTAAAATTAGTGAAGTTACATTGGTTGTCTGTGTTTATTGTTATATGTTATGTAGTGTCTTAAGTATGGGAAAGTATTATCCAAAAAAAGAGAGTCAACCATGAATTGAATAATCAAAAGGAACTTTATGTTATGATATCACATAAAACACACTACATACCTATGGCCTCATCTTGCCAAGGAATAGAACCACCAGGGGAAACAAAATAATTTGTCAATAATTCACGCACTTTCAGACCAGAAGGGGAAAGACGAGGATGGATGACTGGTCTCATAGGCCTCGTCATATTATCAGACTGAAGGTCAGGCATATCAGCTGATGAGCATTCATGCATTCTTGTAAAATTATGTAGTACCACACATGCTTGCACTACAAGATTTACATTTGATTCACTTAGCTGAATGGCTGATTGTAGGACACGCCATTTGGCTGTAAGAATACCAAATGTGCACTCCACCAGGCGTCGTGCACGAGAAAGGCGATAATTAAAGATGCGTCTCTGATGGTTCAGATTGCGGCGAGGATATGGCCTCATAACATTACAACTTAATTGGAAGGCCTCATCCGCTACTACAACATATGGCACTGCATCCATATTGGAGTGTGGAAGTTGACATGGTGGTGGTAAGTCCAATTGGTTATTGCGTAGCCGCCGACCCATAATGGAAGAATTGAAGACTCTGGAGTCTCCAGTCCTTCCATAGGCCCCAATGTCTACAATTATGAAGCGGTAGTTACTGTCGACCAAGCCCAACAAAACTATAGAAAAATATTGCTTATAATTGTAGAATTGGGTCCCTGAGTTCGGCGGCTTACGCACACGTATGTGCTTCCCGTCCAGGGCTCCAATACAGTGTGGAAAATGACTGTTTTGTTGAAATCCATGTGAAATCCTCAACCAATCTTCCATTTTGGGCTCTGGCATCACTTCTTTATTTAGTCTGGACCAAATTTGTCCACAAGTAGAGCTGACTATTCCGGAAATGGTGGATTTTCCAATTAAAAACTCTAAATGCAGAGCAGCGTATGAGAGCCCAGTGGAAAGGAACCTGCAATACAGAAACAACAACAAACATGTACACATCAGACAAACAAAATATAAAAAAAACATGAAACAAATGTAAACAGTGGACATTTGTATACTCACACATTCTCTTAATGTTATGAGTTAATAACCATTAAGACTGCTACACACAAGCATATAGGGAAAATAATACAATTTCATAATGCCATGAGGTTCAGTATGTTAAGATGAACAAAGTAAGAAGAATGTGAAAGATGGTAAATTATGAAAAACATCATCAACATATCGTTGACACACATACCTTAATGTTAGAAGAAGCCTTTCCTCAGCACAAATTGAAGGACGCATCCTGGTGTTCTGAAAGGTGATTCCAGGGCGCAATATGTCCAGCAAAATATCAAAGGTGACAACACTCATGCGACAATAGGCAAAAAACTTGTCAGGATTCCTACGCAGTGTCGAATACAGGCGCTCAAAATGGCCTTTGCTGATCCTTCGCTTCACAAGGGGATGCACCCACATTCTTCTGCGGATTCTGTGAGAAACAACTACAGGATATGGCTCCCCAAAAGTTCTGGATATCAGCCAATAGTACAGCACACGCTCAGTTGTATTAAAACGTAGTCTGTCACTCATAATTTTAACTTAGCAGCAACACAACAGGAACCACTAAGAAGCAAAACACTCCACGGCAACGGTGGGAGGGTAATAACAGTCAAACCACGCTTAAATATGGGTCTGGCTCATTATTCAAATTATTTGCAGGCCTCAAAAACGTTAAATGTCCATTTTGCTATGATGCCACTAAAAATCGGTAGTCGGTGGGTAATCGGATGTGAAACGTAAGTGTACATGCTACAAAATCGCATCAACTACAAAAAATCGGATGCCAGTCGCATCAATGTTCATGAAATTTTTATCCGATTATTGACCGACTAAAACGGACCGATTTTTTAGACGTTGTGTGTGACTCCAGCCTAAGGATAATAGTAGCACAATCACAATAGAATTATATATATATTATATCCTTATGTGTGTATTTATATTCATAGTTTGAGATAGTGAATCTGAACAATTTGCCTTGTCGCACTTCGCTGATGAGTTATTTTTTAACAAGATTATTCCATGGGATGTAAGGCCTCTCCAATAATAAGAGGTTGTGTTTGTTTTGCTTAATAAAAAAGGAGGGGAGATCTCATTTATATGTATAGATACATGTGTGGCCAATATAAAGTGATGGCACATGACTTTTGAACCCTTGCCCATGTGGCCATGTAGTACAACTAGATATAATAGATGTTTATAGACTGCTGTGGTGGGCCTACGATCAATGTGGTTTTCCTTTCTGGGGCATTTTCTCCCTCATCTCTGTGTAACACTTTTGCTGTCCTCTTTGTTCTGCTAATGATCTAAAACTAACAACCTCCATAATCTGAATCTCCCACTTTTCTGTTATGAATGTGCTAGAGATGGTTTCTGAGCAGAGGCTCCCCCTGGTGGTTACAGACAGTACTGAACCTTTCAGTGAGGAGTGGCAATCTGGAATCACGGACTGGTCTGATATAAGGGAGGTTCCCTCCCATGATGGTTGCCGGTGATCAATTGTTCTTGTCTCAATTGTGGTTCCTGGTTCATTTTGAAGTTTGCTGGAGTCCTGCCTGCATCTCCTGCTTTCAGATAAGATATTTTTTGCTTTTCTTTTTGTGCTTGCTTTTTGCATTGTTTTCTGCACTTTTGTGGAGGTCAGCCAGGTCCCCTCCTGGGGCCTGAGCTCCTCACAGTTTTTCTGCAGCCATTGTTATTTGCTCATTTGCTTTTTCCTGTTTTTTCAGTGGCTGCGGCTTGGTTTTTGTTCACACTGAGATCTGATTTAGCGGGTGGCGAGATTGTGTGATCTCAGTATTTTTGTAATCAGAATTGTTGGATTTTTGTAGGGTTTCCTGGGTTGCAGAAAGTAATCTCTCCTGTCCTATCCTATTTAGTCAGCTTGTGGCCCCATCGTTTGCTCAGTCTATTTTCTGCCTATGTTTGTGTTTTCATCTTGTCTAACTGCCATTATATGTTTGGGGGCTTCCTATTTTCTTTGGGGATCTGCTCCAGGGCAGATAGCTTTCATCTTTCTGCCTTTAGGTGTAGTTATCTCTCAGGCTGTGGCGAGGCATCTAGGATCAACGTAGGAACGCTCCACGGCTACCTCTAGTTGGGTCGTTAGTTTAGGAATCTGCAACCCATCAGTTACCAACATCTCAGGTGTTCGGCTGCCCTGCTGTTGTTCCTGTCCTCAGCTACCGAAACATAACAGTATCACCGGCCACCATCATGGGAGGGAACCTCCCTTGTATCAGACCAGTCCGTGATTCCAGATTGCCACTCCTCACTGAAAGGTTCAGTACTGTCTGTAACCACCAGAGGGAGCCTCTGCTCAGAAACCATCTCTAGCACATTCATAACAGTAGTAGAATCATAGAATCATAGAATCATAGAATGGTAGAGTTGGAAGGGACCTCCTGGGTCATCTGGTCCAACCCCCTGCTCAAAGCAGGATTCTCTAAATCATCCCAGACAGATGTCTATCCAGCCTCTGTTTGAAGACTTACATTGAAGGAGAACTCACCACCTCTCGTGGCAGCCTGTTCCACTCATTGATCACCCTAACTGTCAAAAAGTTTTTTCTAATATCTAATCTGTGTCTCCTCCCATTCAGTTTCATCCCATTGCTTCTAGTCTTTCCTTGCGCAAATGAGAATAAAGATGATCCTTCTACAATGTGACAGCCCTTGAGATATTTGTAGACAGCTATTAAGTCTCCTCTCAGTCTTCTTTTTTGCAAGCTAAACATTCCCAAATCCTGCAACCGTTCCTCATAGGACATGGTTTGCAGACCGGTCACCATTCTGGTGGCTCTTCTCTGAACTTGCTCCAGTTTGTTGATGTCTTTTTTAAAATGTGGTGCCCAAAACTGGACACAGTATTCCAGATGAGGTCTGACCAAAGAGGAGTAGAGGGCAATAATGACCTCACGTGATCTAGACTGTATGCTTCTGTTGATACATCCTAGAATTGCATTTGCCTTTTTTGCTGCTGCATCACACTGTTGACTCATGTTAAGTCTGTGATCAATTAGTATACCCAAGTCTTTTTCACATGTGCTGTTACTTAGCCCTATTCCTCCCATTTTGTATATGCTTTTTTCATTTTTATTGCCCAGATGTAGTACTTTGCATTTTTCCCTGTTAAAATCCATTCTGTTAGTTGCTGCCCACTGCTCCAGTTTATTTATATCTTTTTGAATCCTCTCTCTCTCTTCTCTAGTATTAGCTACCCCTCCTAGCTTTGTGTCATCAGCAAATTTGATCAGTTTACCCTCAATTCCTTCATCTAAATCATTGATAAAGATGTTGAACAATACAGGGCCCAAAACAGAGCCTTGTGGTACCCACTTGAGACATTCTTCCAACTGGATGTGCAGCCATTTACAACCACTCTTTGGGTCCGATCACTAAGCCAGTTATGAATCCACCTAACAGTTGCCTTGTCCATTCCATACTTAGTCATTTTTTCAATAAAGATTGTGTGAGATACTTTGTCAAATGCTTTGCTGAAGTCAAGATATACTATATCTACAACATTTCCCTGATCCACCCAGTCAGTGATTCTGTCATAGAAGGAAATTAAGTTAGTCTGACATGACTTATTAGTTACAAACCCATGCTGACTCTGTTTAATCACTTCATTCTTATCCAGGTACTTGCATACATGTTCTTTAATAATTTGTTCAAAGATCTTTCCTGGTATAGAAGTCAGACTCACCGGCCTGTAGTTCCCTGGATCCACCTTCTTCCCCTTTTTGAAGATAGGAACAACATTTGCTCTTCTCCAGTCTTCTGGGACTTCTCCTGTTCTCCAAGAATTTTCAAAGATTATGGACAGTGGTTCAAGAATTTCTTCTGCTATCTCCTTCAGTACCCTGGGGTGTAATTCATCTGGACCTGGAGACTTGAATTCATTTAGGTTAGCTAAGTGTTTCCTCACTGTCTTTCTGTTTATAGATATCCTGGATTCTTCTATTCCTTTAATAGGACAGTGAAGATCAGTTGATGTTACATTTCCTTTCTGAGAGAAAACAGATGCAAAATAGGAATTTAAAAGTTCAGCCTTCTCAACATCCTGACTTACCATTTCATCATTTTCATCCTGTAAAAATCCTATAGCATCTTTGACTTTTCTTTTACTTTTGACGTATCCCCAAAATCCTTTTTTGTTGCTTTTGACGTCACTTGCAAGCCTTAATTCATTGTCAGCTTTAGATAATCTGATTTGTGCCCTGCAGGTTCTGCAGACGGCATTATATTCTTCTTTAGATATGCCTCCCTCTTTCCATTTGATAAACATTTCTTTCTTCCTTTTTAGCATGTGTTTAAGTTCTATGTTCATCCATCCTGGTTTCCTTAAATGCTTCCCATTCTTCCCTCTTTTCGGAATTGTTAACGATTGTGCTTTGAGAATCTCATTTTTCAAGATTTTCCATCCTTCCTGGACATTTTTGTCCTTAAGGATATCCAGCCATTGGATCCCTCCAATTCTCTTTCTGAGTTCCTTAAAATCTGCCTTTCTGAAATCTAACCTTGACGTCTGAGTCTTCACAGGTCTTCCTCCTCTTGTTATCCAAAATTCTAAAATAGCATGGTCACTACCTCCTAGGGTCCCAGCCACTCTTACCTCCTCCACCATTTCCTCCCTGTTTATGAGGATTAGATCCAAGGTAGTAAGCACGGGGATGAATTTCAAAAATAACTGTAAGTTGTTTTTTGCCTTAAAGCCAAAGTCTTCAGGTAACGCAGCACAGCAGGTTCAAATTGTCATCTCTCTCCTGCACGGCGATCCTCAGGATTGGGCTTTCTCCCTGACACCTGGGGATCCTGTTTTGAATGATATTGATGCATTTTTTCTGGCTCTGGGGTTATTGTACGATGAACCTAATGTCACTGATCAAGCTGAAAAAAACTTGTTGTCATTAAATCAGGGTCTTGAAGACGCTGAGTTGTACTGTCAGAAATTCCGAAAGTGGGCAGTCCTGACCAAATGGAATGATGATGCTTTGGCAGCCCTTTTTCGGAATGGGCTGTCAGAGAATGTAAAGGATGTTATGGTGGGATTCCCTGCTCCCTCTGGTCTCAATGATTCTATGTCATTGGCTATTCAAATTGACAGACGTTTGCATGAGCGCAGAGGAATGCGTGAGATAGTGTTGCCTTGTGAGCCAGCTTCTGAGCCCATGCAGTGTGATAGAGTGACTTCTGGGGCTCAACGTCATGAGTTTCGAAAGCGCAATGGGTTGTGTTTCTACTGTGGTGATGCCTCTCATGCTATTTCAGTCTGCCCTAAGCGGGGAAGACGTTTTGCACGCTCAGTTGTCTTGGGTAGTGTTCAGACTAAATTTCTGTTGACTTTTACCCTGATTTGCTCCCTGTCCACATTTTCTGCTCTGGCTTTTGTTGATTCAGGAGCAGCTATTAACCTGATGGATTTTGACTTTGCCAAACGTTGTGGGTTTCCCATGATACCCCTGCGGAAGTCTATTCCCCTACTGGGCATTGATTCTACCCCTTTGGCGGAGAATAAACCCCAGTTTTCTACTCAGGTGATAATGAGGGTTGAACCAGATCATCAGGAGAGATGCAAATTTCTGGTGCTGTATAAACTGCATGACATTATTGTACTAGTTTCCCTTGGTTACAGTCTCATAATCCTGTTTTGGATTGGAAATCTGTGTCTGTGACCAGTTGGGGCTGCCAATGTGTTAATGCCGACACTCCTGTTTTTTCTGCCTCTCCCAAGTCTCAGGATGTTCCTGACTTTTTGACTGATTTTTCGGATGTATTTAGTGAAAGTAAATCTGCATCTTTGCCCCCTCACAGGAGCTATGATTGCGCTATTGAATTAGTGTCTGGTGGTCAATTTCCTAAAGGTCGCCTTTTTAACTTGTCTGTACCTGAACACGATGCTATGCGATCTGATATCAAGGAGTCATTGGAGAAGGGTCATATCAGACCATCCTCTTCACCCTTGGGTGCCGGTTTTTCTTTGTGGCCAAAAAGGATGGTTCATTGAGGCCGTGTATTGATTATCGTCTCTTGAATAAGATCACTGTGAAGTATCAATATCCGTTACCCTTGATTTCTGACCTGTTTTCCAGGGTGAAAAGTGCTAGTTGGTTTACCAAGCTTGACCTCAGGGGGGCGTATAACCTTATTCGCATTAAGCACGGGGATGAATGGAAGACGGCGTTTAATACCCCAGAGGGGCATTTTGAGTACTTAGTGATGCCCTTTGGGCTCACTAATGCTCCTTCCGTTTTCCAATCCTTCATGAATGATATTTTCAGGGATTTTGTGGATACATTTCTGATTGTTTATTTGGATGATATCTTGATTTTTTCCAATGACTGGGACTCTCATGTGAAACATGTTCGGACTGTGTTCCAGATTTTGAGAGAGAATGCACTGTATGTGAAGGGATCAAAGTGTCTTTTTGGCGTACAGAAGGTCTCATTTCTGGGATTCATTTTGTCTCCGTCTGTTATTGAAATGGACCTGGTCAAGGTTCAAGCCATCTGTGATTGGGTCCAACCTACTTCATTAAAGGCTCTTCAGAGATTTTTGGGTTTTGCCAATTTTTATCGTAAATTTATTGGTAATTTCTCCGGTATTGTTAAACCATTGACTGATTTGACCAGAAAGGGTTCTGATGTGGTGAATTGGCCTCCTGAGGCAGTCTCTGCGTTTCAGGAACTTAAGCAGAGATTCACTTCTGCTCCTGTTCTGCGGCAGCCTGATGTTTCTCTACCATTTCAGGTGGAGGTTGATGCCTCTGAAATTGGGGCAGGTGCCGTTTTGTCCCAAAGAGATCCAGAGACCTCTAAGAGTAACCCTTGTGCCTTTTTCTCTCGAAAATTTTCTCCAACTGAACGTAATTATGACGTGGGTAATCGGGAGTTATTGGCCATGAAGTGGGCTTTTGAAGAGTGGAGACATTGGCTGGAAGGAGCCAAACATCAGGTGGTGGTCCTCACGGACCATAAGAATCTGGTTTATCTCGAATCAGCCAAGCAACTTAATCCTAGACAGGCCAGGTGGGCCTTGTTTTTCACACGTTTTAATTTTGTGGTTTCTTTTCTTCCTGGCACTAAGAATGTTAAGGCGGATGCCCTCTCGAGGAGTTTCTTTGCGGACTCTCCTGAGTTATCTGATCCTACTGTTATTTTGAAAGAGGGTGTAGTTCTTTCCGCCATCTCGCCCAATTTGAGACTGGCCTTGGAAGGGTGTCAGGAGGATAAACCTGAGCGCTGCCCTATTGGGAAATTGTTTGTCCCAGACCAGTGGAAGAAGAGTGTGATGTCTGAGATTCATTGTTCCGCGTTGGCGGGTCATCCCGGGATTTTTGGTACCAGAGACTTGGTGAGTCGGTCCTTTTGGTGGCCTACTTTGTCTCGTGACGTCAGTGAATTTGTGCAGTCCTGTGGGACTTGCTCTCGCTCCAAGCCTTGCTCTCGCTCTAGTGGTTTACTAATGCCATTACCTGTGCCCAAGAGGCCATGGATCCATATCTCTATGGATTTTATTTCCGACCTCCCTGTTTCTCAGAGAATGACCGTTATCTGGGTAATCTGTGATAGGTTTTCCAAGATGATACATCTTGTGCCATTACCTAAGTTACCTTCCTCCTCCGAATTGGTGCCTTTGTTCCTTCAGCAAGTGGTTAGATTACATGGTATTCCGGAGAACATTGTGTCGGACAGAGGAGTCCAGTTTGTTTCCAGATTTTGGAGGACATTTTGTTCTAAACTTGGTGTTCAATTATCTTTCTCCTCTGCTTTTCATCCTCAGACCAATGGACAAACCGAGAGAACAAACCAGACCTTGGAGACTTATTTGAGATGTTTTGTGTCTGCTGATCAAGATGACTGGGTCTCTATTTTGCTTTTGGCTGAGTTTGCTCTTAATAATAGGGCTAGCTCTGCCACCTTGATGTCTCCATTTTTCTGCAATTTTGGGTTTCACCCTTGATTTTCTTCGGGACAGGCGGAGGCTTCTGTCTGTCCGGGTGTTGACTCTGTTGTAGAGCGAATGCAGCAGATTTGGGACCAGATAGTGGAGAGGTTGTCTCTCTCTCAGGAGAAGGCCCAATGGTTTGCCAACCAGCATAGGACTGATGGTCCTCGGTTTGAAGTGGGGGACTTGGTTTGGTTGTCCTCAAGAAATATCCCTATGAGGGTTGCATCTCCAAAGTTTAAGCCCAGGTTCATTGGACCTTATAAGATCATGGAGATTCTTAATCCTGTTTCCTTCCGTTTGCTTCTTCCAGGGACATTTAAGATCCATAACGTGTTCCACAAGTCCTTATTGAAGAGGTTTGTCGAGCCAGTGGTTCCTATGGCTGCGCCTCCTGACCCTGTTTTGGTTGAGGGCAATCTGGAGTAGGCGGTTGAGAAAATATTGGATTCTCGTTTTTCTAGAAACTCCAGTATTTGGTTAAGTGGAGAGGTTATGGTCAGGAGAACAATTCTTGGGTGTTTGCTTCGGACATCCATGCTAGGAGACTGATCCGTGCCTATCACCGAGCTCATCCTGATCGGCCTGGTTGCACAAGTGAGGGTTCTGTGACCCCTCCCCAAGGGGGGGGTACTGTTATGAATGTGCTAGAGATGGTTTCTGAGCAGAGGCTCCCCCTGGTGGTTACAGACAGTACTGAACCTTTCAGTGAGGAGTGGCAATCTGGAATCACGGACTGGTCTGATATAAGGGAGGTTCCCTCCCATGATGGTTGCCGGTGATCAATTGTTCTTGTCTCAATTGTGGTTCCTGGTTCATTTTGAAGTTTGCTGGAGTCCTGCCTGCATCTCCTGCTTTCAGATAAGATATTTTTTGCTTTTCTTTTTGTGCTTGCTTTTTGCATTGTTTTCTGCACTTTTGTGGAAGTCAGCCAGGTCCCCTCCTGGGGCCTGAGCTCCTCACAGTTTTTCTGCAGCCATTGTTATTTGCTCATTTGCTTTTTCAGCGGCTGCGGCTTGGTTTTTGTTCACACTGAGATCTGATTTAGCGGGTGGCGAGATCGTGTGATCTCAGTATTTTTGTAATCAGAATTGTTGGATTTTTGTAGGGTTTTCTGGGTTGCAGAAAGTAATCTCTCCTGTCCTATCCTATTTAGTCAGCTTGTTGCCCCAGCGTTTGCTCAGTCTATTTTCTGCCTATGTTTGTATTTTCATCTTGTCTAACCGCCATTATATGTTTGGGGGCTTCCTATTTTTTTTGGGGATCTGCTCCAGGGCAGATAGCTTTCATCTTTCTGCCTTTAGGTGTAGTTATCTCTCAGGCTGTGGCGAGGCGTCTAGGATCAACGTAGGAACGCTCACGGCTACCTCCAGTTGTGTCGTTAGTTTAGGAATCTGCAACCCATCAGTTACCAACATCTCAGGTGTTCGGCTGCCCTGCTGTTGTTCCTGTCCTCCTCAGCTACCGAAACATAACACTTTTCTCATGCTGCACCAGTTTTCTGAAATGCGCTACCAATAGACCATCCAGTTAACTCCCATTAACCACAGTTTTACGTGTACCCTAAAAACACATCTCTTTAGACAGGTCTATCATCTCACCTCTGTAATCTAACTTTTTCAGTTCTTCCTTCTTACACTTTCCTCAGAATCTGTCCCTTCATATGATCTGTTCATAGGACATAGACAGATACTGGCTGGAGAGTCATTTCATACATCTTTAAATGAATATCCTTATTTAGTATAAAGATGGCTGGACCGTACAATACATGCACTTTATTGTTACCTTTTTAGTCCCTTCAATTTCCTTATAGATTGGAAGCTCTTGTGAGCAGGATTCTTGCTCCTCTTGTTTGAATTCTTGAAATATCTGTTATTCTGTGATGTCTAAGATTATTTGTATTGAAATAAAATTGCTATAGAAATAAAATCATTATCTTGTAGTATCCAGCATGATGATGCCCGTATACTGTATTATATCCACATGCCCCAATGGATCATATGGATAAGCATTTTTTTTAACGAGCACCATGTAAAATTGGTGAGAAAATGTATGGATGCACACCTTATAGATGTCACAGAAGGGTATAAACTGCTCCAGGGGACTTGGAAAAATCCAGCACACAACTTAATGGGTTATGCTTCAAGAATCAGCACGAACTGATGACTTAAAGATTCAAAAGAACAAACTTAATAAAGATTTTTACAGATACCTGGATTAAACTATTCTTAGTTAACCTTTTGTATTTCTCCCCGTCCTATTAGCGGATGGAGATCCCCATTTTGTTGTTGATTTCCCTCTGAGTAAACTGACAGTGTGCTTCAACATTGATGGTGAGCCCGGTGACATACTAAGGCTTGTGTCCGATCACAAAAACTCTGGTAAGTTGCTAACAAAAATTGTGATTAACCGGTCAAATGAAAGAACAAAAAATAATTTTATGCATGAAGTCCCAACTAATACTATTTCAGAAATGTTTTTCCCGTGTTCATTCATGTAGATAATATTTTAGATCTTAAGTAATTTCAATCATCTTCACCTTAGTTCCCAAGCCAGGTCTTCTTGGCTTCAGTCTTCCTGCTTCCTAATTCCTCACGGCAAGTTCAATCCTCCATCTACAGTGGGTACGTAAAGTATTCAGACCCCTTTACATTTTTCACTCTTTGTTTCATTGCAGTCATTTGGTAAATTCAAAAAAGTTCATTTTTTTTCTCATTAATGTACACTCTGCACCCCATCTTGACTGAAAAAAAACCCAGAAATGTAGAAATTTTTGCAAATTTATTAAAAGAAAAACTGAAATATCACATGGTCATAAGTATTCAGATCTTTTGCTCAGACACTCATATTTAAGTCACATTCTGTCCATTTCCTTGTGATTCTCCTTGAGATGGTTCTACTCCTTCATTGGAGTCCAGCAGTGTTTATTTAAGCTGATAGGACTTGATTTGTAAAGGCACACACCTGTCTATATAAGACCTCACAGCTCACACTGCATGTGAGACCAAATGAGAATCATGAGGTCAAAGGAACTGGCCAAAGAGCTGACACAGAATTGTGGTAAGGCACAGATCTGGCCAAGGTTACAAAAGAATTTCTGCAGTACTCAAGGTTTCTAAGAGCACATTGGCCTCCATAATCCTTAAATGGAAAAAGTTTGGGACCACCAGAAGTCTTCCTAGACCTGGCCTTCCAGCCAAACTGAGCAATCGTGGGAGAAGCGCCTTGGTGAGAGAGGTAAATAAGAACCTCAAGATCTCTGTGGCTGAGCTCCACAGATACAGTACAGAGATGGGAGAAAGTTCCACAAAGTCAACTATCACTGCAGCCCTCCACCAGTCGGGTCTTTATGGCAGAGTGTCCCAACGGAAACCTCTTCTCAGTGCAAGACATATGAAAACCCACATAGACTTTGCTAAACAAAAACACATGAAGGACTCCCAGACTATGAGAAATAAGAGTCTCTGGTCTGATGAGACGAAGATAGAACTTTTGGTGATAATTCTTAGTGGTATGTGTGGAGAAAACCAGGCACTGCTCATCACCTACCCAATACAATCCCAACAATGAAACATGGTGGTGGCAGCATCATGCTATGGGGGTGTTTTTCAGCTGCAGGGACAGGACGACTGGTTGCAATTGAAGGAAACATGAATGCAGCCAAGTAAAGAGATATCCTGGATGAAAATCTCTTCCAGAGTGCTCTGGACCTCAGACTTGGCCAAAAGTTCACCTTCTATCAAGACAATGACTCTAAGCACACAGCTAAAATAACAAAGGAGTGGCTTCAGAACAACTCTGTGACCATTCTTGACTGGCCAAGCCAGAGCCTTGACCTAAGCCCAATTGAGCATCTCTGGAAAGACCGAAAATGGCTGTCCACCAACGTTAACCATCCAACCTGACAGAGCTTGGAGAGGATCTGCAAGAAAGAATGGCAGAGGATCCCAAATCCAGGTGTGAAAAACTTGTTGCATCATTCCCAAGAAAACTCATGGCTTTACTAGCTCAAAAGGGTGATTCTACTCAATACTGAGCAAAGGGTCTGAATACTTATTACCATGTGCTATTTCAGTTTTTCTATTTTAATAAATTTGCAAACATTTCTACATTTCTGGTTTTTTTCAGTCAAGATGGGGTGCAGAGTGTACATTAATGAGAAAAAAAAAAAATTTTGAATTTACCAAATGGCTGCAATGAAACAAAGAGTGAAAAATTTAAAAGGGTCTGAATACTTTCCATACCCACTGTATGTTACTCCAATTACATTTATAACAAACTGTGATGAGGTGTAATCAAGCTAAATAAACTGTACACAATTTTTACAAAATAAAATTAGGACAAAATAAAAAAAACGAAAAACCAAATACAAAATTGTCAATTTTACTGGTCGTTAAAAGCTACAATAGACTAAATCATTAAGCTATTATTTAGAGATAAGCAAAGTTGTTCGGATTCTGTTCCGAATACGATCGGCATCAAATATTGTTTTTGCAATATTCGTCGAACACAGCCGAACGTCGTTAGAGTCAATGGGAGTAGAAATTACCGAATATGCTCGGATCCGATCATCAAACATACATTTTGCACGAATTTTGTTCGAATATGACACGAATATGTCAAAATCGGATTCGGGGACAAAAAACGAACAAATTTGCTCATCTCTACTATTAATGTGAACATGAAGGATCATAATTATAAGCCAAGTATATTTAAAGCTAAATTTAATGTCTGCAATATATACTCTTCACAAAGGTTTTTCCACTGTCGATGTGAAAGTTTAGCCTGTCGTGCACATTAGATGGTTTAGCCGGTCATTTGTCCGGCAGCCATCTCAACCATACACATACCAGCGCTTGTTCAGCCAAGCTCTCCTGTGTTTTTTATGAGAGCTATTGCCAGACATGTCTGGTGGCGACGTCTTATCTACAAGAGACAATATGATCACCTGTCAGAAATCGTATATCGTGAATCGATATTTCCCACAACAATAAATTATCTGGGACTCCCGTACACATTAGACTGTCAGCCGAACATGAATATCATCAATATCATTGGGTTCAGCCAACATTTGTCTAATGTGTATGAGGGCTTAAGTGTAACTTACATTTGGTATAGACGTTTATACACACTGGTGTTAGATGTTCAGAATTTTCCTATTTTACCCCCACTGTTTAAATTGTACTATAATATACTATAAACCTTTGCCTAAACCATTGTAGTAATATCTGAATAACCTAAGTAAATCATGTTCTATTTATGTTTAAGGTGTAACCGTAAATGGAGAGTTAATTGGAGCTCCAGCCCCACCCAATGGTCATAAGAAACATAGGACCTACTTTAGCAGAATTACCATCATCATCAATAAACCAAGGCGCACTTATATAGAAGTTACTCCCTTCAAAGTTATACTGGACAGTAAAGATCGTCTCATTCTCACATGTGACAAGAATGCAATAGTGAAAAACGAGGATTTAATGGTCTCCATCGCTGCCAAGTCAAATGTCACCATAACTGTCCAAGGGACCATTAGCTTTGTTATTCTGGTTCATCGCTACAAAAATCCAGCTCCATATCAGAAGAATCACTTGGGATTTTACATTTCTAACAGCAAAGGATTGTCTACTACTTCTCATGGCCTATTAGGTAAGGTGGAAAGCTCTTAAATTCTTGGTCTTTCGTTTGCTGCAAGTGGTTATATATTAACAAAACAAGAAGTTGATATAGCAGAATTTACTAAAGGAACCAAAAAGCAATAAATCACTTAAAGGGATAGTATGGTATCAGCCTCTAAATGTTATTCTTCGTATTAGAAAAAGCTATACAATTATTAACAGTGCCTGAGACGCTGGTACCAGCATTTGGATACATGCTATACAACAGCTACAAGGACGTAGGAGGCAATAGATTGGAGATACCCACATAATTATATACTACAGGAAAATTTCTAGGCATGCTTGCTGATCTGTGCAGGTCATGTGCAGGAAGGGGAAGGAGGTCAGCTGTAACCATCAGCTACTGTGAAGGTTGGATTGGTTGTTAAGCTATCTCTCTATATATACAGTATATGTATGTTATGGTCAGCCTTATATTGCAAGATTCCAAGATTTGTTTAAAAATATAGTTAGCGAAATACACTCCTTAGAATTGAAATGTCAACAGTGCACCAAGACGGAAAACTCAAGGAATTTTGGAAATCACAGGATCGATAGACATATTAATAATACGCAAATGATGAGAGGTGGAAACAAAATTTTCAAACATCTCAACTTATTCAGGATTGACTATAAGTGCCATGCTCAGAAATACACACACTTACGCGGCTTGGGATGCTATCAATAAGATTATTAATGGTTGTCAGAGAAAAGTTCTGTCGAATTTACTTGAGAACCCAAATGATTAAGATGCGCTACTGGCAAGTCACTTTACAATTGCCGATCAATGACATTCCAGATGTGCTCAATGGGAGACAAGTCCAGAGATGCTGCAGGCGATGGTGGCACGTTCAGACCACATAGTCTAGTCGCAATAGGACTAGCAACATGTGCCCTGGCCTCTTGGGACACAATGGAAAAATGGCCATACCCATGGTCCCACAATTGATCTATTCTGCACTACTAGTGAAATTGGACATGATATACAAAGCCAAAGGAATCGAACAGTGTTACACAAACCATCAGAGGCTGGAATGGAGGTCTATCCTCTTCAGCGGGAATGTCACAATGTCTCTACTCCTAGGATGATAATCTGGGGAGGTATAATGTATGTTAGCCAGACCCCTCTAGTCTTTTTTCCAGGTA
Source organism: Oophaga sylvatica (assembly GCA_033576555.1). Classification (NCBI taxonomy): domain Eukaryota; kingdom Metazoa; phylum Chordata; class Amphibia; order Anura; family Dendrobatidae; genus Oophaga; species Oophaga sylvatica. Next base: position 315,436,467 of record JARQOD010000004.1, read on the forward strand.
AATTAACAGTTTGGTATTAAATTGATTTGGTCATGGATTCAGTCATGTGGCCATTTTTACAAAATGGCCACACGACTTCTCTGTCATCCTCCTGGATATTGGATTCTCCCATTGAGCACTGATTTGCCTTTGGCCCCAGGCAGGTAGAAGATAATGCAGAAAGTAGTGGAGTTAATCCAGCGACTTAGGGCAGATGTTTTTTTTTTTAAAAATCCAATTTATTTTATACACATTAAAATACAGTGCAGCATGTTGCAGCCTAAAGTTTTGTCCTATGGCTGCAACATGCTGTACTGTATTTTAATGTATATAAAATAAATTGGAATTTTTATAAAAAAAAAAACTTCTACTGCCCTAAGTCACTGGATTAACTCCACTACATTCTGTATTATTTTTACAAAATGTCCTATGAGTCATTTTGCAAGAAGTCAACAACAGGCTGCATGTTCCTTGTGCTACTGAGAGTAGCTTGTGTGGCCTTAATGTGGTACCATGGCCTGTAACATTTCTGGACTTGTTTCCTGTCGAGCATAATGTTTTGTTATTGGTTGTCATTTGTAAAGGAAGCTGCCAGCAGTAGATCTTGATGTTTTTCATGCCCAAGTAAATTAAACACAGCAGAATATTCCTCAGATAACCATTAATAACCTTATTGATAGCATGCCAATGTGTGTAAATGCATGTATTTCTACATGTGGTACTCAATGCAGAATAAATTGTACAAGAAGCAAGATGAGCATAAACCCTGCTGTACTAAAAAATAAGTAAGAAGCAAAAGTGCATTTAAATAACATAGGCTTCTTAATAACACGTTTTTTTTTTTTTTTTTTTATAAATAAAGCATATAAGCTATCCCACCATTGGCAAGGTGACCCTATTTGGGATGGCCATATACTGTCTAATATTAAAACCTCCTGGAGCAGGACATTACATTTATAAAGGTTCCCAAGGTTGAGGTGTCCACAGTTGGGGACCCAGTCCTTTGTCTGCCCTTATTCACACAGGAAACTTCTGACACATGGTAAGCTTTTAATGTTAGACAGTGTAGGACCGTCCCGAATAGGGTAACCTTGCTAATGTTGGGATGGCTTTTCTATTTTTTTTAATAAACAAACTGTGTTATTAAGAACCCTATGTTATTTAAATGCACATTTGCTTTTTACTTATTTAGTTACAGCAGGTTAATGCTCAATTTGTTTCTAGTAGGTTTTGTCTGTTTAATGGCTAATGTGAACATGCGTTTATATGTTGCATCTATACCAACTCAAACTCCAGCTCAACTTGTGTCAATACAGAATAATCTGTGATGTTTAGCAAACTTTGGTTCCATCTTTTCACCATTTGCACATCATTAACATGTCGGTTGATCCAGTTATTTCCACAACTCCACGACTTGTCCTTTTCTGTGTTGCAGTTTCAATGTTGTATACACCAGTTCTATTTTTGATTATGTATTACTTTTAGTTAATTAGAAAGTTGTTTAAGAATTATAAGAAAACAAATGTAAAAATAGAAGTTACATTATCTTTTTTTCCACAGGCCAATTCTTATATAATGAAGTTAAAGTCACAAACGTGTCTGTGGGCACCAGGGGCCAAGCCACAGCCCTGTCTTCAAATATTGTCAGTATGTTGAAGGTGCGAAATCGCTCAGTCCCTGTGATAAGAAAGCAGAGGAAGTTGTACAATGGCCTTCATCAAGTTGATTGTTGGTTTGCAAAAAATAATGCTGAAAAACTGATCGATGGGATTTATCAGGATTATCTGGTATCTCATCCCTTTGACTGCGGAAATGATTTAATAACAAATGAAATTTAAATCAGGACTCAAGGTGGACAACATCAACAATATTCAGCTTATCAGATTCCAGGAGACAATCTGTGGACTAGAACATGATGCCAGCAAAATGTAGTTTCCTTACATTTGGATCCATCTTGCACAGTGGATATATACTGATGCCTTTATGGGTTACAGAAAATAATATGACTTGTTTGAATAAATTGTTCCATGAGAACATTTACAATTGAACCAAAGCATAGGTTTTCTATATAGTTGATATGATGCTCATGCTCATCACTGCATAGATAGGTGTTAAAGAGGACCTGTCACTAGATCAAGAGCGACCATTTTTGCTCCTGCTTTATTCACGCTGCTCCCTTACGTATACCTTTTTATTTTCTTTTTTTTGTTTTTAAATCTGCCAGACATATAGACCTTTTTTCACTAAGTGGTGATTTTTATAGTCTTTACCAAAGGGACGAGGCTTGCAGTATTCTTTGTAGTGGAGTGAGCGGAAATCTTTAGGCTGTGCACTATTACCCTGGTAGCAATGCCCACTTGGAAAAGACCATTTAAATTATGACTAAATAAAAGGGCCCATATCTCTGGAACTGAATGACTGGTTTGAAAAAAAATCAGAAAAAAAGGAAAAGTCTTCTTAATATTTAACCATACTCCTATGATATATTAACTTCTTGTCTACAATGAAAATCTGCATTGTTTACTGAGTTATTTACAAAATCGTTTTTACTAGTTCTTTGCTTCATTTATTCATTTGGATTCAGATTTATTGCATTGAATGGATGGTCCATTTAGGTCAAGCACATTTTATCCAAGGAATGAAAAACTTACCTCCAGATATACAGAGCCGATTGAGACACTATTAACACAAGATAAGTTAGAGTTTAGGTTCCTCCAGTCTTCAGAAGTAACTATGTACATAAAAATGGAGACCAGTTTACAATGGTTTGACTTATTTTATTTAGGACTTGCATAAAATGCAGTAAAATGACAGTACTACTTTGAAGAAATATAAATTTGGATTGTTTAGAGCTATATTATTTATGTCACCTTGAGCTGATGGGCAGGTACATGTACAAATTAAAGGATATGGACATCTCTGCAAATATTTTTATTCCATAGTATGTTTTTTAAAGATGTTGTTAGATAATATATGTATGCAATTGTTTTTAAAAAACCAATTGTTTTCTGCAGTCTGCATGCCCCCCCATAAACTTCAAGCTGCTTGATGCAGTTCAGTCTCAATCCTTAAAGCTGGTTTCCTGTTAGGTCAGTTCTCCACACACTCTCCCTCCTCTCCTATGTGATAATATAAGCTTTTATCCCAGTTTAATTGATTTTATTTCTATTTAAATAGATTAGAGAGGAGAGAAACTGGAGACTGATCCAATAGGGCACCATCTTTCAAATTTACCCAAATACTGAATTGAGCAGACTATTTTAATAAATGCAAGTTGTTGAAGACCAAATGATAAAATATTTTTAATTAAAAGCAAATGCAAATCTTTTTTATTCCCTAAAATACATAGAATAAAAAAAAAATAAGCTTTTTATATAAAATGGGATAGGTGATGGGAGAACTATAAGTAGTCACAATTATACCTTTTACTTATATGTTATTGGGGCATCTACATTGTTTTCTAATGTAAAAGGAACTTTTCTACAGACAGGTTTCCTTAGTAGAAAGAATAGTACAAATCTATCCTTTAACAATTGGACCTATATTCTACAACCTGTATGTTAATGACATTCAGAAAAGTAAGTGATGTAGACCACATATAACCAGGAGTTGTTGCTATGTTATGTAGAAAAGCTGGGGCTATATAACACATCTACAGTATACCCATATGATGTCTACAGTCTAGAAAGCTAAGATGTTGAACCCCATAAAAATGTGCTCTTCATATATAGAATACATTCTGAAAGACAGGGTAACTGGTCCAAAACCTAATTTATGTAGTACTACCCGATTTGTCAATAAATATATAATCTTTGCGAATGTCTGTTAATACTTTGGGCCTGATTCAACAAAGCTTTCATACCAGAATTCTGGCGTAAAAGCTTTGAAAAGTTGCAAAATTAAAGTACAACCTGGAGTTGTATCTCAATTTTGTGCTTTTTGGCCTTTTTGCGGTTGTTTCTCCCAGCTCTGCAGAAATGGACAGAGCTCAGAGCTGGGGGGGGCATGGGGTGTGTGCGGGGGTGGGTCACCACAACTTGTTTAATTCATGACAAGCTGTGTCATTCACTATGCCGGAAATCTCACTCTAGTACCTGACTGGAGTGAGATTTCTGGCAATGTGCATTTTCATGAATCTTGATGAATTTGGAGTTTAAGTTTTAAAACTACTAGATATTAATATTTTTCAATTACATCAGCAATAAATAATTTTATCTTATACTTTTCTTTTAAAATGTCAATTTCAGAAGCAAATATTAAGAGCAGGACACATATTGATTAAATCTGAAAGCACTGATATTGAATTGTAATATCTCTGGATTTTTTGGTCCGCTCATGTGATGTATCCAGCATACAGCTGACTTTCTATATATGTAGATTTTGTATATAAAACTGATATTAGTCTAGAAAAATGCACAGCTTTTGTATTGTAGCTTTCTAGAAAATACAGATAGAAAAAAATGACAAAATCTAGAGCTTACAACATACTACTACAAACTACAAGATAAGAGAGATAAGAGTTTTACTATGGTTATATGTCTTTAGGGAAAATCCACCTGTCATGTCAAAAATGCTATTAACCAGAGATATGGGGTTAATATGCAGGTTAATAACCACCGCACTGGAAGCATGGCTGCTTGGAGAAAATGAACTTTATTCCTCCCAGCAGCCTTGGGCTTTCAGTCATAGAGGAGCGGCTTCAGTCACCACTCAGTACATAGTCAGTGGTGGCTGTAACCTCGCCGTGGCACTGACTGACAGCCAGCTCATTAGTGCATCAGTGCAGAGGCATTGTTACAGCCACCATGGACTATGTACTGACTGGTGACTGAAGCCATGTCGGTTGCTCCTCTGACTAAAAGCCCAAGACTATGTTTGCAAGCGCTCAATCCTTACCTAGAAAAACAGCCATGCTCATAGACTGCACAGGTGACCGATAACCAGGGCATAGAGCAGTAAACTTAAGAATTAAAGATTCCTCTATTCTTAAGCATTTAAACGATTTTTAATAACAAGTAAATTGCAAAGTTGCTTGTTTTTACAAGCACTTTGCAATTTCAACCATTTAAGAAGCTGAGTCAACCTCTAACATGTTCGGTCGAATACATACAGTATTGTAAATAGGGAGGTGTACCAATCTACAATCTACATGTGTAGCAAACTGTCTGAAAATATGACCTACCGTAGTTTTGTGTTTGTCTAAATCAAAATGTAACACATTGTGATACTATGCATTTTCAATACAATAGCGTAAAATGTATTAAGCTAAAAATATGATTTTTTTTTACAGTTAATGGGATTTATTTAAAAAAATCTCCATTCTGGGTTGTATAGCTCCTTTTATCAAATGTCTAGTCTCATAGATAAATATCCAGCTGGTAGAAATGCAAACTATGCATCAAATACTGCAAGTTTATACCACAATGAAACGTGATATTTTCTCTTGGATTCTATGCACCACATTGAAATCCACAATACTGCCATGTGCAGACCGCTTGTGCTTAAGCGCTTGAATATCTAAAAAAATATATTAAAAAACCTCCCTAGAGAATCGATTGATTGTGGCGGTGCCTGGGTCTCTATAATAAAACTGAGCTGCCAATTCAGATGAGCACGAGCTGCACAAGAAAAGAAATGAGTTGCGGTAGTTCTCCCTTACATTTCACTACCATCCTGCTTCTCTGCCTGCGGCTTTTCTCATGTTGTATTATTTGAAGCCAAGTTAGCTTATTCATGTTTAGCACAATATAGCTAATAAAAGAATATACTAGGGTAAATAATAGATGTATTATGGATAGGCCATTCGTGCTCTGGCTGCTCCTACGTGGTTTATCTAGATTACAGATAGAGGAAACACTGCAGGGCTGGGACATCGGATGTCAGAATTTGGTGCTGACTTCATTACATCATCATTCCTAAGCGCTGTGTCATTTTCTCAAGAGAAGATCTCAATTCTCTTGTATGTCATTATGTAATAGATATTCCCTGGATTATTTATCTTTTTTGAGTGGGTTAAAAAATGTTAAGATTTGTTATTCGAATCTCAATTTTAACAAAATGTATTATAGATCTGCTATATGATACCTGTATGATATAGTTTGTGTTATTAACTCTGTTGCCAAAGCAAGGATCTTGTTATAAATAAAAGCCATCTATAGAGATGTAAAAACATAACACATAAAATGTGTTGCACTCGTGTTTTCATTTACAGTTGCTCAGATCTTTGTCAACATTCGTAGGTCATCAATAATAGATTGTGGGGGGTCTGACAACCGGGGTCTCGCTGATCAGCTGTTTGCAACATCCTGAAGTAAGAGTGTATGGAGTCAGTGGTTGTATGGGCAGGTCATGAGTAATGCAGCTCAGTTCTTATAGAAGTGAATGGTAACTGAGTCGCTCCATAATCTGATTACTTATGGTCACTGCAGGAGCTACAAACAGCTGATCAGTTTGAGGTGCCAAGTTTTGGACCCCCACTGACTCGGTATTTGATGAGAGTGATGGACAACCACTTTAAAGCCTCATTACACAAAGTTTGGTTTAGGTTTGCTGACCATCTGAGAACGGTTGTTTCTTGACTCCACCAACATCTATATATTGGGCAGTTTATAGGAGATAAGACACCTCTGGCAGAGGCTTTCACCTTTCTCCCCATAGAGAACATACTAATGCTTGGCCAAGCCAATCATTTATGAGATAAGGAGAGATAACAGTTTGGTTGGATGACAATTATCTAAGGTATATGTTCAGCTTAGAGCTGAAAACACACAGTTGTGGATGCATTTTTAAATTTTTTTTTGCCAAAGATAGAATTGGATCCATCCATATGTTTTGAATTAACCTCTGACTTTGTCACCTAGCTTTCCCAGAAACAGATGTAACCAAGAAAGTTACTTGCACAACATATTGTTCAAAAGGCAATGGAAGATCAAATATTTATCAGTGTTTTTGATTGATTTTATGGGAAATTGTTGCATTCATAGATCTAACATCATCTTTTTTGTGTGAAAACAAATACATAAATACTAACAAAACAGGACAGATGCCGAGGCATCTTTTTATGTGCAGACACAATGCTTCAGTATATATAAGTGCTATAGAGCATTAAAAGATTAAAAAATAAACATAAAGGAGTTGTCCAATGTGGCGTATTAGAATGTTATTAGGGGAGAATGGGACAATACTTAGGCTCCTCAATAGGAGTCTGCTGCTCTTGCACATTCATTGCATGAGTAGGCAATTTTTTGAAAAGCAGTCTTATAATGCTACATAAAAAAATATAAAATAAATGAATTCTGGTATCTTTATAACAATATTTACTATAAATGTTCATAATTAAAAAGCAACTCACATACCAAAATGCAGATATGGGGTTTAATCTGTAGGTTAATGGCATTCCAAAGCTGCTAAGCCCATTAACTGAAACCCGGCTGCTTGGAGGAAATTAACTTTATTCCTCCTGGCAGCCTCCAACTTTCAGTCACAGAGGCGCGGCTTCAGACAAAGCATAATGATTGACAGCTGTAACCATGCTTCAGCACTGACAGTCAGCTCTGCACTGGTGCACTTCTGAGCCAGCTGTCAGAAGTGCAGTAAAATCAATAACAATAAAAAAGGTAGTATAGTCTTTTTTATATTCTTTATATGTGTGCCAAGATGCTATATCTTCAAATTATTATTTGTTCAACAAAATTGGGTCACATAAAGATCATACAAAAATGATAAATTCCAGCATGCTGAATAATGGTTGATTCTGAAGGCCAAAATTATTACTATGGAAGTTAAGGAATAGATATTGTAATGAGCTGCGTAAATGGTTTGGGACAGTATTATAACATACCTTGTAGGTTACAGTACTCCCTTTCTACTCAAGAACACTGTTTCTCTGTTCCTATACACATACTGTACTTGTTGCCCCTACAAAGGACAGTTTAAGGTAATTGACGAACAATTGCTATTGAGTTTGCAGACTATTAAATTCTTTAGTGTTTTCAGGTACAGGTAACCTTGTAAATAGTGCAGCACATGAGATCACCCAAACATCAGGGTTTGTCAGCCTGCCAATAGACAAACAAGAGTGTTAGCAATTTTTCCTGTAGTTACATGTAATCAGAATTCTGGTAAATTTATCTACAGCAGGAATCAAAAGGATGGATGAGCAAATGACGTTTCTGGAACCCTTCCCAAGGTAAGATAATGTTTATTTACATCAAGAAAATCCTACGGCACAAATGTTGCATACAAAGAGAAGAAAGTTGTGCACAGGGCAACCAAAAAGAAGTAGAAACAAAAGGACAGGATTACCAACTGTCTAGATCAGGGGTCCCCAACCACTGGTCCGCAGACCTGCACCAAACTGTTGGGTTGCCCTGGTAGATCATTATCACCGGGGCGGAAGGATCATCTGAACGCTGCGACGCACATGTGGCTGCATCCGGGATCACACTGACACTGTTATATGTCAGCACTGTCTGTGACCAGAGAGCGTGCACTTGAGCAGCAGGGAATGAAGGGAGGAAGAGAGGTGAGTATTTTTCAGTACTTTGTGTAGCCATCATGCTATATATGGGGAATTACATGTGTGGGGCCATCATGCAATATATGTGAGATATCTTGTGTGGGGTCATAATACTATTTATGGGGGATTATGGGTGGAACCATCATACTATAAATGGGGGATTTCAAGTGTGGGGCCATCATACTATATAGGGGGATTACAGGTGGAACCATCATACTACAGTTATATGAAAAAGTTTGGGCACCCCTATAAATCTTAAGCTTAATGCTTGATAAAAATTGGTGTTTTTGCAACAGCTATTTCTGTGTGATATATCTAATAACTATTGGACACAGTAATGTTTCTGCCTTGAAATGAGGTTTATTGTACTAACAAAAAATGTGCAATCTGCATCCAAACAAAATTTGACAGGTGCATAAGTATGGGCACCTCACCAGAAAAGTGACATTAATATTTAGTAGATCCTCCTTTTGCAAAAATAACAGCCTCTAGTCGCTTCCTGTAGCTTTAATGAGTTCCTGGATCCTGGATGAAGGTATTTTTGACCATTCCTCTTTACAAAACAATTCCAGTTCAGTTAAGTTTGATGGTCTCCGAGCATGGACAGCCCTCTTCAAATGATCCCACAGATGTTCAATGATATTCAGGTCTGGGGACTGGGATGGCCATTCCAGAACATTGTAATTGTTCCTCAGCATGAATGCCTGAGTAGATTTGGAGAGGTGTTTTGGATCATTGTCTTGCTGAAAGATCCATCCCCTGCGTAACTTCAACTTTGTCACTGATTCTTGAACATTATTGTCAAGAATCTGCTGATATTGAGTGAAATCCATGCGTCCCTCAACTTTAACAAGATTCCAGATGCCGGCATTGGCCACACAGCCCCAAAGCATGATGGAACCTCCACCAAATTTTACTGTGGGTAGCAAGTGTTTTTCTTGGAATGCTGTGTTTTTTTGATGCCATGCATAACGCCTTTTTGTATGACCAAACAACTCAATCTTGGTTTCATCAGTCCACAGGACCTTCTTCCAAAAAGAAATTGGCTTCTCCAAATGTGCTTTTGCATACCTCAGCCGACTCTGTTTGTGGCGTGCTTGCAGAAATGGCTTCTTTCGTATCACTCTCCCATACAGCTTCTCCTTGTGCAAAGTGCGTTGTATAGTTGACCGATGCACAGTGACACCATCTGCAGCAAGTTGATGCTGCAGCTCTCTGGAGGTGGTCTGAGGATTGTCCTTGACTGATCTCACCATTCTTCTTCTCTGCCTTTCTGATGTTTTTCTTGGCCTGCCACTTCTGGCTTTAACAAGAACTGTCCCTGTGTTCTTCCATTTCCTTACTATGTTCCTCACAGTGGAAACTGACAGGTTAAATCTCTGAGACAGCTTTTTGTATCCTTCCCCTGAACAACTATGTTGAATAATCTTTGTTTTCAGATCATTTGACAGTTGTTTTGAGGAGCCCATGATGCCACTCTTCAGAGGAGATTCAAACAGGAGAACAACTTGCAAGTGGCCACTTTAAGTAGCTTCCCATGATTGCATACACTTGGCTATGAAGTTCAAAGCTCAATGAGGTTACAAAACCAAAAAAAGTGCTTTCGTAAGTCAGTAAAAAGTAGGTAGGAGTATTTAAAACAAGAAAATGATAAGGGTGCCCATACTTATGCACCTGTCAAATTTTGTTTGGATGCAGATTGCACATGTTCTGCTAGTATAATAAACCTCATTTCAAGGCAGAAACATTACTGTGTCCAATAGTTATTAGATATATCAAACTGAAATAGCTGTTGCAAAAACACCAATTTTTATAAAACATTAAGCTTAAGATTAATAGGGGTGCCCAAACTTTTTCATATAACTGTATATATGGTGGATTACAGGTGCAGCCTGACACAAGAGACAATACATGCTGCTGTGCCTACGAAAAGACCATTGAGCTGCCCGGATTGTTACAAGTGCTGATTATTGGGTAACCACCTTGCTTAATCTCTGCTACAAGTACATCATGCCATACTTACTTCTGTCACTAGAGCAAGATTGGAAAATGTGTGATTACAAGTGCACGCTGGTAGACACACTACTGACGGCGTCCTCACCTTACAGAGGGGGCTCAGTGAAAGAACAAGGCAGAGGAAGATGAAGTCGCCAACACAGTTGGGGCACTGGCAGCACCTTGGAAGGGATGGTTAGCAGGGCACAAATGTGGAAAACCTTACTGAGCACATCATAAAATCTAGCACCACCAGCTGATATGGTCCTTATTTTGGTACAGTACACAAAGATGTTTTTTGTTACAATACAAACAGATGCTTTTTGGCACAGGACTCCCAGAGGCTTTTTTGTAAAGTATAATCAGAAGCTTTTTGGCACAGTACACATGCAGGCTTTTTGGAACAATACAAACATAGGCTTTTTGCCCCACAAATGGGAAAGACACAGCTGCATGCTAGAATAAGCTGCAGAGTAGAACTTTGTATTTTTAAACACTACTTGTATAGACACAGCGGTAGAATATAATATTTTCTGGCCACAAATGGGAAAGAGACAACTGAACAGTCCAAAAATTTCTAGATACCTTACTCACAAAAACGCGGCTGCAGAGTAGGAAATTTCTTTAGATAAACTACTGACAAAAATGTAGCTGAAGAATATAAACATTTTTTTAGAAACAGTATTAGTGTTGACACAGTGATACAGTAAAATATTTTTTTGACCCATAAATGGGAAAGAGACTGCTGCAGAGTAGAATTTTTAAAATAAATATTATTCCTAAAAACACAGCTGCAGAGTAGAACATTTTGTTTTACAGACACTATATATATAGTGTAGGGATGTGGTCTCGCTGGTGTGCGACCGGAGGTAAGCAGGAGGGCGACTCTTCCTGGTTCTTTAAGCAAGTTTATTAGACTTCATAAACTTGCTGTAAAACAGAAAACAAAAACAGCCTTCTCTGGCACAAAGTAACAGAAAACAGATAAAAGTCCTCGTACTCTAACCGAGTACTCTCTTCAGCCCACACACACTGGACGTCTCCTCAGAAACTCCCACACTGGAGGTTTCCACACCTCCAGCCACTCACACCTGTGGTCAGCATTAGGCTCATTTATATATCCCAGACATTCAGCTAACACAGAGCAATGACCTGTCATGTGCTCTGTGACCTCATCACAGGTCCTCAACCCACATACAAAGTTATAGTGAAGTCTTACTATCACTACATACCTCCCCCCTCTGCCTAAAGCCGTGGGCTTGGCACATTTCATTCACCGACTAGAAACTCTTTTCAGTCGTCTCCACAATTAACCGGTCTGTCAGAATTTGGCTTAGGTCACTGAGTCCTGAGCTAATTGAGGTGTCACTGCCTCTACCTCTTATTTCAGGTGATCTATGTCCTGTCTTAGTTCCACTTCGATGACTTTCACTCTGAAGCGAACTTCTGCGCCTCTCTATATTACGGGTTGAAGGTGGCTGCCTGTTTTCCCCCAACTCTTGCAGATGTCTGTTGGTCTGCTCCTCCTCAATTCTTAGCTGCTCTATACTTCCCTGGTGCACCTCCAGGAGCATTCGGATCTTCCCAAGGTTTTCCACCAACCTCCTCCGACTTGGAGGTTTTCTTGTTGACTCCCGACGTCTCTGCTTCTCGTGGAGACATTGTAGTGGCATATCCCTTAGGTCAGCCTCCAGCTTCATTGTGACTTCCCGGGTGTGGCCATCTGGGTGGCGGTTCCCTTGCTGACCTTCTTCCTCCGTTGAGGCCCCTTCCTTGGTCAGCCTCTCCAGTTCACTCTCCTCCCGTACGCTCGGACCAGGAGAGCGCAACCGTTCGGTCTCCCGGACTGTTGTGGATTTTCTGAGCTGGGCATTAGCTTCCTTCTCTATTTGGAGTTCTTTGAGAATTTTCTCTTGCTCCTCTGCCCAGCAGCGGTGCTCATCCTCTCTCCGTAGAAGTTCCTGGTGATGCCTCTCCTGAGCCTCTCTGAGCATCTCCATATCCTTCAGTAGGATTTTGTTCGCCGTCTGGCACTCTGACAGTTGACCTTGGACTTTAGAGGCTTCCTTCTCCAGGTCCTCCACTTGTTGCTCAATCCCTTGTCTCCGTATCCTTTCTCGCCCGACTGTCTCTTTAAGCAGCTCCATCTCATGGACTTGCTCTTTTATCCAGTACATGTGGCACCATCCTTTCCCCCTTATTTCTCTTCTTAGAGCGCATAGGCTGTCGGGCCCTCCTGCAGCCCTTGCGGTGAGGAGAAGGTCTGCCACTTGTACCTGACTCCACCTTGCTGCTCTCGCTTTCACTTGCGGTTAAGTTACAGTCTGCATAGGAGTCAATCCCACTCCCTCTGTCATCCTGGAACGGCAAGTCCCCACTTAACCAGGTGTCGGCCCCTATTCCTGCGGCAACCCAGTTTTCTGCAGACCTATATTTGGTCACCCCAAAGTCCTCACTTTGGTCTGAGCCACCCTTTCTTACGGCTACCAGGCACTGGGTATCTTTGACTTTAGGGGTGGCTACCTCTGTTTTACCCACCACACTATCAGCAACCATTACAGCCTCCTGCAGGGGTGGGCCTCTCTTAGGGTCATTCTGGTTCCCTTCTGAGCAATCAGCCAGTGCTTCGTCCCACATCTCCCAAAACTGTTTACAATCCTGGCCTATTATTATAGGATATGGTAAGTCTGGGACTACAGGGACATCCTGGGTAGAAATAATAGTGTCCGTCTCAACAATTACCCTGGTTACCTGATACTCCCTAGTGACCCCATGAATGCAAGGGACTTCCATCTTTTTTTCGGGAATCAGATAGACAGGGAGTGTATCGCTCAGCAGAGTCACCTGGCTTCCTGAGTCTAGAAGTCCACTCACACACTCTCCATTCACTATTAGGGAACAGTTCAATGCCCCCCGGTCAGATGTAAAGTCAGTACACCATTCGCGACATACACTGTTCAAACCCCGAACCCGGCAACAGTTCCTCGGCTCATCCGCCGCAACCTCTCCTCTCCTCATTGACTCAGCTTTAGACTCCGCCCCTTCTGAGTGTGGCAGTAGTTTGTTAGGGTTTATTGGTTCCCCATCCTCGCTAGGGACCTCAGAACCCTTTCTCCACAGATCCCAAAACAGACAGAAATCCTGGCCTATAATTATAGGACGCACCAAGTCCCCAAGGCTCCTTCCATTCCCTGGTACCTCTCGACCAGTCCGACCAGTTCATCAGCATTCCGGGGATCACCCTGGGCAACCCAAGTCTGTAGGGGTTTTGGCAGGGAGTGCACAAACCGATCCATGACGACTCTTTCTACCATCTGTCCCGGCGTAGCGGACTCTGGCTGTAGCCATTTCTGGACCAGGTGCAGTAAGTCAAACATTTGGGAGCGAGGTGGTTTGTCCCGGTGATAAGCCCAGCGGTGCACCCTCTGTGCCCTGATAGTCATTGTTACCCCCATACGTGCGAGGATCTCTACCTTTAGCTTAGGATATTCCTGAGCGTCCTGCACAGTCAAATCGTAATACGCCTTCTGGGGTTCACCTGTCAGGTATGGGGCCAATATCTCTGCCCACTGCCCTGGGGGAAGTCTTTCCCTCTCAGCAACCCTCTCAAATACAGTCAGGAAGGCTTCAACATCATCCCCGGGGGTCATTTTTTGTAATGTGCGTCTTACCGCCTTTCTGACGTGGTTGTCATCAGCCAGACCTGGGGTTGGGGCGCTCGTCCTGCCCTGGATGGCGGTTGTCAAAAGCTGCATCTGCTGCCGATGTTCCTGCTGGCTCAGCTGTATCTGCTGCCGATGCTCCTGTTGCATCTGCTGCAAGAACATCCTGTTGGCTTCTTGCTGCTGTTCCTGTGCCTGGACCAAGTGTTTCAGCAGGTCTTCCATTTTCTCCGGCAATGCTGGCTGGATTGCTATAGCCTTGACCCACGACATGCAGTAACCAGTCTCACTTCTCTGCTGGGAACGCTGCCCGCATTTACACCACCAATTGTAGGGATGTGGTCTCGCTGGTGTGCGACCGGAGGTAAGCAGGAGGGCGACTCTTCCTGGTTCTTTAAGCAAGTTTATTAGACTTCATAAACTTGCTGTAAAACAGAAAACAAAAACAGCCTTCTCTGGCACAAAGTAACAGAAAACAGATAAAAGTCCTCGTACTCTAACCGAGTACTCTCTTCAGCCCACACACACTGGACGTCTCCTCAGAAACTCCCACACTGGAGGTTTCCACACCTCCAGCCACTCACACCTGTGGTCAGCATTAGGCTCATTTATATATCCCAGACATTCAGCTAACACAGAGCACATGACCTGTCATGTGCTCTGTGACCTCATCACAGGTCCTCAACCCACATACAAAGTTATAGTGAAGTCTTACTATCACTACAATAGACACAGCGGTACAGTAAAATTATTTGTTTGGCCTACAAATGGCAAAGAGATGGCTGCTTACCGTATTTTTTGGACTATAAGACGCACCGGACCATAAGACGCACCCCAAATTTTCAGAAGGAAAATTGGGAAAAAAAATAATGTGTCAAATGGGGGTCCGTCTTACAGTCCAAATTCAGCATACCAGCGAACGGATCAGCAAAGGTAGAGGAGTGGTCACTGGGGTCGTTCGGTGGTCCAGGCTGGTGCGGTAGTGGTGCTCTGTGGGGTGGCTGTGCTCTGTGGGGTGGCTGTGCTCTGTGGGGTGGCTGTGTTCTGTGGGGTGGCTGTGTTCTGTGGGGTGGCTGTGTTCTTTGGGGTGGTTGGGCACTGTGGGGTGGCCATATACTCACAAATCCGGTGGCGGTCCCAATGCAGCTTCCCTGCGGTGCGGTGGTGGTGTTGGGGCAGCAGCGGGGCTCTGGGCTGCGTGGGGGCTCCCCCGGCATTTCGTCCTAGCCGGAAAGCCCCCTGCAGCTGCAACGCGGTTCCGGGCTGAAGAATGGCCACCAGGGGCCTCTGGCAAGACGGCTGCCGCATACTCTCATTCAAATCACAGCAATGAAATCTTGTCCTGAGATCTCGGGAGACGAGATCAGAGGAAGAGATCTCGTTGCCCAGATATAATGTACATTATACCTGGGAAGAAATGTTTCGCTCCCTCTCTCATCATCCCCCTCACGATGACGTCACTACTCGGCGCCTGCGGTCTGGGGATGTGCGGAAGCTCGGAGCATTGGAGGAACAGTAGGAAAAGAGGTGAGTATTGGATTTATTTTTTTATGGGGCTGCATTATACTATAGAGGCTGCCTATAGGGAGGGTGCATTATATTAAATGCTGCATTATATTATAGAGTCTGCCTATGGGGCTGCATTATACTATAGAGGCTGCCTATGGAGGTGCATTATATTAAGGGTTGCATTATACTATAGAGTCTGTCTATGGGGGTGCATTATATTAGTGGCTGCATTATAATATAGAGTCTGCCTATGGGGGCTGCATTATATTAGAGTCTGCTTATGTGGGCTACATTATACTATATAGAATCTGCCTATGGGGGTACATTATACTATAGAGTCTGCCTATGGAGGGTGCATTATACTATATAGAGTCTTCCTATGGGGAGTGCATGATACTATATGGAGGCCTATGGGGAGTGCATTATACTGTATTGAGGACTATATTAAGGATTGTCTGGTGCATTATACTATATGAAGGCTATCTAGGGGGCCATCATGCAGTGTGGAGATTAGTGTTGGAGCTATCAGTTTGTGGTATACTAAAGGGTCAGTATATATACAGTGAGGGGGCATTAGACGGTATAAGAGAGCATCATATTGTGTAGAGGGGAGCTTTAAAGGGGGAGACTCAGGACATTATTAAATGTAAAGTGGGCACGTATTGTTATAGGGGAACTCAGGTTACGGTGACTGTCAAAGGGGCACACACAGGGCATTATTACTTTCTAGGGGACAAAATGTGGGCACTGTTTTCTAGGGCACTTGCACCCATCATAACTATATTCTAGAGGTTTGTTTTACCATCTAGAGGTCACACAGAACTACATAGCAGATGCAGTAATGGGCAGCAGCAGCTCAGCATTGGGTTATCAGCAGGATGAGGAGTTTGTGCAGGTTGGGAATGGTCCCATTGGTGACAGTTCTGAAAATGTGAGAAGTGAAATGTGTCTTTGTTGTAATCTCTGCAGCCGAGTCGTAGCTGGAGAAAGAGTCATATCGGTCTGGGCCAGATGGAAAAGATGTGAAAAGTGAACGATTCCATCAGAAAGAACATCAGCTGCAAGTCATTATCTGTTACTGTGCTATGATCTCATATATGTTCTATAGGACTGGTATTTACCACTGACCATATGGCGGTAATACCAATATTGGTTTTTATATAGAGATTATTTTCATCAACAGCGCGGTCATCTGCTGAGGTTCTCCTACATCCACTATTAGGGTGCATTACCGAGTTGTAATCAAGATTACCTGGTGAGGGGCCCACTCAGAAGTTTCGCCCCCCTGAACCATAACCCTGGCTATGCCTCTGGCTGGCTCACAAACACCTTTTGTTAAGGGAAAATAAGCAGATAATTGTGTGGATAGTTTTTTAAAAAATCCACATTTGTCATATGCAAAAGATAAAAAGCCTATAAAATGGGACAAAATGAATTAAAAGCAGTTTTTGTCCAGTTATAGTCCATACAGTCCTATTTCTGCCTACTGTTTTTTATTTTAGCTTCTTCAGGGGATACAACAGATGCAGTGAGATTCTTTTAATCTCACAATATTGGTCATAGAAAAAGAACCAAAGTACTACAATTAGAGCAGTACTAACACATAAAATTCATAATACACAGCAATATAGTTACAGGGATACTATATGTGTGCATGGTATTATTTAATGCAATAACTGTTTAGTCCAGAAATTTGTATCCTTTACATGTAATGATGTGAGGGCCTGATTTTAGGTCTTGGTTTGTCATTTTAAAACTGTAGGCTTTAGTGCTTCAAACATTGCTGCAGACAGGAGTAGAAAAAAATTGGCTACCTTTTTTCATCGACAACTTATCCAAAAATCTGAAAAAGCCAACTTTTTTGCAGGCGTAGATACAAATCATAATGAATGGTAAAATTGGCATGGTATTATTGGTGAGTATTGGCATGGTTGTGATTGGCCAGCGCATCATGTGACCCAGCCTGTATAAAGGCTGGATCATGAGTGCCGCCACCATTCTGGTCTCAATAGTGTAAGGATATGACTCAGATGGAGTGAGGGACAGATTCTGACTGTGCCCTCTGAAAAAAAGCTGCTGTGTGTACTCTGCAACCCATACATGTGGGAGTACTGTGCCAAAAAAGTGTCCGGGCAGCAGCGGGGCTCTGGGCTGCGGGGGGGCTCCCATTTTGTCCTAGCCGGAAAGCCCCCCGCAGCTTCCCTGCGGTGCGGTGGTGGTGTCGGGGCAGCAGCGGGGCTCTGGGCTGCGTGGGGGGCTCCCCCGGCATTTCGTCCTAGCCGGAAAGCCCCCTGCAGCTGCGACGCGGTGCCGGGCTGAAGAATGGCCGCCAGGGGCCTCTGGCAAGGGGCCTCTCCAGTTCACTCTCCTCCCGTACGCTCGGACCAGGAGAGCGCAACCATTCGGTCTCCCGGAGCAGGGAAGTTGATTCTCCCTGATCTGCTGAAGAATGTAACTGAATCGGTGTTCTGTGCATGCCGATACAGTTACAGTAGCGTAGCTCCTGGTGGGCCTCATCAGAGCACGGGGCCAGGGGCGATGGCCCCCTCTACCCTCCAGTAGTTACGCTACTGGAGCCAGCATCAGATGTTATAGTAGTTGGGAGCTAATTGGAACCAGATCAGAACACTTTTGCAAACCTACTAAGACTTAACAGCACCTGTAGCATGTATGTATGGGAAATTTGGGAGAATGGCAATGTCTGGAAGAACAGTAAAAAGACCATTTACAAAGCCACACTTGATCGTTATCTGGCAAAGGATGCTTTAACTCCTTCACGACTGCCGACGGCAAATAAACATCGGCGCTTGCTGGGCTTTGGTGCAACTCCAATGTTTCTCTAAAGTCAGTGGACTTACAGCGCTCGAGACCAATAGAGTCCTGCAAGCGCCGGGATTACACTGCAAAGCGATAGCTTTCATAGGCAGCAACATGATTGGCTCAGGTCCCAATGATGTTAACCCTGCGTTTTCCTCTAGATGCTCCAATCAATAGCAATCACAGTATTTAGAAGTTTGTGAGAGGGAGTTTGCACCTTCTCTCACTCCTCCGGGCCCCCAGGAATAAGACCAAGAGGGAGCTGATGGTTGTCATGGCAGCCGTAGGTCAAATGATAACCTCCGGAACTGCCAGCTATGGTGGCCTGTTAGCCACAGAAGGTTCTATCAAGTGTTCTGTCAGTGTAAAACTAACAGTTTTCATGCATTGCAATACATATGTATTGCAATGCAATGCATGAGACCAGCAAACAGAGAAGTAAAAGTTGAAGTCCCATAAAGGGACTAAATAAAAAAGTTAAAAAAATAAAGAAAATGTTTAAACTATTTAAATTAAAAAAAATAAATCACAAAATAAATTAAAAAAAAAGTAAAAAATATTAAACCAATAAATACGAATATTTAGGTAAAAACAAAAAAATTACACACATTTGGTATCGACGCATCCGGAAAGACCCAATTTATAAGATTGTCACATTATTTAACCCCTTAGCACCACAAAAAGAAAAAAATGGCATAAAACTATGTATCTTCATCATACTATCGAACAAAAAGTGAAATAAAATGAGATAAAAAAGACAAATGTCAATACGAATGGTATCACTGAAAACATCATCTTGCACTGCAAAAAACAAGCCACCATACAGCTCCATCAGTGGAGAAATAAAGTTATACCTCTTAAAATATAGCAATGCAGAAATAATTATTTTTTCTATAAAATAGTTTTTATTGTGTAACAGGGGCAAAACATAAAAAAATTATATAAATATTTATATTTATATAAATGTGGTATCCCTTTAATCATAGCTAATTGAAGAATAAAGCGGTGTTTTATGCCATTACCACACAGTGAACGGCATTAAAAAAAATACCTCAAAAAACAATTTATGAATAGCTGGTTTTTGTTCACTTTGCCTCCCATAAATCTGAATAGAAAGCGATCAAAAACTATTATGTGACCGAAGTTTGGTACCAATAAAAACATCAACTTGTCCCGGAAAAAATAAGCCATCACATGACTGTGTTGGCGGAAAAAAAAATTATAGCTCTCAAAATATTGTGATGCAAAACTAGTTTTTGTATAAAAAGCATATTTTAGTGTGTGATAGCAGCCAAACATGAAAACCCGATATAAATGTGGTTTAGGGACATTGGGGTCTGCGTGTGCCCTGCTCCTCGAGCCAAAACCACATGGACCAAGCATCATCCCACCGATCGCCCACTCTCCTTTCACCGTGGGCATAACGCTACTCAGACAACACATGGTGAGGGTGAAACAGTGTGGCAATGGTTTTTTGAACCACAAAACAGGCAAATAACACATAGAACAGTCCCAGCAAAATACCCCAGATTGTGCAAAATTACAGAGTCTAACCCATTCGCTGACTCACCGGGATAAGAGCAGCTGTGACTTCAAAGCTTCCAGGGTCAACTACCCCACCTGTGGCATGCACAAAGAGGAAGTAACGACAAGCTTAGTAAGATGCTAGTCCTTTGAGGTACAAGGTTGTAGAGTCACAACATCTCCATGGAGCCCGGTGACCAGTGGGTCAAATCCTTACTACTCCAAACATATTCATGAGTTCAGTGATGTCAATGGAGCAGATCTGTATTCTTTTTATCAGAGGCTGTGGTCCCCTAAGCTGGTATCCTGCAAAATGTCAAATTTGTGTCCCCCGTGATGGAGCCATGATGTCTTGGCTGCTGTCTTGTAAAGAGTCCCTGGTTCTTTGGATGTTTGGATGTCTTGGCTGACTGAATGACAAGAAAATGTACAGGTGCTTCTCACAAAATTAGAATGTCATCAAAATGTTCATTTATTTCAGTTCTTCAATACAAAAAGTGAAACTCATATAAAGGATAAAGTCATTGCACACGGAGTGATCTATTTCAAGTGTTTATTTCTGTTAATGTTGACGATTGTGGCTTACAGCCAATAAAAACCCAAAAGTCATTATATCAGTAAATTAGAATACTTTATAACACCAGCTTCAAAAAATGATTTTAAAATCTGAAATGTTGGCCTACTGAAATGTATGATCAGTAAACGCACTTAATACTTGGTCGGGGCTCATTTGGCATCAATTACCTCATCAATGCAGCATGGCATGGAGGCGATCAGCCTGTGGCACTGCTGAGGTGTTATGGAATCCCAGGTTGCTTTGATAGCAGCCTTCTGCTTGTCTGCATTGTGGAGTCTGGTGTCTCTCATCTTCCTCTTGACAATACCCCATAGATTCTTTATGGGGTTAAGGTCAGGCGAGATTGCTGACTAATCAAGCACAGTGATACTGTTGTTTTTAAACCAGGTATTGGTACTTTTGGCAGTGTGGACAGGTGCCAAGTCCTGCTGGAGAATTAAATTTCCATCTCCAAAAAGCTTGTCGGCAGAGGGAAGCACAAAGTGCTCTAAAATTTCCTATTTGATGGCATGCGCTGACTTTGGTCTTGATAAAACACAGTGTACCTATTCCAGCAGATGACATGGCTACCCAAACCATCACTGATTGTGGAAACTTCACACTAGACCTCAAGCAGCTTGGATCAATGATGGTTCTGGGAGCCATGTCATCTGCTGGTGTATGTTCACTGTGTTTTATCAAGACCAAAGTCAGCACAGCCATCAACTAGGATATTTTAGAGCACTTCATGCATCCCTCTGCCGACAAGCTTTTTGGAGATGGAAATTTAATTTTCCAGCAGGACTTGGCACCTGTCCACACTGCCAAAAGTACCAATACCTGGTTTAAAAACAACAGTATCACTGTGCTTGATTGACCAGCAAACTCGCCTCACCTTAACCCCATAGAGAGCTGAAGGCTGCTATCAAAGCAACCTGGTCTTCCATAATACCTCAGCAGTGCCACAGACTGATTGCCTCCAAGCCATGCCTCATTCATGCAGTAATTGCTGCAAAAGGAGCCTCGACCAAGTATTGAGTGCATTTCCTGAACATACATTTCAGTAGGCCAACATTTCGGATTTTAAAATCATTTTTTCAAGCTGGTGTTATACAGTATTCTAATTTATTGAGATAATGACTTTTGGGTTTTCATTGGCCGTAAGCCATAATCAACATTAACAAAAATAAATGCTAGAAATAGATCACTCTGTTTGTAATGACTCTATATAATGTATGAGTTTCACTTTTTGTATTGAAGAACTGAAATAAATGAACTTTTTGATAATTTTCTAATTTTGTCAGATGCACCTGCATATAGCTCACATGGCTGTTGTACTTCAAGCCGTCATTCACAGGTAAAGGGGTAGAGATCAACTTGCATTGTTCGATTTTTTTATCCATTTGCATAGTTTTTCCTCCACTGTTTCGCAAGTAAACCAACTAGCTGGCATGGACAATGTGTAATCAACATATCAGCAAGCATCACTGCATGACTGTTTAATTATCTGGCAAAGAGAAGAAGAAAGATGCATGCCTACAAAGTTGGGAACACCACAAATTGATGAAAATGTACAATTTTATTAGCAAAAAACACATGCACACACTAAATAAAAACATTTAAGTTATTTTAGTTATGCCCATAATAAGGCAATAACTAACACACACTAGAATCAGCAATATATCAATTTGTAGCTCCAATAATATAGTGTAATGTAATATGTCACCCTATCAAACAGGTATATCCAAACTGATTAATTCATTGGACTGAGGCTAAGTGTCCTCATTCACAGCACCATATCACTAGCTGAACACAAAAGGAAAAAAAAAGTTTAACAAAAATATGTTCTAAAATGTGCACTTGCAGCTAAAGTGGACCAAAATGACCACAAATGCAAGAAATTTCACACAAAATTGATCGCTTAAGGTGCATCCATAAGGCACAGTTTGAGGTACCAAACCTATTAATGTGAAGACAGAGGATGCATGGATGGAGCCACATGAGCTGAGAGACCAAGGAAGGTGCAGACCCCATGCATATTGCCACTAGCATGTGTAGCTTCTTCAGGGGTAATGTCTCACTGTTTAATTATCCGGCATCTCTAGCATCAAGAACAATAGCACAATACATTACAACAATTGTCAACTTAGAAGTCAATATTACAGGCTTATACAAACAAAAGTCTGTTTTCTTGACCAACCAGAAAGAAATACATAAATTCAAAAGTCAACATATAGATAACAGTCTATTCCTCCTGGCTTGCTGAAAGCAGACATCTGGTTAATTAAGATAAAATACTGTGTCATCACATCTGGTATCGCTGTAATCGCACCGACCAGAAGAATAAAGTCGTCTAGTCACTTATACCGCATGAGGAATGGTGTAAAAAAAATAAAACCAATTCTTCACCTGCTGTTGATTTATTCATTCTGCCTCCCAAAGATCGCAGTAAGGCTCTGCTCACATTTATCCTGCACTCTACGCTGAGCGCTTACACCAAGGTTTCCATGTAAATCTCTGGAATATGTGATTCAGACGGAACCCCCGATAGAAGATTCCCTTTAATGAGGCAGATAGTGACATTATGGATGCTGTCTGGCCTGTGGCCCAGCGGTGTCAGTCTTTTTAAGCATGCACAAAAGCATGGTTTACCACAGTTTTGTGCACTTCTGAAAGGACAGACACCACTGAACAGAGACAAAAGGAGTCTAGAGTAACTCTGCTGCCACATTACATCGCAGTGAGTGGCTCAGGTCCGTCATCTGATAACAGAAGTATATACTGGTAGCACATAGACTCTGAAAAAATGATATAGCTCCTCCCCAAAAAAAATAAAATCCAGCAAATTCTGCTCTCCCAAATCCAAATGCCCCCCTCCTTTCTGAGCCCCACATTGTGCCCAAGCCACATTTAGCGTCCACATGTTTGGCATTTCTGTAGTAATGAGAGCCCGCTTAAATTATGTGGTGCGTGTCTCCAGAAGAAATAGTTAAGGACAATAATGGGCACCACAGTACAATGTACTGGGCACTACAACATACTGGGCACTGCAATGGCATATTTGCAATTTTCACAAAGCAACATCCATTGCTGTTTGTTACTGGAAAACAAAATTCAAATAAAAAGTTAAATGCGCTACAGAATATCTTTATGTCCCAAACTGAAATATAGTTAAAATATGATAAATCATATCCTCTATGATAGAAGCATAGAAAAAAATCCTATGCCTACCTATGCATAGATGTGAATTTCCAAATCTGTTAAAACATAGGGACGGTTCACTGAATGAGGATTAGCTGAGTGGGGACTAACTTGCCAGACCTCAAGCCTGCCGGAGCACTGGAGAATCAAAAGCACCACGGATTGAGGTCTGATAGGTTTATCATATTTTCACTATAGTCATTTAGCTACAGGCATACAGAGATTCTTTAGCACATTTAACCTTTATTTTAATTTTGTATAGCATTTTATACACATAGGCAGCAAGTGCAATGTTTTATGTAGCTTAGTATTCTCTGTTTGAGAAAAAGCGCTTTTGCAATTTGTAATCCTGCCTGAAGAAGGAGCCGCTGTGCTCTAAAAGCTTACAAATATATATTTTTTTCTGGTTAGCCAATAAAAGTATCACTCCGAAAATACTTTTGTCATCATTGGGCATAAAACCATTTACATAACTTTTGCCAAAATTCTGATATTTTGACAAATAAACACAAAAAAATATCAATCTAAATTTACCACTAACATGGAATACAATATGTTACAATAAACAACCTCAGAGTCACTGGGATATGTAGAAGTGTTCCAGAGTTATTACCTCAAAGTGACACTGGTCAGATTTAAAAAACTGGCCTGGTCAGGTGTTGTGCCGACATCTCTGCTGGTCCCCCAGCACTGTGCACACACTTCCCCTCTTTTAAAGGGCGTCTTCCTAAAGTGTCCCCAGCCAATGGCTGGAGGACACGTACTATTTAAGGCATCTCCTCCAGCATGGAGTTGCCTGTGCAACATTGTAAGTTTGTTCCTAAACACTCTTGTTAGTTCTCAGGTCCCAGTGCTCATATTCCTGTATTCTTGCCTATCAGGTGTGCCCGCCTGCCTATCAGCCATGAACACTCATCTGTTCATTAGTAAGTCCAGTTCGCACCTGCTAGTGCTCTTCTGTTCATCAGCAGGTCCAGACCACACCTGCCAGTTCTCTCCTGTTTATCAGCCGGTCCAGTCTGTACCTGCCAGTGCTCACCTGTATGTCAGCCGATTCAGTCTGAATCGGTAGTTGCTGTGTCCCTAAAGTGCCTGCAACTATGGTTCATTCCATCAGGCTGTCCTGGCTACCCGTCTCTACTCAGTCAGCTGCCATCTACTTGAGGTCAGTCCTAAAGTAGCACCTGGTCCCACCTCCTTGGTCTCCCCTTGAATCATGGTATCGTCAGCTGCAGTGTATCAGAGGTCAGATTCGGTGAGGCACCTAATTACGCCTCTCCAGGCTTTCCTATGTCCACGGCAAAGTGGTTCCACCACCCAGCCAATTAGGTCAGTAAGGTTAAAAGAGGCTCAGGCATGAAATGGTTGAGACTGTTTTCGTCTTACAATATTGATCACAGAAAAATGAAGACCTTGCAAAGTGGGAGGCCAAGTACCTATATAAAATATCCAGTATAACCCCTCTAAAGTATGTTATTGTGTTATTATTGGTCTTTAGTAGTGTTGAGCGATACGATAATGCAAATATCGGCTATCGGCCGATATTAGCTCTATCGGCCTTTCGATAATTCGTTTCGATATTTTCGTCTTATCGAATACCGGAATCGGATTTGTCACTGTCACTGTGAGTGTCCGTCGGTCGGGTCTGTCAGGAGTCAGCGGCACTTACCTGGCAGAAGATCTCCGGCGGTCACGTCCTGGACTGCTTGATGGCCGCCATTATCTTCTCCCTGGCGGTCACATGCAGTTTTTCGCGATAACTGCAGTGACTGCAGGGTAATCCCGGCCGTAAAGCAGTCAGTCCGATGACGTCACCGCCGGGGAAGCAGGTAATCAGCTGTGCTGCGCCGGGATGACAGGCTCTGCCTGTCATTCTGATGTAGCAGAGCTAGATCGTCGTGGGACACTCGTTACTATGGACTGCGTCGGTAAGGTGGTATACTTTTTTTTTTCATTTTTTTACAGGAGATCGATGGCGTCGCAGCAGGATGAGACAGTAATAAAAGAAATGAAAACTGTGTTTTTTTTTTTTATTAATTAAAAAAATTTTTTTGGAACATTCACCCGTCCGGGTACATAAACAAGTTAACTATTTACATACAGGGACCCTGTCCGGGTTATTTAGACTTCTTTGGCTGGCCTCTTCCAGGTACCACCTGGTACTCTTCTTGAGATTGCCAAACATCCGAGGCACCAAGGACCACCAGGACCTGATGACGTCGTGTGGCCTGTACAGTGACGTCGTGACCCGCTATCTGGGTCTGTGTGGCCACCTCTTTCATCTCCCTCCGGGTCTGGAGCCCTATGTCCCGGACTGTACGAACCCCAGGGTGCCTAACAGGCGCCGGGTACGGGCCAGCTATACTTATCATGTCCATAGCTGGGGCTGCTGAGAAGACCTCTGAGGGAGGCTGGGGAGATTTACGGCGTGGGGTGGGCACTTTTGCAGAGGCCTGGATGTGGGAGGCTGAAGGCTTCGAGGGTCTCACAGGTTCCTGACACACTGGGGAGTAGGGGTCGCACCTGGTAACATTTAGGGCGTACCACCCATTGTAACCCCAGTGTCGGGTGTAAGTCACCAAGTCTCCTGGCAACAGGTCCCTCCCCGGGTGTCCTTCTGGGAGGTGAGCCTCCACGTCCCGCCGGGTCACAAAGACTTCTAAATAAAGTCCAGGCTCCTTGATGAAGCCCCAACCACCTTTCAATTTAAAGCTCCGTACTGCACCCTTACGCCGCGGCTCACTCAGGGTTCCTTTATCCTTTCTCATCCGGTCCTTATCTGCCCGGTCCTTCTCCAGGTGACGTTGGCGAAGTTTTAGGGATTCTCGCTGCTCCCTTTGTCGCTCTGCTTCCCGCTCCCAACGTCTCCACTCTTCCTCCTGACGCCGGTTGTAATTCTCCTCCAGCATCTCCATGTCTCCACCACTCCACTGCAGCTTACAGTGTCCGGTTTGCGGAAGCTCTCCTGTCGCCCCCCAGTCCTGGCGGCGCTCCCCTGCGGAGGAAGCAGACGGCTCTAAATCAGATGACAGTCGGGGCTCCGGTACAGGCAGGTAGTGCTCTGGTGCCTGCGCGGCCTCCTCCATGAGGACGGGTGTCGCTTCTTCTGTCTCAGCGACGGGGGCAGACAGCGGGATCTGGGGTGCTGCTGACGGTGCTGCGGTTTTTGCAGGAACGGGTGCCTCCACTGCGACAACGTCAACCGGATCACATTGCAAGGACTCCTCTACTAGAACGGGTGCCTCACCTTCCGGTACAGACACTTCAGGTAAGAGGGATTGGCGCCGCTCCAAGTTTATTTTTAGGGCACGCCAGCTGGCTTCCATCCTGGCGACCTCCTCCCAGTGCCGGGCCAGGCCTCTTAGGGTATCCGCCGCTTCTTGCAGCGTAGGAGGGTTTACAGGCCGGGTGCCCAACGGTGATTCTGTGGCGATCGGGTCGCTTCCGTGGGGGGAGAGCTCTGACTGCTCCATCCCTTCCCACTTCTGCTCGTCGTGTCCATTAGCCATCTCTGCCAAGTCACATGTGTCATATCTGGAGAGGGCCCCTCTTTTGTAGGGAGGCGGGACCTTCGTGTTAGTTTCCGCACACTGAGGAGGATGAGGAGGCGGAACTCCAGAGCTGTGGGGCACGATGTTACATTGCAGTACCATTTACAGTGGGCGGCCATCGTTTTCACGCCACTGAGTGAGTGACACCCACGAAGAGCACGCCCTTCTTCTTCACCAGTGCCTCGTCGTGACGCAGATATGGCGGAAAAATGGCAAATACATTCTCTGATGATTTTAGCAATTCTCAAGCACAAAACCAGTGCAATTCAGGCACACAGGACTCGCTTATAGCGAGCTACAGAATCCTGTTCGTGACGCCCAAGTTGAGTCGCACAGAGCCAGAGGTTTTCGGGGTACTCGGCACCGAGCCCGTCGACTTCTATGGGGTATGTCACGTCTTTACCCGGCAATTGAATTAGAGTCGATTTTACTATGTAGAAGTGTATAAACTATAAATATATGTATATATATATGTCACAATGACATGTATATATATATATATATATATATATATATGTATTCTATGTGTGTATATTTTGTGTTTACAACGAAAGAAAGGGGTTTTTTTGTTGCGATATTTTGTTCCCATAGACTTACATGGGACTTCCGGTATCGAAATCGGATATCGACGATATTTAGTGCTATCGGCGATACAATTTCGATACGATATTTTTAGATATCGAGCAATATCGCTCAACACTAGTCTTTAGTAATCTTCAAAACAAAAAAAATTGTAAAATTGTGTTCTGCCAATAAACAAATATCAATAAATAAAATGAATACATGAAATGTTCTCTGTAAAAATTATTACAGTACTTTAAAAAAAAAGCCTAAATCATTGTGTATGTTAGTAATAAAAAAAATAGAATTATGTGTTCTACTGTGGAGACAACAAAATAATGTGGCTCTTGATGGGTTAATCTATCTATAGTATATCAGTAACCTGTGTAAACTGTAATCCATCGTATTATTAGTCTAGTATCTAACTTATTTGTAAAGACCTGTGGTATGCTTTTAACCTAGATAATAGACTAAAATACGAAACCTCACTGAATCAGTGCCGAGAGCCTCAGGTTCATTGAACCATGGAGAATGATCCAATCAGTCTGTCTTTTTCCCATTTATTAAATTCTCCAGCAGACATAAAGGGCAGGTCCTGAATGTTATTGAGTCAAGGAGTTAACTATTTCCATGTAGTTATGAACGGTAGCAGAACAAATGTAGCATTCTTAACGTAAAGGGGGTTGCACAGCTTTGTGATGCATTCACTCAATGATGCATTCACTCTATGTGACTGCAGACTTCAGAATCCTCACCGCACACCGTCGTGCGATGTCAGGATTTGCCAGTATTGGCGACTAGAGCTGGCACTGGTGTGACCGCAGGTGAGAGTAATGCGTACTCCTGGCCACATTCCGACTACACATTCACAGCCTTGCTAAATTCACTTATATTGAATGATGCCTGGCAGGTCTAACCTGAATGTGACTGGTGGTATGCATGTCACACAAGTGCCCGCTCTCGCTGCCAGCAACCAGAGACTCCTTAGAGTTTGTGATGTGAGGATCCAGAAGTCTGCAGTGACATAAACTTGGACAACCCCTGCAGAAAAGTACAAGGGGCATTCATTAAAGATTTCCCCTGACCCACTTCTATTTGTCACAAGACGCTAAAACTGTACATGTAATGATATAAGTCTCTTTAGGTTACGTGCCAATTTGCAACTCAGAACTGATAATGGTCTTGATTTTACAGGTACTGAAGTGGTGTGAAGTTTGATAATGGACCCAGTGGAATACAGAGCAGTCATCAAGTTCCTTTACATGAAAGGCTGCACACCAAAGGAGACGTTCGATGAGATGAAAGAGGTTTATGTTGATGATTCCCCCTCATATGATGTAGTCAAGAACATGCATCTTCAATTCAAATGTGGTCGGAGTTTGGTGCAAACAGCTCCAATTCCAGGACGACCC
Source organism: Oophaga sylvatica (assembly GCA_033576555.1). Lineage (NCBI taxonomy): Eukaryota > Metazoa > Chordata > Amphibia > Anura > Dendrobatidae > Oophaga > Oophaga sylvatica. Next base: position 315,465,752 of record JARQOD010000004.1, read on the forward strand.
CACTCTGCTATTGATGAACACACCATCCAGCAAGTGGAGGTCACCATTTTGGAAAATCACCATGTAACCATTAGCCACCTAGCCCAAAACGTCAACATTAGTGTGGGGTCCGTAGAAAAAATAATCCAAGACCATCTTCACATGCATAAGGTATCTGCTCGCTGGGTTCCCCGGCTGCTCATACCATTCCAGAAGCAGGAACGAGTCGAATGCTCTCAGGCTCTATTGATGATGTGCCATGCAAACCAGGAGGACTTTTTCAACAGACTGATCACACAGGATAAAAGCTGGGTCCATCACTATGATCATGAGACTAAAGTCCAGTTGATGCAATGGAAGCATCATGACTCACCACCTCCAAAGAAGGCACATGCCCAACCATCAGAAGGCAAGGTCATGCTCACAGTATTTTGAGACCAGCACGGAGTAATATTGATGGATTTTCTAGCAAACGGTACCATGATCACTGGGCATACTATGCTTCACTGCTGCAGAAATTGCACGAGGCCATTAAAGCGAAGAGACGTGGCATATTCATCATAGGTGTCCGCTTTCTGCAAGACAATGCACCAGTTCACAACTCACATGTTGCCCAAATGGAAGCATGCTTCTGTGGCTTTGAAATTCTGCCGCATCACCCTTATTCACCTGACCTCGCACCATCGGACTTCCATCTCTTTCCAACAATGAAGTTATATTTGAAGGGCATTTTCCAGATGATGAGACTCTGATTTCCAAAGTCACAACATGGCTTTTGGAGCAACCAGTCAAGCTAGGTATTTACAGTTGCTTAAATAAATAGGAAAAGTGTGTGTTCCTAGGTGGCACCTATGTAGAGAAGGACTAATAACTGTGCCAAGTTTCATTGCTCTCAGTCCACAGGAAGTGGGTCAGGGGAAATCTTTAATGAATGCCCCTCGTAGTTGCCTTTTACAGAACCAGCAAAAGCTATGAGATTTCAGAAATCTCATGCACAGGATGCTTTTCTTCCCTTATTGAATTTGAGAACTGCAGCATTTTTGAAAAGCTGCAATAAATCTGCAATAGATCAATTATTGCAGCGTTTTTTCATCCAGATAAAGCAAATGGAAAGTGCAAAACTGCTGCAAAAACAGCGTAACATTTATATTGAGTTTTTCTGCAAAGTTTTTGATGAAGAAAACTATTTTTTATTAACATGTACTGTAGAAAAATCACACATGTAATGCACCTGAAAAATGCAACAAATTGGCAAAGCTTTATAAGCAACATTTTTACTGCCAAAGTAAAAGTTTTTGGCTGCACAAAAAAAAAATTGCAAAACCATGTGAACATAGCCTTAGTGAGGAACTCACAAATGTGTGACCCATTTTTTTTAAATCTAAAGAGTTGTAGGCTCTGTTGTCACTAAAGCTTTCATAGACTTCAGTGATGAGGGAAGTGTGCCTGAATGGTCACCTCTCCTATTATTCTCTGTGTGTGAGGGCTTGTTCACAAGACCATATGTTTCTTTTTTTCACAGATAGCTCTCGGACCAAACAGCACTAGGACCAATGTTACTCAATTGGACAGTGCAGATGTACGATTTTTTTCACTGACCGAATTTGCATGTGTGGAGCCCAGCTGCGACTGGATTCATATCTTCCAGAAGGGTGCGCAGAAGGAATTCACCACTAGAGGTCACTATATACATGCACACACCTTCACCCATCCCTAAGACCACCAGAGGGAGCTGTATAGACATATAAAAGGAGGGTGAAGACAGGAAAGTGAGTTCAGTTCAGTCCAGATTTGAGAGACTGGAGTTCGGTTCAGTGCAGCTCTGAGTTCAGTCAGCTCAGTAGCTGAGTTCAGCCAGACTGAAGGTTGAAGCCTGCAGTTCAGTAGAGTGGAGGCTAGTAAAGTGGAGTAAAATCCACTTCAGTCTAGTCAGCGCTGAGAGGAGTGAGTGCAGCTCAGTGAGAGAGCGTGCCGACGCTCTGAGAGCGGCGAAGAGGCAGCCCACCAACTGCCAGTGTGTGTAATCGTATTAGGGCAAGAGTAGGCCGAGAGCAAGTGGAGAGAGCAGCAACGGAGGTAGAAGAGCCTTTGCAGCTTACCTCAGCAAGTATTGACCGGACACCGGGGTCCGAGCCTATAGGGATCTCCTCGACCCATTAGAACACCGGAGTTCCTGAAGGACTACAAGTCCCAGGAGTACCACAGAGCTGATACGTAGCAGGATCAGGAGGACGGAGTCTGGCAGGATCCGCCGTAAAAGACCCTGTCCTTTCAGAGAGAAGGTCCAATCACAAGGTCAGCCAGGTGCAGGATGGAGACCATGTTAGGCCCAGCTACACGCAGGCCAGGACTTTATCACAAAAAGGCAAGGAACAGGAGGCCACACACCTACTCAGTGGGAGAATCTGGATGTGCACCCTTCATCCTACAGTGCTCCGGGGAGTGCCTGCAACATCTTCAGTAAAGGTACCAAAGTGACTTATGTGTGTGTCTACCTTATTACCCCTACTGCCGGGATCCCCTCTGTCCTGCTTCCCCATATAACTATCTGCCCTGAAGGACTCAGCCTCACCTGTGGGAGGCTTAACACCTATAGCTGCACAACACCAACCCTTCAGTGGATCTGCACCGCAGCGCTGGTCACCCTGACCAGGTACCACAGGTGGCATCACGAACTTTCATATAAACATCTACTCCCCTGTAAATATCCCCTTTATCAGTGAGTGCCCAGGGCCACGGACTGAGCTGCAGCTACCGTGACATCCCCCATAGAAATCAACGGGCTCGTGCTGAGTACCTCAAGGCCCTGGCGGGTGGCTCATCTTTGGCGTCACGAACAGGATCGCGTGCCCTGCAGCAACGGAGTAATTTGTGCCCGTTGCCACCAGGTACTGTGTGCCTTAATGAAAGACTGTGATTTGTATTGTGGTGAAGATTTCCCGCCATTGCCCGCCATTTACAGCGCCACGGCGTGAAAATCTAGTGGGCGTACCTGCGCGCTGAGTCTTGGACACGCCCCCAATGCTGACGCAGCGGCAGGTCCTGCGGAGAGCTTCAGTGAACGCTCTGACGTCAGAGCGCCAGCGACGCAGGTTCTTGTAGCAACTGTTCCCGGAGGAAGCTGCGGCCTACAGGAAAAGGTAGGCCACGCTTAACTAGGGGGGTGCAGAGATGTCGCAGCAGCAAGCCGACAGCGCGGCCCAGGCCAACAGCCCCAATGATTTACCCACCGGCTCTGGAAACGCTGGCCCCTCACCTGGTCCTGTGGCCCCGATAGTACCGCTGACACTGCCATACATGCCTGGAGCAAATGGCTCCCTCAGTACAGTGGCAAGCCAGACACCCTGTCAGGGTTCAAGCGCAAAATATGCAGTATAATGGACATGTACCCTATGACAGAAAAGCAGAGAGCTGCAGTGGTAGTGGGACAACTGACTGGTGCTGCAGAGAGGGAAGTAGAGACTTGGACAGCTGAGGACCAGGAATCAGAGCTTGCAATTTTCTTAAAGCTACAGACTATCTTTGAGGACCGCACTGAAACAGACCTCCGAATGAGGTTCTACCAATGCTCCCAGAAACCAGATGACAGCATTCGGGACTACGCCTGCCGACTGCAAGGAGCCCTGCGAGCACTCAAACAGGTTAACCCTATGAATGTCGCCAAAGAGAATAAAATGTTAAAAGAACAATTTATACGGGGTACTGAGGTCCAAGCTGAAAGCAGGACTGTGCATTGGTGGTCCTTGGATCATCCTGACGCTACCTTTGATGCCCTTAAGGATATGGCTATAAAAGGACTGCGACCCCTGGAAACACCCGAGATGGCAACCCAGCGTCACCCAGGTGCGACCAATCTAATGCCCGCAGCATCCACCTTTTCCCCGCTGGTTGCTGAAGCCAAAACGCAGGTGGCGCCCCTGGCTGAGCTGGACTGTCTGCGCTCAGAAGTGCGCCAGCTAACCAAAAACCTGGCCACTGTAATGAGTGCCCTGCAACTGCTGACGGAGGAAGAAGGAAAGATCCTGCTACTGACTGCCCAGAGGATGTCCCCTGGATGAACCGGAGGAGAAGGAGGACGTCGCCCCACCGGAGGAGGACAACGCCATCCCCAGGAAGGACCCGCGACCAGCATCATCCTCGCCGGGAGATCGTCTGCTACTGCTGCCACAGAGAAGGTCACCCAGCACGTCGGTGTCATTTAAACGAGCAAATCCTGGGTCCGAGGGCCAACACCCAGGAATAGACTCATCAGGCCCCTCAGACTGGAACCGCAGGTTTGTGGGAGGAAAACCATACCTGTCCATCATACTGGATGGGATTGCAATCCTACCCTGCTGGACACCGGATCTCAGGTAACCATCATACCTGATGTTCTTTAGAATAGATACTGGTCCATGGACGGTCTCCAACCCCAAAGCCTGACTTTGCAGTATACGCCTCTAACGGCCTCCCTCTTGACTTACTGGGGGCTAAAAACTTAGACGTAAAAGTGGGGAGAGTGGAGCTAAAGGATCAGGGACTTCTTGTAGTGAAGACTGCTAATGAGGAAAATGAGTTGAATGTGGTTTTAGGCACTAACATTATTAGTAACTGTTTGGAGGAGGTTGTGTTTTTACTCCAACAGCTCGCCGAAATTGCCAGACCAAAGCAAAAGGGAGCAATCCAGAAGGAGATCCGGGCCCTGATGTGTCAGCAGCAAGTGAAACTGACCGGTGGTGAGATTGGTAATGTACGGGTAACAGACCCGAACCCCATTGTGATACCCCCAATGAATGAAATGCTTATTTGGTGTGGAGCAGCAATAGGTCTGAGAGGACAGAACTACCAAGCAGTAGTAGAGCCCCATTGTTCAGAGCACAGACCTACACTCTTGACTGCCAGAGGGGTAGTGGAGGTACATAATGGGAGGGTGCCAGTGCGTCTTCTCAACTTGGGAGAAGATGAAGTCAAATTACCACGTTATGCCACTGTTGCCAAGTTACATGCTGTGGATAATAACTCCATTCACCCGACGGAGCCCTTAACCTCCCCACAACCAGTGGAGGATAACGGCCCGACCACCAAGGTGGAGGATTGGTGTCAACAGCTCCATGTTGGGACGGACACCACTCCAGCCCACCAGAAACAGGGAGTACATCGAGTAGTTCAGGAGTACGCACAGGTATTCAGCAAACACCCACTTGACTTTGGGAAGATAAAAAGGGTCCAACATCACATCCCCACAGGCAACCATCCTCCCATTAAAGAACGGTACAGGCCTATACCACCAGCACACTACCAGAAAGCCAAGGAGATGTTGCGTGACATGAAGGAGGCAGGGGTGATAAGGGATAGTTGTAGTCCCTGGGCAGTTCCCCTAGTCCTAGTCAGGAAAAAGGATGGAAGCATGAGAATGTGTGTAGATTACAGACAAGTAAATCGCATTACACATAAAGATGCATACCCTTTACCACGCATTGAGGAATCCTTAGCTGCCTTAAAGACTGCTAATTACTTTTCCACCCTTGACCTCATAGTGGGTACTGGCAAGTGGCTGTGGCTGAGGAGGATCGGGAGAAGATGGCTTTCACCACCCCAATGGGACTCTGTGAGTTCGACAGGTGCCGTTTGGACTCAGCAGTGCCCTTGGAACGTTCCAGAGGTGATGGAGAGCTGCCTGGGACATCTCAACTTTGAACTGTGTTACTGTACCTGGACTAACGTAATTGTGTACTCCAAGACGTATGAAGATCACTTGAAGCACCTGGCGGAGGTATTCGAGTCACTGTCCAAGTATGGGATGAAACTGAAGCCTTCAAAGTGCCACCTGCTCAAACAAAAGGTACAGTATCTGGGACATATTGTCAGCTCAGAAGGAGTAGCGCCAGACCCGAGAAGGTCACCTGCCATCCAGAAATGGCCGGAGCCAAGAACCTCAAGAGGTCGTCAGTTCCTGGGACTGACAGGATACTACCGGAGATTTGTAAAAGGACTACACTAAGAAAGCAGCGCCTCTGCAGACCTCTGGTGGGACAGTCCCTAAGAGCAGAATTTCCATTCCACTGGGGTAAAGAACAGGCTGAGGCATTCAAAGAAATGAAGGAGATCCTGACAGGTGAGAGATCTTAGCCTATCCTGACTACAGCCAACCGTTCCTGCTGTATACGGATGCAGCAATGAAGGATTGGGAGCTGTCTCAGTCAGAATCAAAATGGCCTGGAGAAAGTCATCGCCTATGCAAGCAGGAAGCTCCGCCCAACCGAGAGGAACCCCGAGAACTATAGCAGCTTCAAGTTGGAGTTCTGGCACTGGTCTGGGCCATCACGGAGAAGGTTTAAGCACTACCTAGCCTCCAGCAAGTTCACTGCCTACACTGATAATAACCCCTTGACGCATCTTGAAACAGTTTAAGCTGGGAGCCATGGAACAACGCTGGATGGCTCGGCTGTCAAACTACCAATTCACTAATCAAGTACCGAGCGGGCCGCAAGAATGCCAACGCTGATGCCCTATCCAGGATGCCTCATAAAGTCGGACACAGAGGAAGAAGTGGATGATCTGGAAGAGATTGAACTACCTGCCTTTCACAGGGAAATTGGGATGATCCACGAGCAACAAGCCTGCAGGAGGCAGCGTGGTAAGACGTTAAATCCTTTACCTACCACAGCTGGAAGGAGACTCAGGACAGCGATCCAGTTGTCAGCCGTATCAAGAGCTGATAACTCAAGAAGGTTCCTCCTTGGAGAAGGGTGCGTCTCTACAAGCAAAGCAGCTGTGGAATGAGAGAAGCCGGCTGTTTATCTATCATGAGAAGTTGTGCGGAGGTACGTCAATCCAAAGACCCATGAGATGGTATGGCAGATAGTAGTCCCCAGAACGGACGTCCAGATGGTGTTGGAAGCCTACCACGATCAAGCGGGGCACTTTGGCTGGAAGAAGCTGGAGACCCTGTTGAAGTGTCGTTTCTACTGGGTGGGAATGCGCAGCTCCATTGAGAGGTGGTGCCAGAACTGTGGAACCTGTGGCCTCAGAAGAAAAGACTACAGCAGCCAGAAGGCACCCCTGCAACCCATCAAGACGACTCGTCCCTGGAGATCGTGGCCCTGGACCATGTCAAGTTGTCACCCAAGCCGGTCAGGATACTCCTATGCCCTGACCATGGTGGATCACTACTCCAGGTTCCTGGTGGTCGCCCCTGTCAAAGATCTGACGGCAGAGACAGCAGCAAAGACGTTCCAAGCGTATTTCTGCAGACCACATGGATATCCTGAGCAGGTGCTACTGAACAAGGCCAGCCTTCGAGGCCGAATTGTTCAAAGAGTTCTGCCATCTGTACGGATGTAAGAAGATAAGAACCACACCGCACCACCCCCAAACCAATGGTCTCTGTGAAAAGATGAATCACATCGTCATTGATCTGCTGAAGACTGTACCACTTGAAGAGAGAAATCGGTGGCCAGACCTACTACCTGATTGGTAGATCTGTACAATCACATACCTGTGAGTTCCACCAATTGCACCCCAGCTACCTCATGCGGGCAAGACCAGGAAAGCTGCACATGGATCTGGAGCTTGGTGTTGTAGAACCAGAAGCAGATGTGACTACTGAAGACTGGGACACAAACAGACAGGAACAGTACAGAAAAGTACAGGCCTGCGTTGAAGATAGTCTCAATCGAGTGAGGGACAACAAGAGGATCACTACAACAAAAGTGCGCCAGCTGAACCTTTCGCACCTGGTGAAATCGTGCTGAAAAGAAAGAGGAGGATGCACAAACTCGATGATCAATGGGAAAGAGAGCCCTACGTGGATAAGGTTTGACAACAAGAAAACGTGTATAATTATATTAGTAAAGATGGAGGAAGAACGACACAACTGTATCCAGAGATCACCTAAAGTTGTGTCCGGATCCGTTAAAGCTTCAGAGGAAGAACCTGTTGTCAAATGGAAGAGCGTGATGAAGCAGTCATACATACAGACTTAGGAGATTTCCCCGCGGATTGGCCCGAATTGATAAGCTGTAATCATGCCCTACTCCAATTCTATCAACCACAAGGGAACTCTTACATCCAGTTGAGCCGGTTGTTGCAGTAGAGTCAGTTCCAGAGGATCCTGCTCCAGCGGAACTCCAAGAAGGAACCCAAAAAGCGATCCCAAGAAGCTGAATCTCAGGAAGAAGGATCCCCTGTCGAGACAGAACCGGTTCACCCAGTTCACAGTATACTTGCCAGCCCAGTGGGGAGGTTAAGGCAATTCTACAATTCTCTTGCAAGTAGAACAGATAGATTAACTGACACCTCACCTATCAATGCACTGCGTAGGTCAGTACGCATAACAAGGGGACAATTACCTGTTAGGTACAGAGAATAGATACCTAATAAATGTAAATAATTGTCTAGAGCCATTGTATATAAATGTAAAATGTATTATTATTTCTTTATGCCTTACTAATTTGTTTTTTTTCCTTTTTGATACCAAAACAAGTAAATGGACATTATTTTTACTTGTTCCCATTACCCCTCAGAGCAATCTTTTCCAAAAGAGACTAGGACTTTTCAGATTGCTCATTCCTAATTGTTATTATATATGTATATAGTTATTTATTATTTCTGCAACAGTTCAAGATCCTCACCTCCCATAAGGGAAGAGTTATATTGTACAATTTTTTATTGTTATATGTTTTGTATTTCAGCCCGGAGTGCTGAGTTCTACTAGGGGGGAATGTGGAGCCCAGCTGCGACTGGATTCATATCCCCCAGAAGGGTGCGCAGAAGGAATTCACCACTAGAGGTCACTATATACATGCACACACCTTCACCCATCCCTAAGACCACCAGAGGGAGCTGTATAGACATATAAAAGGAGGGTCAAGACAGGAAAGTGAGTTCAGTTCAGTCCAGATTTGAGAGACTGGAGTTTGGTTCAGTGCAGCTCTGAGTTCAGTCAGCTCAGTAGCTGAGTTCAGCCAGACTGAAGTCTGCAGCCTGCAGTTCAGTAGAGTGGAGGCTAGTAAAGTGGAGTAAAATCCATTCCAGTCTAGTCAGAGCTGAGAGGAGTGAGTGCAGCTCAGTGAGAGAGCGTGCCGACGCTCTGAGAGCGGCGAAGAGACAGCCCACCAACTGCCAGTGTGTGTAATCGTATTAGCAAGTGGAGAGAGCAGCAACAGAGGTAGAAGAGTCTTTACTGCTTACCTCAGCAAGTATTGACCGGACACCGGGGTCCGAGCCTATAGGGATCTCCTCGACCCATTAGGAGAACACCAGAGTTCCTGGAGGACTACAAGTCCCAGGAGTACCACAGAGCTGATACGTAGCAGGATCAGGAGGACGGAGTCCGGCAGGATCCGCCGTAAGAGACCCTGTCCTTTCAGAGAGAAGGTCCAATCACAAGTTCAGCCAGGTGCAGGACGGAGACCAAGTTAGGCCCAGCTACACGCAGGCCAGGACTTTATCACAAAAAGGCAAGGAACAGGAGGCCACACACCTACTCAGTGGGAGAATCTGGATGTGCACCCTTCACCCTACAGTGCTCCGGGGAGTGCCTGCAACATTTTCAGTAAAGGTACCAAAGTGACTTATGTGTGTGTCTACCTTATTACCCCTACTGCCGGGATCCCCTCTGTCCTGTTTCCCCATATAACTATCTGCCCTGAAGGACTCAGCCTCACCTGTGGGAGGCTTAACACCTATAGCTGCACAACACCAACCCTTCAGTGGATCTGCACCGCAGCGCTGGTCACCCTGACCAGGTACCACAGGTGGCGTCACGAACTTTCATATAAACATCTACTCCTCTGTAAATATCCCCTTTATCAGTGAGCGCCCAGGGCCACGGACCGAGCTGCAGCTACCGTGAAATCCCCCATAGAAATCAACGGGCTCGGTGCCGAGTACCCCAAGGCCCTGGTGGGTGGCTCACATGTGAAAACAATTGCAGCGTGCATTAGCTTCTTCCATGTGTCGGATGAGACTCATCCATTCAAGTTGATGGGTGCGCAAAATAATTTGAATGCCATAAAGAGACACACTATAGCATCATTTTTTTACGGGTACATTGCAATTCTGTAACACAGGAAACTGTAAATGATTTACCACTTTACCCCCGAGGGCAGTTTGCATGTTAATGATGGGCCAATTTTTTCAATTCTGACCACTGTCACTTTATGAGGTAATAACTCTGAACGCTTTTATGGATCCCGGTGATTCTGACACTATTTTCTCGTGACATATTTTACTTCATGATAGTGGTAAAATTTATTTGATATGAATTGCGTTTATTTGTGAAAAAAATGGAAATTTGGCGAAAATTTAGAAAATTTTGCAATTTTCCAAATTTGAATTTTGATGCCCTTAAATCACAGAGATATGTCACATAAAATACTTAATAAGTAACATTTCCCACATGTTTAATTTACATCAGCACAATTTTGGAACCAAAGTTTTTTTTGTTAGGAAGTTATAATGGCTAAAAATTAAACAACGATTTCTCATTTTTACAATAACATTTTGTTTAGGGATCACATCACATTTGAAGTCACTTTGAGGGGTCTATATGATAGAAAACACCCAAAAGTGACACCATTCTAAAAACTGCACCCCTAAAGGTACTCAAAACCACATTCAATAAGTTTATTAACCCTTAGGTGCTTCACAGGAATTTTTGGAATGTATTAAAAAAAATGTATGTTTAACTTTTTTTCACAAAAAATTTACTTTAGATCCAATTTGTTTTATTTTACCAAGGGTAACAGGAGAAGTTGGACCCCAAAAGTTGTTTTACAATTTGTCCTGAGTACGCTGATACCACACACATGCAGGTAAACTACTGTTTGGACGCATGGCAGAGCTCGGAAGGGAAGGAGCACCGTTTTTCAACGCAGAATTGGTTGGAATTGAGATCGGACGCCATGTCGCATTTGGAGAGCCCCTGATGTACCTAAACAGAGCAAACCCCCCAATTCTAACTACAACCATAACCCCAACACACCCCTAACCCTAATCCCAACCCTAACCATAACCCTAACCACAAACCTAACCCTAACGCACCCCTAACCCTAATCCCAACTGCATCAGTAATCCAAACCCTAACCCAAACCCTACCCCTAACTTTAGCTCCAACTCTAACCCTAACTTTAGCACCAACCCTAACTTTAGCCCGACTCACTTTAGCCAAACACTAACCCTAAAGGGAAAATGGAAATAAATACATTTAGTTTATTTTATTACTTTTCCCTAACTAAGGGGGTGAGAAAGGGGGTTTTGATTTACTATTTTTTTTATTTTGATCACTGTGATAGGGTCTATCACAGTGATCAAAATGAACCAATAGAAAAAAATATCCTATTGTTGCCGGCGGGCACACTGCACATGCGACCACCATTTTCTCTGGGAAGAAGAAGCCGGCAGCCCGGGGGAGTTCAGGGGGGCCTGCAGGGACAATGGAGGTACTGGGAGGGGGGTGACCGGGGGACCCTATTTATCTTTCCTCTGATGTGCAATCACATGAGAGAAATTAAATGAAAAATGTGACTTTTTTGGGGGGTCACCGTTATACCATTAACGGCGATCACAACACGGGGTCTGTAAAAACCGACCAGAATCATGTTCTCTGGGGTCTCGGCTATCCCCGTAGCTGAAACGCCGGAGAAATTTCAACGCTGGGGGGCGCTATAACCTCAAACATCAGCGCAGTTAAAAAGTGGCGCTGTGGTTTAAGTACCCTTTACTGCCGCCGTGAAAAGGCGTATTGACGGTCGTTAAGGGGTTAAATTTAACTCTCATTATTCTCCCCTGCTTGCGCCGATCGCCTGCAGAGCAGGGGAGAATGATGAGAGCCATGTTCAGCACCCGGCACCGGCAAACAGTGCTTACTGTAACGCTTCTTCCCTGGCGTCAGTCCTTGTGGTGTACTGATGCGGCGCACACATGCTACAGGTGTGCCGCAAGTATTACACACACGGACACTGACATCTCCGGTACTGGAAATATCATGATGTGTGAAAGAGGCGTTATCGGGGGTTTTTATGTTTGGCAGCTGTCACACACTAAAAGACTCTTTTTATTGCAAAAAAAATAGTTTTTGCATCACCACATTTTGAGAGCTATAATATTTCCATATATTGGCCCACAGAGTCATGTGAGGTCTTGTTATTTGCAGGAAGAGTTGATGTTTTTATTGGTACCACTATCGGGCACATGACATTTTTTGGTCACTTTCTATTCCGATTTTTGGGAGAGAGAATGAGCAAAAGCCAGCAATTCTGAATTTCTTTTGGGAGGGGCGTTTACACCGTTCCGCTTGTGGTAAAATTGATAAGGCAGTTTTATTCTTCGGGTCAGTATGATTACAGCGATACCTGATTTATATCATATTTTTATGTCTTGGCGCTTAAATAATTGTTTTTGCATCACTTTATTCTGACAGATATAACTTTTATTTTTTCGCTGATGATGCTGTATGGCGGTTCGTTCTTTGCGGGACAAGATGACGTTTTGAGCGGTACCATGTTTATTTTTAACAGTCTTTTTGATCGCGTGTTATTCTGCTTTTTATTTGTATGTTTTGCCTTGTTTTTTTATGGTGTTCACTAAAGGAGTTAACTAGTGGGATAGTTTTATAGGTTGAGTCTTTACGGACGCAGTGATACCAAATATGTGTGTGTGGCCCAGCTGCGCTTGGTACACATGTTTCCTGGAGAATGCACAGAAAGGTAATTACAAAAACCTGATATTCATTCACACTCACACTTCCCAGTATTGCCACCAGAGGGAGCCTTAGACTATTTGAGGGTGTGGGAGACGTAGCAGAGGGGAGTCTTGAGTCTTTTCTGGGAGTCTTGAGTCTTTTCTGGGAGTCTTGAGTCTTTTCTGGGAGACGTAGGAGTCTGGAGTGCAGTTCCTGTCAGAGCTCAGTCTGAGCTAGAGAGAGGAGAGACAGAGACGGATAATTCCTGTCAGGAACATTCTGGCAGTCTCAGTGAGTGGATTCTGACTGTTAGTTCCCAAAGAACGTGGAAAGTGACTCTCGGAGCGAGCGTGTATTCAGTCAGACGGAAGGTCCTGAGAGCTGCTCTGGACAGAGTCTATGAAGGAAAAGAAGGAAGGGGACTACAGTTATTATAACAACGAGTCAACTGAGAAACGGTCAGTGAGCTGTGGAAGGAAGAAAGCTGACGACTACACCTACTGCTACCCGTGCTTATGTTAAGGGTGAGAGTAGGGCGACGGGCGAGTGGTGACCAAAGGAGAGAGTGACCGAGGCGTTATAGCAACATTTGCTGCCTCCACTCTGCTTAACCGGACGCCGGGTCCGAAGCCTTGCTAGTTCCTTCACGGCTAGTAGGAGAAAACCGGTGACCCTGCTGGACTTCAAGTCGCAGAGGGGCCCTATTGTGCTGATACGTAACCGGGGTCAGGGAGAACAGGAGTCTAGCGGGACGCTGCATATAAAGGCTTAGTTCTTGCCAAAAGAAGGCTCCACCACAATGTCGGCCGGGCATAGCTCTTCTATACAGAGTTAAACTTCGCTTCATGCAAGTTAGGACTCACACACATTAAAGAGAAAGGAGGCCTTAAACCTACTCGGTGATTACCTGGATCTGCATCCTCCACCCTGAGCAGCTTCCCGGGACATACCTGCAAATACCACCAGTAAAGGTATGGAAAGAGACTGACTTGTGTGTGTCTGACTTATTGCCTGCACCCTGCACCGCCATATACTTAGAGGGACTAGTCTTACCTGTGGAAGACTTAACATCTTGCTGCCCAGTAACAACCCCTCTGAGGATTTACCCTGCAGCGCTGGTCATCCTGATCAGAAACCACAGGTGGCGTCACAAACTATTACTACAATCCCCTGTAAATATCCCCCTTTGAATGAGCGCCCAGGGCAAAGGACCGAGCTGTGCTACTTGTGACATTCCCCTTAGACTTCAACGGACTCGGTGCCAAGTACCCCATAAGCCCTGGTACCGTGTGAGCGACTCATGTGTACTTTTATTTTTAAGATTTTTTTTCATTCAAATATTTAAGGATAAAATAAAAAAAATCGATATTTATTCTATTTTTTTAAAATATTTTTGCAATTATTTTACATTTTTGTTTTACTTTATTCTAACTTTTACACCTTATCCCACTATAGGACAATGATTTGAGCAGGCTGATTGCTTCTGTAGCATGCAGATGAAGCAGCCTCTGCATGCTACAGAAGCTGTCAGCGCTGCACACAGTGCACACTGACTTGAGAGACTTCCTGATCATGCACTGCGCATGACAGAGTTTCTCAACTCCGGAGACCCAGATGTCGTCATGACGACATTGGGTATCAATGGCAGTGATCGGGACCCCACGTCACACCGCGGGGTCTCCGATCCAAAGGCAGAGGTGCTGTCAGCCCTCTGCCTGCTCCTGGAATGCTGCAATATTGTTTGATCGCAGTGTTCCGGGGGTTAAAGTGCCGGGAGTGGTCTAATAGCTGCTGATATAAAAAAAAAACAAATTGCATATGGATTTCATAAGTATGACAAGTGGGAATAAAATTGTGCGAGTTTTATGGATGAAATGCTGACGATTTTTATATATAGTAGCAAGTAAAAGTTTGGGCACCCCTGGTCAAAATACTGTTATTGTGAACAGTTAAGCAAGTTGAAGATGAAATGATCTCTAAAAGGGCCTAAAGTTAAAGATGACACATTTCCTTTGTATTTCAGGCCAAATATACAGGTGCATCTCACAAAATTAGAATATCATCAAAAAGCTAATTTATTTCAGTTTTTTAATACAAAAATTGAAAGTCATATTATATAGAGTCATTACAAACAGAGTGATGTCTTTCAAGTGTTTATTTCTGTTAATGTTGATGATTATGGCTTATAGCCAATGAAAACCCAAAAGTCATTATCTCAGTAAATTAGAATACTTTATAACACCAGCTTGAAAAATGATTTTAAAATCCAAAATGTTGGCCTAGTGAAATGTATGTTCAGTAAATGCACTCAATACTTGGTTCGGGCTCCTTTTGCATCAATTACTGCATCAATGCGGCATGGCATGGAGGCGATCAGCCTGTGGCACTGCTGAGGTGTTATGGAAGCCCAGGTTGCTTTGATAGCAGCGTTCAGCTTGTCTGCATTGTTGGGTCTGGTGTATCTCATCTTCTTCTTGACAATACTCCATAGATTCTCTATGGGGTTAAGGTCAGGAGAGTTTGCTGGCCAATCAAGTACAGTGATACTGTTTTTTGTAAACCAGGTATTGGTACTTTTGGCAATGTAGACAGGTGCCAAGTCCTGCTGGAGAGTGAATCTAGTTGGTATGTGACTGCAACTATGCAAAAATTCAAAAAAGTGACTGCAGACTTTTCTCCTCAGCCTGGAAAACTTCTTTAGTTATCTTATTCATTAAAGGGCATCTGTCAGCAGGATCAACCCTTCTAAGCCATATATATGGGCATGTAGGTCATAGGAAGCTGAATAAAATGATACCTTGATATGTGCAATGTGATGGCTTATTCCAGAGAAATCCACGTTTTTTACATATGTAAATGAGCTGTTCCAGGCTATGGGGAGGATGTTTCCTTGAAGATAACTCTGCCTCTGTGAGGAGGAAATAAATAAGGCTTGTACATTCTTTTGATCAAAATTATGTTTACTAAATACCCTTATTATTATTACTACCTTCATGCATTTTTTGCAAAGTATTTTTTTATTTTATTTTGGATATTTGTTTTTGTTTTTGGTTGTCTCTGTGAGGAGGAAGACCGGGCTGCGGGTACCTGTACTGAGCTGTGTCCGGAACTGTTGAGGCTGCCTCCCATGTTGCCTGAGGGAAGGAATGAGGGACCAGAACAACCTCATGACCCAGGTAAGAGAGGCGTTATAAAGAGAAAAGCGCGCACAGCGGCGGGCAGTTTGGAGCGAACAGGCAGTGCGCAGCAGAGTGAGCAGAGTGTTCTGCTTCCTAAGCACTGGCGCAGCGACAGGCTGTATTTGTAGGCTCCCGTCATCACCAGCAGAGCCGAGAGTGAGAGAGGTGCCGTGCGCCCAGAGACTATGAGTACTGCACATGTATGGAGGAGAGAAGGCCGAGTACCGGACACTCGTTTGCGGCCTTCCTTGCTAGTTGCTGGACGCCGGCCCACATTTGACAGAGAGAGCGCTGCGGCCTGGCTTGCTTTGGTCACACAAGTTGATGGACTAGGGGCTCAGCGGAAGGTACCGGAGACCAACCGCTGCAGCCAGAAGACGGAACATCGTTCAAGGGGATCCCTCTGTGGACATCTTTCCCGCCGTTGCCGGTGCTGCAACCCCCTGTGGGATCATCTGTGGCGAAGGAGCGTAAAAGGACGCGATAAGTTTAATAATGGGACTGCTATTGTTCTTCACTTGTTTTTTACCATTTACCCTTTAACCATTTATCTCCCTGCGAGGAGTTAATATTCTGATCAATTAAACTGTTAAATTTTGTTAACCCTTGCTCTGCCTTGTCTATCACTGCATCCCGCAATTTGCTTTTGTGGCACCCCTGAGGGTCCAGTCGCTACAGAAGTACAACACCTCAGCCAGAGGTGTGGTACTCCACTCTCGGGTAAGGAGGGGGCACTACCCGGTACCTGCATACTAGCATGCAAGACAACACCTCCCTATGATAGGGGTGCTGGGCAGGCCCATCTCAGGCAGAGGGGGAACCAAGTAGAGGGTGTGAGTGCAAGAAGTGAAGAGGAGTCGGTGGTGGGAAGTTGGGAGGAGCAGTGGGGAAGAAAAGAGCTCATGAGGAAGGAGTCCTAGGGGACAGGGATGTTAGGAATTCACCCATGGCGCCCGTATTCAGGCCAACTGTAGTCAGACCGAGGGACCAGGTCGCAGTGGGGGACCGGCCCCAGACTAGTGGAGAGACTGTAGGACTCAGCTAGCAAACCGGAGGCTGTAGTGACTGTATGTGCGACAGCCAAATCCACACACATTCGAACACCATGGGTGGCGTCACGACTTAACTCCCTATAAACTTTTCCCCATCATTTTTATTGCACGCCCAGGGCCACGGACCGGGTCATTGCAGCCGTGACCTTTCCCCCCCAAAGAACTGTCTGATCCAGACCGAGTACCCCACGGCCCAAGCGAGCATCGCACTTACACCTCCAGAGCTTATTATATATAAAAGGGGAGTTACCAGTGGGACACAAGTAACAAATACAGAAGAGGAGAAATTAAATTTGTCTCCTTGCAAACTCATGTTTTTCTTCTGAGCTCTCCTGTATTGTAACCCTGTATGTGAGATGAAAGCTGAAGCAGAGAGGAACCTGCAGATGTGTTGGTTAAGCTGGGGTTCCATTAGCATATAGCATCCAAAGCAAGAGGATTAGATGCAATATGCTAATGACACTCAACTCCAGCTCTGCTGCTAGCATGAGTCGAGTGTCAGGGCTCTGTGCTCCCATCGTCTCGCATAACAGAATCGCAGCACAGGTGCGGATGAGACTGAGAACGTAATTTCTCCATCTCCTCCATTGCCGGCAACCTGGGTAATCTCACTGCACTGGGATGACACTCGACAGCAGTCTGATGTTTCACACGCACCCATAGACTTGTATGGGTGAGTGCGATCCGAGTATCAGATACATTTGCAGCATGCTGCAATTGTTCTCTCTTGCAGAGTTGGCATGAGAAAACACTCGCAGAAATGACCTGTCACATAGAATAACACTGGGCCGAGTGCTATTCGATGTTTTATCACACAACACTCGGCCGTGTTATACACTCTTGTGATCGAGCCCTTATAGTCACACACAGCTCTGCAGTGAGATCAGGAGAGCAGAGAGCGGCCATCACACTGGTGACCATTATATATCACACTGGTAATTCCCCCTTCAAGAAAAAAAGCTCTGGAGGCAGAGTTATCTCCAGGAACCATCCTCCCCAGAGCCTGGAAGAGGTCGTTTATATAAAGTGATAAAAGATGATTTCTCAACAACACATCAGATATGAGACCCACAGGTGGAACTGTTTTCAGCAGTCTATAATGTGTATGCCCATATTAATAGTTTAGAGAGGTCAAATGTGGAATGACAGATTCCCTTTATATATACAAACCCTGGCAAAAATTATGGAATCACTGGCCTTGGAGGATGTTCATTCAGTTGTTTAACTTTGTTTAAAAAAGCAGATCACAGACATGGCACAAAACTGAAGTCATTTCAAATGGCAACTTTCTGGCTTTAAGTAACACTAAAAGAAATCAAGAACAAAAATGTGTTAGTCAGTAATGGTTATTTTTTTTAACCAAGCATAGGGGAAAAATTATGGAATCACTCAATTCTGAGGGAAAAAAATATGGAATTATGAAAAACAAACAAACAAAAAAACACTCCAACACATCACTATTATTTTGTTGCACCACCTCTGGCTTTTACAACAGCTTGCAGTCTCTGAGGCATGGACTTAATGAGTGTCAAACAGTACTCTTCATCAATCTGGCTCCAACTTTCTCTGATTGCTGTTGCCAGATCAGCTTTGCAGGTTGGTGCCTTGTCATGGACCATTTTCTTCAACTTTCACCAAAGACTTTCAATTGGATTGAGATCCGGACTCTTTGCAGGCCATGACATTTACCTTATGTGTCTTTTTTCAGGGAATGTTTTCACAGTTTTTGCTCTATGGCGGGATGCATTATCATCTTGAAAAATGATTTCATCATCCCCAAACATCCTTTCAATTGATTGGATAAGAAATGTGTCCAAAATATCAACATAAACTTGTGCATTTAATGAAGATGTAATGACAGCCATCTCCCTAGTGCCTTTACCTGACATGCAGCCTTATATCATCAATGACTGTGGAAATTTGCATGTTCTCTTCAGGCAGTCATCTTTATAAATCTCATTGGAACGGCACCAAACAAAAGTTCCAGCATCATCACCTTGCCCAATGCAGATTCGCGATTCATCACAGAATATGACTTTCATCCAGTCATCCACAGTCCACGATTGCTTTTCCTTAGCATATTGTAACCTTGTTTTTTCTGTTTAGGTGTTAATGATAGCTTTCGTTTAGCTTTTCTGTATGTAAATCCCATTTCCTTTAGGCTGTTTCTTACAGTTCGGTCACAGACGTTGACTCCAGTTTCCACCCATTCCTTCCTCATTTGTTTTGTTGTGCATTTCCTGTTTTAGAGACATATTGCTTTAAGTTTCCGGTCTTGATGCTTTCATGTCTTCCTTGGTCTACCAGTATGTTTGCCTTTAACAACCTGCCCATGGTGTTTTAATTTGGTCCAGGTTTAAGACACAGCTGACTGTGAACAGCCAACATCTTTTGCAACATTGCGTGATGATTTACCCTCTTTTAAGAGTTTGATAATCCTCTCTTTTGTTTCAATTGACATGTCTCCTGTTGGAGCCATGATTCATGTCAGTCCAGTTGGTGCAACAGTTCTCCAAGGTGTGACCACTCATTTTTAGATGCAGACGAACGAGTAGATCTAATTTGAAATTTGATGCAGGTGTTAGTTTTGGGAGTGAAAATTTACAGGTGATTCCATAATTTTTTCCCTCAGAATTGAGTGACTCCATAATTTTTCCCCTATGCTTGGTTAAAAAAAAATAACCATTACTGACTACCACATTATTTGTTCTTGATTTCTTTTAGTGTTACGTTAAGCCAGAAAGTTGCCATTTGAAATGACTTCAGTTTTGTGCCATGTCTGTGATCTGCTTTTTTTTAAACAAAACTGAATGAACATCCTCCATGGCCGGTGATTCCATAATTTTTGCCAGGGATTGTATGTACAATAAAAACCTCTTCATGGTGTATGCTTATTTCTCTCATGACTGTATATGACATTTTGCACTACACATATCTAATGTTGCAGTTCCACATTGGCTTAAAATTTATTCAGAGATTCAAACACTGGAATAGCTTAAAGGGGTCTCTTACCTTAAATAGTCTCTTTATGTGACTGCAGATTTGTGAATCCTCAGATCACACGTACTGCACGCTGGGAGAATTCTCCGGTGCCAGGAGGTCATATGACCACAAGTGCATTGAGTGAGGCCGCGCTTATCTAGTCAGCACATGACCACAAGTATGCAAATCGCATAATTGCGGTCACGCGCCTGCCGCCGGCGAATTCTCACAGCACACATAGAGTGACTGCAGACTTGTCGCCTAAAGCTGGACAACCCCTTTAAACTATTGAAATCAGAGAGCCAGTTGAGTATCTCAATCTAAACTTCAGTTGTGGGAAAGAGTAGTCCTACGAGTGAACTGAGACATCCAAGTGGATGCCCTCCCTGTATGTTGCAGGAACCAGATAGTTGTAATACTCACCTAGAAATGCTCAAGACAGATATTGTTGTATAAAAATTTAGAAATGTTTCCTATAAAACCAGTTTGACACATCCTAGATGACATCTCACTTCTGACATGGCTTATAACCTCCCCCAACTCCAGGTGCCAGAATGAATTGCTGCTCGGCAAGCAGTGGCGATGGGTCACCAATTCAGATCTGAATGGAAAGGTTAAGCTAACAAATGTGTAAATATAAAATCTACTTTTTGACACTTTCCTAAAGACATTCAATTGTACTAATTAACTGAATACTCAATTTTGTGAGGTTTCTGTGCTTTCACCAACACAACAGCTGTGCTTAGGACATACATGACTACCATGTAATGTTTAACGACTGCTGCAATGTGTGCATTGAAGGTTATAATAAATCAATTGACACCGCCATCAGATAATAGCAGCTGATGAGTGGTTGAACTGAAACATTAATTTCTTTGTTGAAATGTAGCAAATGAGCCGTGCTACACATAGTGTGAAACGAAAAAAGCACACAAAAACAGTGTTGTCATTTTTTTAAGCTTAGCTTGTTTATTTAAAAAGGCACAAACAGATGATGGCAAATCTTCATTAACCCCTTAGTGACCGAGCCCAGGGTGGATACTAATAGCTTGGGGCCACTGTGCAAGAAATGTGTCTGGGCCCCCCCTCCCCTGCTTACGATGATGGCAATCTGGTAATGGGACCCCTGGAGCCTCAGGCTCTGAGAAACAAGGCAGATTGCCCTCATTATTACTGCCCTGCAAGAAGGGGTGTACATAGCAATCACAGGGCCCTATAGCAAAAGTTCTATTGGGTCTCCCCACACATCTAAAAAATACATATTTTTTCACTGAGATGGAGATACATATACTGCATGTGTATTAAACAAATACCAAATTGTGTAAAGGTACACAGCTCTGGAAACACTATAAATCTCAGAAAAAAGGAGCTTAAATACTAAATAAAAAATTAATCTTTATTTATACATATTAAAAATGAAACATATTATTAAAAATATGTACTCATGCCAAAACCGAGGCCGCAAACCTAATAACAGTCTAGGGAGACCTTAATACATCATTAACTCACAGACGAAGTCCTAAATTAGCAAATGAGTATATTGAATACAAAAATTATAATAAAATAATTAAATTGCTGATCAAAAGCGTGTAAATAATTAATGTAAACAATATACTCTCATAAAGTGCTTTTTTGAAAATAAAATGCTATAGCTTATAATATTACATGCAAGTACACTATTAATACACATAAAGTGCATACCGTATGTCAATTGCTGCTAAAAAAGTATGCAGATAAATTGTGCCCTCAAATGTAAACATATAAGGTGCTAATGATAGACATGTAGTGCCATAACATTAACATGCACATGAAAGTAAGCAAACAATGAGCAAAATAAATGAAGGAACTTACATGTGTGAGCAAGGTCTAATGTAGGTGCTCCCGCCACCCCAACGCGCGTTTTGTGATAGTCACTTCCTCAGGAAGCTGTTGAGCAAGTGATACATCCCTGGAGTCAGGCTCACTGCCCCTACATTATGCTGTTCTTAGAATAAATAACAAAAATCTGTGGACCGATTTCCTTTAACCCCTTAAGAGGACTGAAACACTTTGTAGGTTAATGACCTGGCCTCATTTTTTAAATCTGACCACTGTCACTTTATAAGATAATAACTCTGGAACGCTTCAACGGATCCCACTGATTCTGAGATTGTTTTTTTTGTGACATATTGTACTTCATGATAGTAGTAAAATTTATTTGATATGACTTGTGTTTATTTGTGCAAAAAATGGAAATTTGGCGAAAACTTTCACGATTTTCAAATGCTTAATTCTTAAGCCCTTATATTGGAGAGCAATGTCACACAAAATAGTTAATACCGTAAATAACATTTCTCACATATCTACTTTACAACAGCACAATTTTGGAAACATAATTTTTTTTTGTTAGGACGTTATAAGGGTTAAAATTTGACCAGAGATTTCTCATTTTTCCAACAAAATTTACAAAACCATTCTCACATGTGAAGTGACTTTGAGGAGTCTATATGACAGAAAATACCCAAAAGTGATACCATTCTAGAAACTTCACCCCTCAAGTTGCACCAAAGTGTATTAACCTTTCAGGTGCTTCACACGAATTGAAGCAATGTGGAAGAAAAAAATTAATATTTTACTGTTTTTCACAGAAAGTTTACTTTTTTATTTTCACAAGGGTAACAGGAGAAAATGAACCACACCATTTTTGTGCAATTTCTTCTGAATACACCAATACTCCATATGTAGTTGAAAACTACTTTTGAGGCATATTGCAAAGCTCAGAAGGGAAAAGCACCATATTGGAGTTCAGATTTTGCTGGAATGGTTTGAGGAAGCCATGTCACATTGTTTTAGCCCCAGATTTTACATTTTCACATGGGAAAATGGGTAAAAATGACACCAAAATGTGTCCCACAATTTCTGCTGTATGTAGAAACACCCCACTGTACAAAACACGTACAGTACTGCTTAGCCATACAGAGAGACTCGGAGGGACAGAGAGGTGCGCAGATTTTCCTAGAATAATTTGTGGACTCCATATAAAGAGCCGCTAAATGCTAGACGAGACGAATCCCCCTCAAGTGACACCATTTTGGAAATTATACCCCTGCCAAACATGTGGACGCTAATAGGCAGGCTGTCAGGCTCAGAAGGTAGAGAGGCATTTGTGAGCGCAGAGTTCACTGGATTTCTTTTGTGGGTCAGGAAGCCATTTTGCTTTTTCAGAGCATTTACCACCAGTGTAAGGGGACGACCGTACCGCGAGTACCTGCGTGCCGGGGCCGGAACTGATAGGGCTGAATCCTCTGTTCCTGGAGGGAGGCTTGAGTGAGGCGGACCTTCCCCTGTTGCCTGGGGGAAGCTCTAGTGAGCGGAACCTTCCTCCTGACCCGGGGAGGCAGGAAGAGAAAGGAGAAAAGCGCGTGCAGCAGCAGGGAGATAAAATGCAGAAGCATACGCGGCAAGTCAGTTTGGCACCAATGGAGTGCAGCGTGCAGAGTGGTGAGAGGAACGCTCTGCTTTCCTTTCCCCCACCACAGAGTATCGGCGCTGCGACAGGCCGAATAGAGAGAGCCCCGTCGTCTACCGAGGGACCGCTGCAGAACAGAGCACAGCCGTGCACACGGAGCAGAGCTGAGCAGTGCACACAGAGTATAGCCGAGCTGGCCGAGCTGCAGTAGAGAGAAGGGCCAGGCGTGCTGCAGCAGACCAGAAGGAGAGGGACTGCAGCGCTGAGGGGAGCTGTGTGTCCAGCAGTAGCCAGGCAGAAGAGCGCTCTGTCCGGGGAGCACTAGCATCGTGCATGCCAGCGTCTGCCATCTCCCGCCGCCAGCAGAGAGGGAGAGGAAGGTGCAGTTTGTCGGTGACTACCAGAGAGAAATGCGCCGTACGCTCAGTGTCCGTGAGTACTGCACACGTGCCACATAAGAGGGACCAAATACGAGACTGACACTTGCACCCTGACGTTGCCAGCGAATATTTGCCCAGACACTTGCGCCCTGACTTCATCAGTGTATATTTGCAGAGCCACGTTGGGCTCATACAGGACTGTGGCCCGTACCCTTGTCAGCGACTGCAGTATATGGACTAAGGCTCAGCGGAAGGTACCAGAAGATCAGGCATTGTTGTCTACCGGACCATATTGAAAAGTCACTGCGCCAACCGTTGCCGGCACTATTGACTTTCCAGCAGGAGTTACAGTTTGAGGAACTTCTGATATAAGAGCTTCACAGGGACTGCCGTTATCTGATCCTTTATTCTTGAACTCTGCATATCCTTTTTTTATGGTTTGGCTCTTTTACACAATAAATACTTTTTTATAGAAAAAAAAAATATTTTTGCAGCTTTTTCCGAGAGCTATAACTTATTTATTTATCCACTGATGAGCTGTACGGCGGTTTGTTTTTTGCACAACAAGATGACGTTTTCAGAGATACCATTTTTATTTTGATTCGTCTTTTTGATCGCGTTTTATTCCCCTTTTTTTCCCAGTGGAATGATGAAAAGCCATAGGTTGCACCTTTTTAATTTTTTTTAAGCTGTTCAATGAAGGTGTTAAACTAGTGTGTTTTTATAGATGGGTCATTTCGGACACGGTGATACCAAATATGTGTACTTTTTCTATTTTTTTTTACATAAAAATGTGTATTTATTGGTATATTTTTTTATTTTTTCTATTATTTTGTAACTTTTTTTTGTTTTTACATTTTTACGATTTGTTTTACTTTTCAACTTAGTCCCTCTATGAGACTTTCACTTTTTTTTTTTTACTTTGGCGTATAAAGCATTGCAATATGCCAGAATGGGCCAACATACCACCAAGAGTGTGTGCCAACCTTGTGAAGACTTACAGAAAACATTTGACCTCTGTTTTTGCCAACGAAAGATATATAACAAAATATTGAGATGAACTTTTGTTAATGACCAAATACTTATTTTCCACCATAATTTGCAAAATAAATTTTGCCAAATCAGACAAGGTGATTTTCTGGATTTGTTTTCTCATTTTGACTCTCATAGTTGCGGTCTACCTATGATGTCAATTACAGGCCTCTCTCATCTTTTTAAGTGGGAGAACTTGAACAATTGGTGGCTGACTAAATACTTTTTTTCCCCACTGTATGTGTGGCAGTGGCGAAACCTCAAACAAGAAAATGAATTTATCATACTTGTCACCAATGTGACACCAACCACCAGCTTGAAGAGCAAGTAAGGAATTGTGTTCAAGAGAAAGCAATATTGTAAGCATATAAAAAACAAGCACACCTGAAAACAATTGGAGAATATCTCAAGTGGTACACTGTTTTAAGATCCAACGTGGGTAGGTCTAAGGAACTTTGAAATTGTAGACCTTTTATACCTATAGTGATTAAAAAATATAAATATTTTTTGTAAATACAGCATAGTTACTCTACCGGCTGAAGTAACTGGGTAGCCCTACAGTTTAGAGGCTGTGGTTGAAATGATTTTATTTATGCTATGGTTATGAAATCCTGCAAAAGAGAGACAAAAAAAAATCTCTATGCAAGACAATATACAAAATAGCAGAAGAGGCAATCATAGTTATATTATGGTTGCTTTAAGTTTTATTTAAAAAATAGAAGGGTTATTCCAGGCACCGTCACTTTTTTCCTGTGTATTATTTCAACCCAAATCCTCAGAAATAGCATGCGTTAAGTTTTATCATTATTATTTGATAGATACAAAATATATGTTTGGATCTATAAAAATGTTACGAAATAATAAATTTAAACCACAAAAATATATTTTGAGCTTGACAAAACACACATTTCTACTGGCTCTATTCACACTGGTTTTAATTAAAATAGATCTTTGACAAATTGCCGTTTTATTTTTGCCAGGTAGCACAGAGCAGCAGATCAAGGTCAGTAGAAACCCGAAGAAACATACAGTAACTTTTACCCCAGTACAGACAATCCTTAATGAGACAAGATGAAATGGACGGTTTAATAGGATTTTATATGTACAGTCATGGCCAAAAGTTTTGAGAATGACACAAATATTATATTTTCACATGATCTGCTGCCCTCTGGTTTTTATGTGTGTTTGACAGATGTTTTTATCACAGACTGAAATATATAATTGCAAACAGGGCCGGCGTCAGCACCCGGCACACCCGGGCAAGTGCCGGGGCCCTGAGCAGGCGGGGGGGCCCACTCGCCGTCTGGCACCCCCCCTCCTTTAGCGGAGGAGAGCGGTGTCAGCGCCGCCACTGCCCCCCCCCGCTTGCTCAGGGCCCCGGCATCAGATGGCACAATACTTACCTCTCCCGTGCCTCCGCTGCCGCAGCTCCAGGCTCCAGGGGCGCCGGCGCTTCCTCTCACAGCAGGCCGCTGAATGACATCATCATTCAGCGGCCGGCTGTGACAGAGAGCGCGGACGCTGGACGGGTAAGACGTGTGTGTCTCTGTGTGTGTGTCTCTGTGTGTATGTAGTGCGGTGCTTTGTGTGTGTGTGTGTGTGTGTGTGTGTATGTGTGTGTGTATGTATGTGAGAGAGTGCTTGTGTGCTGTCTGTGTGTGATGATGGGCAGGCATTGCTGATAATGGGGAGGCATTGATGATGATGATGGGGAGAAGATGATGATAATGGGCAGGCATTGATGATAATGGGCAGGCATTGATGATGGGGACAAGATGATGATGGGGAGAAGATGATGATTGGCAGGCATTGATGATAATGGGGAGGCCATGATGATAATGGGCAGGCACTGATGATGGGGAGGAGATGATGATGATGGGCAGGCATTGATGATGATGGGGAGGAGATGATGATGATGATGGGCAGGCATTGATGATAATGGGGAGGCCATGATGATGATGGGGAGACAATCATGATGATAAGGAGGCAATGATGATGATGAGGAGGAAATCATGATGATAATGGGGAGTCTTTCCACAGCGCCCTTTCCTGAGCCGTAAAAGTGCAGAACGCAGTACAGAGCAGAGGAGAGCTCCATATTTTGTATGGAGCATTATATGGGGACCAGTATCCTGTATGGAGCATTATATGGGGACCAGTATCCTGTATGGAGCATTATATTGGGTCCAGTATTCTGTATGGAGCATTATTTTGGGTCCAGTATTCTGTATGGAGCATTATATGAGGGGTGACATCCTGCATGGGGTATTATATGGGTGATGAGGAGGAGACTGTGGTGCCCATAATATTGTATGGAGGACTGTACTGTCCAGTCTGTTCTGTGCGCTGTGAGGATTTGGCGGTTTTTGACCTATTGTACAATTTACAATAGGCATCAGTCATGTAATGGAAGAAGTGAAGTGTTTGGCATTGTACTATACCCATATTTCTCTGCTGTATCTGTGCATCATGAATCGTGGTCTGTGTTAAAGGGGCCCACTGAGACTCTTTCGCCCGGGGCCCATAAAAACCTGGAGCCGGCCCTGATTGCAAACATATGAGTAACAAAAGCTTATATTGACAGAATGAGTTAATGCAGCAAGTCAATATTTGCAATGTTGACCCTTCTTCTTCAGGACCTCTGCAATTCTCCCTGGCATGCTCTTAATCAACTTCTGGACCAAATCCTGACTGATAGCAGTCCATTCTTGCACAATCAATGCTTTCATTTTGTCAGAATTTTTAGGTTTTTGTTTGTCCACCCGTCTCTTGATGATTGACCACAAGTTCTCAATGGGATTAAGATCTGGGGAGTTTCCAGGCCATGGACCCAAAATCTCTATGTTTTGTTCCCTGAGCCATTTAGTTATCACCTTTGCTTTATGGCAAGGTGCTCCATCATGCTGGAAAAGGCATTGTTGATCGCCAAACTGCTCTTGGAGGGTTGGGAGAAGTTGCTCTTGGAGGACATTCTGGTACCATTCTTTATTCATGGCTGTGTTTTTAGGGAAGACTGTGATAGAGCCGATTCCCTTGGCTGAGAAGCAACCCCACACATGAATGGTTTCAGGATGCTTAACAGTTGGCATGAGACAAGACTGGTGGTAGCGCTCACCTTGTCTTCTCCGAATGAGGCGTTTTCCTGATGTCCCAAACAATCGAAAAGGGATTCATCAGAGAAAATAACTTTACCCCAGTCCTCAGCAGTCCACTGCCTGTACCTTTTGCAGAATATCAGTCTGTCCATGATGTTTTTTCTGGAGAGAAGTGGCTTCTTTGCTGCCCTCCTTGAGACCAGGCCTTGCTCCAAGAGTCTCCGCCTCACAGTGCGTGCAGATGCACTCACACCTGCCTGCTGCAATTCCTGAGCAAGCTCTGCACTGCTGGTAGCCCGATCCCGCAGCTGAAACACTTTTAAGAGACGGTCCTGGCGCTTGCTGGTCTTTCTTGGGCGCCCTGGAGCCTTTTTGGCAACAATGGAACCTCTCTCCTTGAAGTTCGTGATGATGCGATAGATTGTTGACTGAGGTGCAATCTTTCTAGCTGTGATACTCTTCCCTGTTAGGCCATTTTTGTGCATTCCAATGATGACTGCACGTGTTTCTTTAGAGATAACTATGGTTAACAGAAGAGAAACAATGATGCCAAGCACCAGCCTCCTTTTAAAGTGTCCAGTGGTGTCATTCTTACTTAATCATGACAGATTGATCTGTTCCGACCACGCACCACAATTGTGGATACCAGGGCTATGGGGTACTCGGAGCCGAGCCCATGGAAATCTATGGGAGTTGTCACTGGTAGCGGTGGCTCGGTCCGTGGCCCTGGCGGTCGTGCAATGGGGGAATATTTACAGGGGATTATTAGGATAGGTAGTTCGTGACGCCACCTGCGGTTTCTGGTAAATTGTACCAGCGCTGCTCTAAGGACTTTCACAGGGGATGTTATGGGGCAGCTTGGTAGTAAGTCTCCCACAGGTGAGACGGGTCCCTGGAAGTCTATGGTGAAGATGATGCAGGATATAGTAAGAATTCAGCCAAACACAATGCAGCTTCTTTTCATACCTTTTACTGATGGTGGTTCAAGCAGATCCCGGGGAGCTGGTCGGGGTGGAGAGTGCACATTCCGGTAACAGCTGAGCAGGTTAGAGGCCTCCTTAACTTCAATGTACATGTGAGTCCAACTTGCCTGAAGCAAAGTTAACTCTGAATCTCCAGCTTTCTCAATAGCTGTACTGCCCGGCCAACGTTGTGGTGGAGCCTTCTAAGTGATGAAACTAAGTCCTTACTTTTGTCGTGCACTTGACTCAAAGTCCCTGTTCCACCTGACTCCGGTTACGTATTGACACTTAGGGCTGCTCTCTGCGACCTGTAGTCCAGATGCCTCCGGTTTTCTTGTTACTATGCCTGAAACAGTAGCAACACTTCGGACCCCGGTGTCCGGCAATTTAGTGCAGGCAATCCAATACCTAAAGCACTTCTCTAACTTCTCCACTGTGCCCTTCGCCCTGCTTCCCGCTTTTAACATAAGCACTTGTGACTTTCAATGGCGAGGTCAGCTTTCTCTAGGACTCGCTGAGTAGCCCTCAGTATCCTCTAAGTCCCACTTGGACTGACACTGAGCTGATCCGTACAAAGACAGGAGCCAGATTCCACTACTCTCCCTCCTAGGTTGGCTGACTGACTAACCACCCAAGCACGTGTCACTCCCTCCTATATCTCAGACGGGTGTGTCTGAAAGAGTGAGTGACAGTGAATGAATATCAAGCGTTGCTGTTACTTTCCTGTGCACTCTCCTGGATTTTCATGTGTGCCTGCGTAGCTGGGCTACACATCCCCCCTTGGTAAAACACAGCACTCCCGGCTGTAAAAGACAAAAAGAACATTTTGTTTTGCATTAACATAACATTATAACTCTTCCCATCCGGGAGGTGAGGATTTCTTAAACGTTACATTTTGTACAATAGGAAAAATACAAAAGTATCAAAACATTTTTCTCATAAATATTCACAATATCAGACAATATTCTTGTGGAGGACCCGCACCAAAAACCTCCCACGTGGGTCCTGGGTGGGCTGCAGGACTTCTGACTGCAGACCTCACTCTAGGCCCACCATACGGGTTTTTCTTCAGAGGTAGATAGTAGTAGTGGTTTTATGTAAAACCAAGATAATGCACCGTAGCGCAACTATTTACAGGATAAGTTCTGGGCTGGCACAGTCCTCAGCCTCTCAGTCCATGACATGGTTAAAGACACATATTTAAACTTCAATTGTCAAATATTCACATTATAATTTTTAACTTTCATATTCACATTATATATCTATATATATACTTCAAGTATTCACTTACTTGTTTTACCCAACCAGGGTATTCTATATGTAAAACTATGCAATCAACACATTATTTAACTTTCTAAATTCTTTAACTCTCTTTACCCAGCCGGGTATTCTATTTCAAATATATAAAACATCAGTATACAATACTTAAAGTGCAAAAATGCAATTTTTCTTTCAAAACTTTCTACAGTTACTAGAATGCGGTAAACCCCTGTCTGGGTCCTACCGGTCTTCACTTGTTATTACTTTCAATTACGTCTTCCACCCCGGGGGCTGGAACCACGCGTTGCTCCTTAGAGCGCATTACAAACAGGTCGTGACCTGCTATCAATGTCTGGGTCGCCACAGTCCTTGTGCGAACCGCTAGGGGCACGCCGGGTGCTTCCTCTTTGTGAGACGCCGATTGCGTCGCTTCAGGTGCCACAACATTTTGCGATACTAACTTGGTCACAGTTTGCGGTTTAGGCGGCAGCGCTGGCTGAGACCTGGGCTGCTGTACAGATTGCAACTTGGTTTGCGTTGAGTAAGCAGGAGGCGATGCCGATTGCGACATAGATTGCGATGGGCCTGCAGGGGCGATGCTGGAGTACGGCCTGGTGCTGTGGGCGCTCGAGACGGGGACGCTTCGGTAGTGTTGACGTTACCGGCGTCGGGGACGGGGTCACTGACGATGGACACATTGAGGGCATACCAGCCCTTTAAACCCCAGTGCCGTGTATAGCTCACTATGTCCCCGTTTATAGGTCCCTTCCCGGATGACCGATGGGCAGGTGGGACTCTACGTCCCGGCGGCTCACAAATACCCCCGGATAGAGTCCCCGGTTCCCGGATGAAACCCCAGCCCTTGCGGAGCTGGAATTCTACCACGCACCCCTGCCGCCGCGGTTCCCTTCGGGTACCTTTGTCGTTGCGGACCATCTCCTTGTCAGCGACCAACTGCTCATACTGCCGTTGTCGGTTCCGCTGCACCTCCCGCTCTTCCTCCTGCCGTAGTCGCTGCTCCTCTTCACGACTCTGCATCTCTCTTTCCCACTGGACGGCATAGGTGACGTCATCAATACGCTCCATCTCGTCCCAGTCGACTTCCGGCAACGATGGACAGGAACCCTCCGGTGTCCCCGCCGGGGAACGGTAATCTGCTGCGGCCTCCTGGCCGGGCTGGCACTCCGGAACGGGCAGGACCTCCTCAGCCTCCTTCGCCTCCACCGCTCCATCGGTGGGATCAGGTACAGCACTTTCGGTGGTCGCCTCCGGTCGTCCTTCAGCCTTCTTCATCAGGGACTTGGGTAAGTCTAGCGACGGTGTTAGGTCCGTGGGTGTCACGCGGTCTTATGATATGTGTACGATGTCAGTAAACTATTCTTAAAAGAACAACACTCTATACAACATATAGATTAGCAACATCAGCATGTAAATATAGAATAGATTTACCTGACACGATATCCGTTGAACTCAGGGTTAATCTTGAGGACTTGATACACTGTCACAGGAAAGAGGAGGACCGGGGGTCTAACCTGACCCTAAACTGGGGTCCTAACTAATCCCTCACCTTGGAGGTACTGATAATGGTTCAGAGGTCCAAGTCTCCAGCCTAACCCTGTCTCCTATCAGTCCCTGAACCCTGTAATCAGTCCTAAGAAGGATTCTGATTACCACCAAAGGGATATGGGCTGATCTCTGCTAAATACACAGATTAGACATATAAGACAGACTGGAGAAAACACAGACTTGCATACACACTCAAACACAGAAGGAACATAAATGATCTGGGATATTAAACTCTAAGCAAGGTGAGCTTAAAACAACTAAGGAGCTCTTTAACTTAAGTCTATACAGATACAATCCTATCTGTGGTCTGCATGAAGAATTTCACTGGCAACTCCCAACACAGACAACCAGAGATTTAAAGGAAACCAATCAACAAATAATTAATTGCAGCCGGGAGAAAACTGCACCCAGTCCCAGAACTGAGCACAGACAGAATTAACTCCCTAACTGCCAAACACAAAGAAACAGCAACTCAGCTGTGAGAAGTCAGAATGTGCAACCGCGACGATCTTCGTGGCGATGCACACATGACAGTACCCCCCCTTCTACGAGGGGCCTCCGGACCCTCAGGGCCAGGTTTGCCCGGGTGAGTTCTGTGGAAGGTCCGCACCAAACGATCTGCGTTAATGTCAGACGCAGGAACCCACGTCCTCTCCTCTGGACCATACCCTTCCAATGCACCAAGTACTGAAGGGACCGGCGATTCAGACGTGAGTCAATGATCTTTGACACTTGAAACTCCAAGTTACCATTGACCACCACTGGAGGAGGAGGTAGAGGTGATGGTATGACTGGTGCCACGTACCTCTTAAGTGATGACTTGTGGAACACATTATGAATTTTAAACGTAGGAGGGAGGTCCAGACGAAATGCCACAGGATTAATTATGGAACTGATCCTGTACGGCCCGATGAATCTGGGGCCCAGCTTCCAGGAGGGAACTTTAAGTTTTATATTCCTGGTAGACAACCATACCAGATCGTTCACATTAAGATCTGGACCAGAAACTCTCCTCCTATCAGCCATACGTTTATAACGGTTCCCCATAGCACTCAGATTATTCAATACACCTCTCCACACTGAAGCAAGTGACGACGAGAAACGCTCCTCCTCAGGAACCCCAGAAGGGCCCCCCCCATTGAATGTACAAAACTGGGGATGAAAACCATATGCCCCAAAAAACGGGGACTTACCAGTGGACTCGCTCCGCCTGTTGTTAAGAGCGAACTCTGCCAGAGGCAAGAAAGAAGACCAGTCCTCCTGGTTCTCTGAGACAAAACACCGAAGATAAGTCTCTAGGCTTTGATTCAGACGCTCTGTCTGACCATTGGTCTGCGGATGAAAAGCCGAGAAAATGACAATTGCATCCCCCGACGTAAACAAAATGCCCTCCAAAACTTGGACACAAACTGAGACCCCCTATCTGACACCACATCAGAAGGCAACCCATGAAGTCTCACAATCTCCCCAATGAACACCTGCGCCAGAGTTTTAGCATTAGGGAGGGCAGGAAGAGCAATGAAATGTGCCATCTTACTGAACCTGTCAACAACCACCAGTATGACAGTCTTCCCTGACGACTGAGGAAGGTCCGTGATGAAGTCCATAGACAAATGAGTCCATGGACGCTCCGGAAGTTTCAAGGGTAAGAGGGTCCCAGACGGACGGGTATGAGGGGTCTTAGAGCGAGCACAAACCCCACAGGACGCGACAAAAGTTAAAACATCTTTATTAACGTTAGGCCACCAAAACCGGCGAGAAAGGAGATCTAAAGTAGCCTTACTCCCTGGATGTCCTGCTAAAGCAGAATTATGATGTGCCTCAATAACCTTTTGTCTCAACTGATTTGGGACAAACAGTCTCCCTGGAGGTCCTGCAGGGGCGTCCCCCTGAGCCTCTAACACCTCCTCCTCAAGCTCAGAACATACAGCCGACACTACCACCCCCTCCTGAAGGATAGGAATCGGGTCATCCATTTTCCCGGCCCCTGGGAAACTGCGAGACAAGGCATCCGCCTTAACATTCTTAGATCCAGGGCGATAAGTGACAACAAAATTAAACCTGGTAAAAAACAACGACCATCGAGCTTGTCTGGAATTCAGACGCTTAGCAGATTCCAAATACAGCAGGTTCTTGTGATCAGTAATGACGGTGACCGGGTGGACTGCCCCCTCCAAAAAGTGACGCCATTCTTCAAAAGCCAACTTAATGGCCAAAAGTTCCCTATTGCCGATATCATAATTCCTTTCGGCGGACGACAATTTTTTAGAAAAGAAAGCGCACGGATGCCATTTACCAGGGGACGGACCCTGGGACAATATTGCACCCACCCCTACGTCAGACGCGTCCACCTCCACAACGAACGGCTGTGATGCATCTGGTTGGATGAGAACGGGTGCCGAAGCAAAACATTTTTTCAAAGAGGAAAAAGCTTGGCAAGCTTTGTCCGACCATTTAGAAAAATCCGTCCCTTTTCTTGTCATGTCAGTGAGAGGTTTGACAACAGATGAGAAATTACAAATAAATTTCCGGTAGTAGTTAGCAAACCCCAGAAAACGCTGCAGAGCCTTAAGATCCTCTGGCTGATCCCATTCAAGCACTGCTCTCACCTTTTCAGGGTCCATACGGAAACCGGAGGCTGACACCAAGAAACCCAAAAACTGAAGTTCCTGTACGGCGAATACACACTTTTCCAGTTTGGCGTATAGTTTATTGTCTCGCAAGATCTGCAACACCTGTCTCACATGCTCCTGGTGAGACACAAGATCTGGTGAGTAAATTAAAATGTCATCCAAATATACGACCACAAACAGCCCCACCAGATGACGAAAAATGTCATTAACAAAATGTTGGAATACTGCTGGTGCAGTAGTCAGACCAAAAGGCATGACTAGGTTCTCATAATGTCCCTCCGGAGTGTTAAACGCCGTTTTCCACTCATCCCCCTCTTTTATCCTAATCAGATTATACGCCCCCCTGAGATCCAATTTAGAGAACCATTTGGCGCCAACAATTTGATTGAAGAGATCAGGAATCAGAGGGAGTGGATACGGATCTCGAACAGTAATCCGATTAAGTTCGCGGAAATCCAAGCAAGGGCGTAGGCCTCCATCTTTTTTCTTCACAAAGAAGAACCCCGCGGCCACTGGGGAAGATGAAGGTCTAATATGCCCTTTGGCCAGACTTTCCGAAATATAATCTTTCATAGCCTGCCTCTCAGGACCAGAAAGGTTATATAACCTAGCTTTAGGTAACTTAGCATCAGGAAGTAAATTAATAGAGCAGTCATACACGCGATGAGGAGGCAACTCCTGACACCCCTCCTCAGAGAACACATCCCCAAAGTCCTCCAAAAAAGGAGGCAAAGTACTAGGCACGACCGCACTGATGACTGTGTTCATGCAGTTACTTTTGCAAAACTCCCCCCATTGGCTTATATCTCTGGACTGCCAATTAATCACAGGGTTATGTTTAACCAACCAAGGAAGTCCCAACACAATAGGAGTAGGTAGACCCTCCAACACATAACAAGATAATAGTTCCCTATGTATTGCCCCTACCCGAAGGTCAATGTTATGAACCTCATGAACAAAGCTACCTTGGCCGAGAGGCCTGGCGTCAATGAAGAATATAGGGATCGGTTTGACCAATACACTCAGATGCATACCTTGAGCCTGAGCAAACTGAGCGTCAACCAGATTAGCCCCGGACCCACTATCAAGAAGAACAGAAAATCTCTCCACTCTCGTACCAACCACCACCTCCACTGGTACAAGGAACTGAGAAGAACTAGTGGACGAAATACATACTCCCAGGTTGTCGTCCACCACACAACCTGGGATTAACAGTTTTCCGGCGACTTTTTGCTCAACAAGGCACGGGATGGACATCCCCCAACAAAATGTCCCTCTTTCCCGCAGAAGAAACACCTTCTAGTCCTGCGGCGTACCGCCAATCCCCTCCTACGAAATGATGTCCCTCCCAACTGCATAGGCTCCTCCGAACAGACAAGGGGAACCTCAACATAAGGGACTTTAGTAGTAGGTGGAGTAACAACAGGGGGCGGAGTTACCTCGCACCTCTCCCGGAGCCGTCTATCAGTACGGATAGCTAGGGCCATAGCAGCCTCCAGTGATGGAGGAGAATCATACTGAGCCAAAACGTCCTTTAATTTGTCAGAAAGCCCATGACAAAACTGGCTCCTAAGAGCTGGGTCATTCCACTGAGTATCTGTGGCCCATCTACGGAACTCAGAAGCAAATTCCTCCGCCGGACGATCTCCCTGCTGTATCTTAAGTAATTTTGTCTCAGCAAGAGAGACCCGATCTGGGTCATCATATACCAAACCCAGGGCAGTAAAAAATCGATCTACTGACTGTAGAGCCGGGGATCCCGGAGGAAGGGAGAAGGCCCAGGATTGAGGGTCCCCTTGTAGGAGCGAGATAACAATTCCCACTCTCTGCTCTTCACTCCCTGATGATCGAGGCCGAAGCCGAAAATACAATTTACATGCTTCCCTGAAGGTAAAAAATTTGTCTCGCCCACCAGTGAACCTGTCCGGGAGAGCTACTTTAGGTTCAAATCTGGTTTGCTCCGAGGGAGACAAAACTTTGGACTTAATGTCCGTCAGCTCCATGGATAATCCCTGCAACTACAGAGCCAGCTGGGCTACTGGATCCATGGCAACTGGGAATAATTTTATGGGCCAGTGAAAATGTCACGCGGTCTTATGATATGTGTACGATGTCAGTAAACTATTCTTAAAAGAACAACACTCTATACAACATATAGATTAGCAACATCAGCATGTAAATATAGAATAGATTTACCTGACACGATATCCGTTGAACTCAGGGTTAATCTTGAGGACTTGATACACTGTCACAGGAAAGAGGAGGACCGGGGGTCTAACCTGACCCTAAACTGGGGTCCTAACTAATCCCTCACCTTGGAGGTACTGATAATGGTTCAGAGGTCCAAGTCTCCAGCCTAACCCTGTCTCCTATCAGTCCCTGAACCCTGTAATCAGTCCTAAGAAGGATTCTGATTACCACCAAAGGGATATGGGCTGATCTCTGCTAAATACACAGATTAGACATATAAGACAGACTGGAGAAAACACAGACTTGCATACACACTCAAACACAGAAGGAACATAAATGATCTGGGATATTAAACTCTAAGCAAGGTGAGCTTAAAACAACTAAGGAGCTCTTTAACTTAAGTCTATACAGATACAATCCTATCTGTGGTCTGCATGAAGAATTTCACTGGCAACTCCCAACACAGACAACCAGAGATTTAAAGGAAACCAATCAACAAATAATTAATTGCAGCCAGGAGAAAACTGCACCCAGTCCCAGAACTGAGCACAGACAGAATTAACTCCCTAACTGCCAAACACAAAGAAACAGCAACTCAGCTGTGAGAAGTCAGAATGTGCAACCGCGACGATCTTCGTGGCGATGCACACATGACAGTGGGGGAGAACATTGCGTCCCACAGCAGCCGCTGTGTCTGGGTACGCCAACGTTTCTCAGTCGCCTACAGGTCGGCATGACGCTGGATCATTTTGCGGAGCTCTGCATTCTCCTTTTGCAGCTCCTGCAGAGTGGGGTCGGTGTCCCGATCTGGGAACAGCTCCGGTACTGACAGTAAATCCTTCGGCGGGCAGGGTTTGCACGCCTCTGCTCCACCGCACTGATTCTGCTGTCCTTCTGCCATCTCGTTCCAGGCCAGACTGTGGTATCCAACAGGAACATTCTGGTCCTTTCCGTGGAGGCGGGATTTGCGTCTCCTCCTCTTCGCATAGAGGATGAAGAGGAGGCGTATTTCTTTTGCAGTGGGGCTGGACCGCACATTGTAGTAGGCCTTGGAGAGGGCGGCCATAACTTTAGCGCCACAGGGGGGTACACGCCCACTAGTGCAAGCCCACCTTCTTCACCAGCGCCTCAGGGCGCCAACTTGGCGGTAAAATGGCGGTATTTGGCGCCAAATGCAGCAAACAGTCTTTTTCACCAAACAGTTCATATAGGCACACAGGACTCACAATTGCAAGCTTTCGTATCCTGTTCGTGACGCCAAAAAGTTGTTCCGACCACGCACCACAATTGTGGATACCAGGGCTATGGGGTACTCGGAGCCGAGCCCATGGAAATCTATGGGAGTTGTCACTGGTAGCGGTGGCTCGGTCCGTGGCCCTGGCGGTCGTGCAATGGGGGAATATTTACAGGGGATTATTAGGATAGGTAGTTCGTGACGCCACCTGCGGTTTCTGGTAAATTGTACCAGCGCTGCTCTAAGGACTTTCACAGGGGATGTTATGGGGCAGCTTGGTAGTAAGTCTCCCACAGGTGAGACGGGTCCCTGGAAGTCTATGGTGAAGATGATGCAGGATATAGTAAGAATTCAGCCAAACACAATGCAGCTTCTTTTCATACCTTTTACTGATGGTGGTTCAAGCAGATCCCGGGGAGCTGGTCGGGGTGGAGAGTGCACATTCCGGTAACAGCTGAGCAGGTTAGAGGCCTCCTTAACTTCAATGTACATGTGAGTCCAACTTGCCTGAAGCAAAGTTAACTCTGAATCTCCAGCTTTCTCAATAGCTGTACTGCCCGGCCAACGTTGTGGTGGAGCCTTCTTAAGTGATGAAACTAAGTCCTTACTTTTGTCGTGCACTTGACTCAAAGTCCCTGTTCCACCTGACTCCGGTTACGTATTGACACTTAGGGCTGCTCTCTGCGACCTGTAGTCCAGATGCCTCCGGTTTTCTTGTTACTATGCCTGAAACAGTAGCAACACTTCGGACCCCGGTGTCCGGCAATTTAGTGCAGGCAATCCAATACCTAAAGCACTTCTCTAACTTCTCCACTGTGCCCTTCGCCCTGCTTCCCGCTTTTAACATAAGCACTTGTGACTTTCAATGGCGAGGTCAGCTTTCTCTAGGACTCGCTGAGTAGCCCTCAGTATCCTCTAAGTCCCACTTGGACTGACACTGAGCTGATCCGTACAAAGACAGGAGCCAGATTCCACTACTCTCCCTCCTAGGTTGGCTGACTGACTAACCACCCAAGCACGTGTCACTCCCTCCTATATCTCAGACGGGTGTGTCTGAAAGAGTGAGTGACAGTGAATGAATATCAAGCATTGCTGTTACTTTCCTGTGCACTCTCCTGGATTTTCATGTGTGCCTGCGTAGCTGGGCTACACAGATCTCCAGTCATGTCCTGATCAACACCCACACCTGTGTTAATGGAGCAATCACTGAAAAGAGGTTAGCTGGTCCTTTTAAGGCAGGGCTGCAATGATGTTGAAATGTGTTTTGGGGGATAAAGTTCATTTTCTAGCCAAATATTGACTTTGCAAGTAATTGCTGTTAAGCTGATCACTCTTTATAACATTCTGGAGTATATGCAAATTGCCATTAGAAAAAGTGAAGCAGTAGACTTTGTAAAAATTAATATTTGTGTCATTCTCAAAACTTTTGGCCATGACTGTACAGAAACAATGGGCATTTCAATGACTGTTTTAACATATTAAAGGCATGTCTGTAATACTTTGGTATAATTCTTTTCACTGCTTTTATCAAAAAGTTTGCCCAACTGATTGCTTAGCAAAAACGGGACAAAAAAAAACAATAAATATCGCATAACATGGAATTAACATAGCGGTAAGAGCCTATGAGTCTGAGAATATGCTGGATGTCACTGTGAAATTACTGGATATGCTTAATTCACTGCACATTCTGAATAGAATTGCAGAATAATTGTTGCAATGCCCACATTATTTATGTGCTGTTATTAGCAAACTTGGAGGAACTCATCCCAGAAGTGATAATCACAAGCAACAAAGAGCTGGATTTCTAACTCTCATGTTAACAATAAGTACGAACAGGTGATGATCCAAGCAAGACCTGAAATCAGAAACATATGTTTAGAAGAAAAGAACTACAGATTTTATCATCTAACACGCCACATTAATCACATTGCAATCATATGAATTGGAGCTTTGTGAAAATGAATTTCCTCTTTAAAGCTGAAACTAAGGCTGAACACGGCTGAGTCACCCGTCTCATCTTCAAGACATGAAAATGTAAAAAATCAGAGGGGAGAGGATAAAACTGGCAGATGTGGTCATTATTTAATAACACTAGCACAATTACAATGTAGCATGAACAAGGTAAGTGCACCAAGCTAGTGAACACCGCATGACATGTATTGTGCTCGTGTTGTGCTCCAACTTATATTTTCCTTTATTTGCCATCATGTTCCTGCATGGAAAAGCTGAGAAAAGCTTTCATACACTGCTTTAAAGCCATATCCCTTTTTAATGGAAAAAATACTCTTTTATTCACTGCAGGATATTCCTTTTTCAATGCTTAATATTGGGAGGTTGAAGTAGCATCAAAAAGGTTGGCTTTGTAGTGAATTTAAGAATATTGCAGATCTGAATTTTCTGTGTCTGTCATTAGCGGGAACCAATTGAAAGAAACCCAAACATCACACTGTAAAACACACTTTGGCTACCACTGGTTGGAAAACAAAAATCATATGAAAAAAACAAAAATGAAATACTTTATTAATAATTTACCTTAATAAGTAGCACCAACAATGACATACAAAATATACATATAGTGTTCAAACTAAAATATTGGGCCCATCTGGATGTCCCTAGTAAGTCACTGTACTGTTACCTGCCTTACCGCGGAGGTTGGCACCCTAGGGGGGAGCGTCATGGCGCCCCCGCTCACCGATGGCTGACCCTAGTGGCCCTGATGTACCCTGCGGACTTAGTGGATCCCACTGCCCAATGGCTAAGGGGACCCCTATATCTAGACAGAGACCTTCTGTGCTAGTACATCCCTATGTCCCAATAGTGTTAAAACAGAGAACACAGGTCATATATCTGTGGTGGTAACTGTGTAGCGTTTACTTATAACCAAAATTGGTGAGATTGGAGCTAATTAGATAGAATAGCCTAGTTACCAACTAGTTTCAGCAGCCTTTATTAACATCGCATGGCTGGTAAATATATATGTACACATTGTAACCTAGGCATATCATGTATCGCAGATTGATTGACAACAAATTCAATATCTAGATGTACCCCTGATAAGGCAATATAGTGTCTCAGTGCACTTGTACCAAGGCGATTTGTAATCACGTGCCTAATGAATGTATATGGTGTAGTCTAGGCATATCAGATGTCACAAAACACTTCTCAAAGTGTTCAGCGTTATGATGTACTTTTATCAGAGCAATTCAAAGCCTTAATGTAAAAACGCTCAGGCGATTCGTGATCGCCTAATTCATATACGATATATAACGTCATATGTACTTATGTCAGGGCAATTGATAATCGCTTAGCTTATGAATCTCTATATATGGTATAGCCCAGGTAGATCAAATGCCGTAAACTAAATCAAAAATCAAAAATACAGCGTTTAGGTGCACTCATATCAGTGCGGTTTTGTGCCTTAACGCAATCATACCAAGGCGATAGATAGTCGCATGATGAGTATGAAATATAACATAGGCA
Organism: Oophaga sylvatica; assembly: GCA_033576555.1. Taxonomy (NCBI): domain Eukaryota; kingdom Metazoa; phylum Chordata; class Amphibia; order Anura; family Dendrobatidae; genus Oophaga; species Oophaga sylvatica. Next base: position 315,506,888 of record JARQOD010000004.1, read on the forward strand.
TATCCAACGCCACAATCCAATTTGTGGAAGTTCATAATTCATATACACTCATATCAAAGACAGTTCAAGTAGCAAACTGACAATATGCAAAAAAATAAAGCGATACTTAGCTCTCTCTCAATTTTCCAGCTACCACTAAGAAAACATAGCTTTAACGCCTCAATGCGTTTCACCTAAACAGGCTCATCAGGAGGCCAGATGAAAGGATTCAGATGTCCTGTGCATGGTGCAGTGGCTAACCTGTGATGTGTGTCTGTTCCCCATTTATACATACCGCCAAACAATACGTCATCAGACGCCGCCCATACCAATTGGGTGAGGGATTGGTGCTTGTCATCATTCGCGTCATCTGACGCTACTCCCTGTATGCATCAGGGGTTAGTGTCGATCCCGCCGACGTCAGTTCCGCCCTCACTTGAACGATCCCCGCCAACGTCACTTCCGCCCTCTCCTGACTAGTGGAAGAGTAAGTGCGCATGTCCAATAGATCATTGCGCACCATCTATAGTGTCCGGGTCAGGTGTCGCTGCAAAGACACTCCCCAAAACTCTCCCCTCAGCTCACTTGTGGTCGTCCTGTGAGCGGAGGGGTACGCATGTCAAGGGGGCATCAATCGCCAGTGGGCGCATAAAGATGAAGTCATAATGATTTATAAAGTGAATGGCTGAATGGGATAGCCCCTCTATTTCAGTGGGGCATACCGCTATATAACAATTAGTTAATATAACGAAGTCCTATATTTTGGAACATATGTCTCAATGAACTATAATGATTGCTAGCCTCACTATATCAGTTCACAGTTCTGCAGAGCAGCATATTGACAAATGGAGAGACAGGATTATATAGATATCGCATAGAGATCTATACGGATCTCACAATAGGAGATCCTATATCATGGAGAGTATGTCTTAGCTTCCTCCTTTATCCCAAAAACATGAATGAAGGCTACAGGAAACAGGCAAAAGAATTAATTTAGTTTAAACCACAGGGTTCAAGAGAATTTAGTCTGAAGATCCATTCACATTCTCTTCTTAGGATAATATTGTCAGTATCCCCACCCCTGGAATTAACATGTACCACTTCAATAATCATAAAGAGTATGTCACTCAGACTACCACTGTGGCAAGAATTCATGTGTCGTGCTAGGGGGTATCTCTATTATTACGAATGTCTCCCATATGTTCCCCAACTCTTCTCCTGAACTCCCTTTTGGTTTTTCCCACATAGTCCTTAGGGCATGAGCATGTGCCTTTATAAACCACAGCCGTAGTTCTACAGTTCGAAAAATCTCTCATGAAGAATCTTAATCCTGTGGAAGCACTGAAAAAACACTTTGCCGGTGACATCCATCTGCATAGTGTGCAATTTCCACATTTCAAAAACCCAATTGGTCTCCTGTCCAGCCAAGTACCCTCCCTCGCTGGTCTCTTATACTGGCTGTGCACCAGCAGGTCTCTGATAGACCTCCCCTTCCTAAAAGTAATATTGGGTCGTGGGCCCCACTACATCCTTCAGGTCCGGATCCATTCTGAGAACGTCCCAGTGCCTGGTTAGTATGCGCTTCACCTCATCATGCCCATAATCAAAAGTGCCTATCACCCTAGTGACCTCAGAGGTCTCTGCTTTCCCTTTATTTTGTAAAAGCTGATGTCTGTTCGCCCTCCTAGCATGATCGAAGGCTGTATTAATGACATGTTCAGGATAGCCTTTTTCCCTGAATCTACTCTGCATGTCTCTTGATTGGCGCATAAATGTCTCATTCCTGGAACAATTTATCACCTAAGAACCAGGTTCAATCAATAAAAGGACAAATCATTAACCTATCCTCGCATTCCTTGAGTAGAGAAGAGTCAGATTTACTGACAAGAGGTCTCAATTTTGTTCCAACTAATAAATTTAATTGCTTTGAATGGGTTAAAGATCTGAACTTATTCTGTAGAAAACTAAAATGGAAAAAATTCTTCAAACAACATAATCGTGAGGAGTGTCTCAGACAGGGTATAGAGGAGGAAGATTTTGATACATATCGAACTCTGGCGGGTCTTCTTGAGGAGAATGAGCATACAATCGAAAGAGATAGGGGGCCCTTTACCACCCTCAAGAACAGGAGCACGAGAATGCCGCCTCCTGGGGAAACGAGGAACATTGATATTTTTCTGTCACTGGTTGAGAGGGACCTCAAGAAAATAAGAAATCTTGATTTTGAGTTACAAGACAATATATCAGGGAATGAGAGGAAAGCCCTAGAGACACTCAGGAGAAATGATCAATTAGTTATAAAACCATCCGATAAAGGGGGAAACTTGGTCATTTTGGACCATGATAAATATAGGAGAATGTGCACGGACATCCTGTTGGACACAAGTACCTATGAAATTATGTCAGTTAATCCATCAATAAACTTTAGAGAGAAGCTCAAGGGACTCCTTGATAGAGCCCTTCTGGATACACTTATCTCCAAAACCGAGTATGAGTTTATGTTGCCCAAATTCCCAGTAGAGGCGACATTTTACGCCTTACCAAAAATACATAAGGGGTTGGACCCCCTTAAGGGGAGACCCATTGTTTCGGGGGTCAACTCTCTTACCCAGAACTGTGGTCTCTACATTGAAGAAATTCTTCATCCCTTTGTTGTCTCCTTACCTTCGTACCTTAGAGATAAGTCAGATCTGCTACTCAAACTGGATGGTATCTCCTTCGAAGAAAATTCTTGGCTTGCATCGATTGATGTGGAGGCCTTATATAGCAGTATACCCCACCACCTAGGAATTAGGGGTGTGGAACATTTTCTGCGACAAAGATCTATTGCATGTGGGGGACATAATAAATTTGTGACATCACTTTTAGAGTACACTTTAACCCACAATGCCTTCACTTTCGATGCAAACACTTCCACCAGCTCAGGGGCACCGCGATGGGGAGCCCCTGTGCCCCGTCGTATGCAAATCTGTTCCTGGGCTGGTGGGAGGAGACAGTGGTATTTAAAGATCAGGCTGAGTGGTGGCAAGACAAAATATCGATGTGGCACAGATACATCGACGATGTTTTTGTGGTATGGACAGGTACGAAGGTGGAGTTTGAAGACTTTGTTAAAGATCTTAACAAGAATAGTTTGAATTTAAGGTTCACTTTTGAAATTCACAACAATGAAATTCCTTTTTGGATATCAGGATTAAGAAAGAGACACAGGGTAATATCTCCACAATGATATATCGTAAACCGACCAGTACTAACAGCCTCTTACACTGGCAGAGCCATCACCCCATCCCACTTAAAAGGGGGATCCCCAAAGGACAGTTCCTAAGGGTCAGAAGGAATTGTTCCAGGAATGAGACATTTATGCGCCAATCAAGAGACATGCAGAGTAGATTCAGGGAAAAAGGCTATCCTGAACATGTCATTAATACAGCCTTCGATCATGCTAGGAGGGCGAACAGACATCAGCTTTTACAAAATAAAGTGAAAGCAGAGACCTCTGAGGTCACTAGGGTGATAGGCACTTTTGATTATGGGCATGATGAGGTGAGGCGCATACTAACCAGGCACTGGGACGTTCTCAGAATGGATCCGGACCTGAAGGATGTAGTGGGCCCACGACCCAATATTACTTTTAGGAAGGGGAGGTCTATCAGAGACCTGCTGGTGCACAGCCAGTATAAGAGACCAGCGAGGGAGGGTACTTGGCTGGACAGGAGACCAATTGGGTTTTTTAAATGTGGAAATTGCACACTATGCAGATGGATGTCACCGGCAAAGTGTTTTTTCAGTGCTTCCACAGGATTAAGATTCTTCATGAGAGATTTTTCGAACTGTAGAACTACGGCTGTGGTTTATAAAGGCACATGCTCATGCCCTAAGGACTATGTGGGAAAAACCAAAAGGGAGTTCAGGAGAAGAGTTGGGGAACATATGGGAGACATTCGTAATAATAGAGACACCCCCCTAGCACGACACATGAATTCTTGCCACAGTGGTAGTCTGAGTGACATACTCTTTATGATTATTGAAGTGGTACATGTTAATTCCAGGGGTGGGGATACTGACAATATTATCCTAAGAAGAGAATGTGAATGGATCTTCAGACTAAATTCTCTTGAACCCTGTGGTTTAAACTAAATTAATTCTTTTGCCTGTTTCCTGTAGCCTTCCTTCATGTTTTTGGGATAAATGAGGAAGCTAAGCCATACTCTCCATGATATAGGATCTCCTATTGTGAGATCCGTATAGATCTCTATGCGATATCTATATAATCCTGTCTCTCCATTTGTCAATATGCTGCTCTGCAGAACTGTGAACTGATATAGTGAGACTAGCAATCATTATAGTTCATTGAGACATATGTTCCAAAATATAGGACTTCGTTATATTAACTAATTGTTATATAGCGGTATGCCCCACTGAAATAGAGGGGATATCCCATTCAGCCATTCACTTTATAAATCATTATGACTTCATCTTTATGCGCCCACTGGCGATTGATGCCCCCTTGACATGCGTACCCCTCCGCTCACAGGACGACCACAAGTGAGCTGAGGGGAGAGTTTTGGGGAGTGTCTTTGCAGCGACACCTGACCCGGACACTATAGATGGTGCGCAATGATCTATTGGACATGTGCACTTACTCTTCCACTAGTCAGGAGAGGGCGGAAGTGACGTTGGCGGGGATCGTTCAAGTGAGGGCGGAACTGACGTCAGCGGGGATCGACACTAACCCCTGATGCATACAGGGAGTAGCGTCAGATGACGCGAACGATGACAAGCACCAATCCCTCACCCAATTGGTATGGGCGGCGTCTGATGACGTATTGTTTGGCGGTATGTATAAATGGGGAACAGACACACATCACAGGTTAGCCACTGCACCATGCACAGGACATCTGAATCCTTTCATCTGGCCTCCTGATGAGCCTGTTTAGGCGAAATGCGTTGAGGCATTAAAGCTATGTTTTCTTAGTGGTAGCTGGAAAATTGAGAGAGAGCTAAGTATCGCTTTATTTTTTTGCATATTGTCAGTTTGCTACTTGAACTGTCTTTGATATGAGTGTATATGAATTATGAACTTCCACAAATTGGATTGTGGCGTTGGATATGCCTATGTTATATTTCATACTCATCATGCGACTATCTATCGCCTTGGTATGATTGCGTTAAGGCACAAAACCGCACTGATATGAGTGCACCTAAACGCTGTATTTTTGATTTTTGATTTAGTTTACGGCATTTGATCTACCTGGGCTATACCATATATAGAGATTCATAAGCTAAGCGATTATCAATTGCCCTGACATAAGTACATATGACGTTATATATCATATATGAATTAGGCGATCACGAATCGCCTGGGCGTTTTTACATTAAGGCTTTGAATTGCTCTGATAAAAGTACATCATAACGCTGAACACTTTGAGAAGTGTTTTGTGACATCTGATATGCCTAGACTACACCATATACATTCATTAGGCACGTGATTACAAATCGCCTTGGTACAAGTGCACTGAGACACTATATTGCCTTATCAGGGGTACATCTAGATATTGAATTTGTTGTCAATCAATCTGCGATACATGATATGCCTAGGTTACAATGTGTACATATATATTTACCAGCCATGCGATGTTAATAAAGGCTGCTGAAACTAGTTGGTAACTAGGCTATTCTATCTAATTAGCTCCAATCTCACCAATTTTGGTTATAAGTAAACGCTACACAGTTACCACCACAGATAAATGACCTGTGTTCTCTGTTTTTACACTATTGGGACATAGGGATGTACTAGCACAGAAGGTCTCTGTCTAGATATAGGGGTCCCCTTAGCCATTGGGCAGTGGGATCCACTAAGTCCGCAGGGTACATCAGGGCCACTAGGGTCAGCCATCGGTGAGCGGGGGTGCCATAACGCTCCCCCCTAGGGTGCCAACCTCCGCGGTAAGGCAGGTAACAGTACAGTGACTTACTAGGGACATCCAGATGGGCCCAATATTTTAGTTTGAACACTATATGTATATTTTGTATGTCATTGTTGGTGCTACTTATTAAGGTAAATTATTAATAAAGTATTTCATTTTTGTTTATTTCATATGATTTTTGCTTTACTAGCCCTATTAGATTAACAATTTTCTGATTATTACCACTGGTTGGAACTATAGGTAAAGAAAATGTCCCCAATACTTAGATATAGCCTATCCATCACTCAAAGCAAACATACAAAATATTCTTTAGACTGCCCAGCCAAAGTCAAATAACCAATGAATTTCATCCCCAATGACGTGCATTTTCATGTTACAGGCCTGAAAAAGAAACACTTTCATGATGTTACATGGGAAATAGAATTCTAAAATGAGCAAGACTGAAAAACCTATGTTATATAAATGTGTATCCAGAAGAGTAAAATGACTTTAAAAAGCTGCCCTAACAAGAAATATGTTCAAAGGAACAGCGATATTACTGCTGGTGCTAATCTACTTAAAACAATGCTCAGGAAATTACATTAATGACTGATATAAATAGTTACTAGACATATCAAGGCATGATAAAAGGCCAGTAGCTTTCCTACTGTGCTGAGGTCCTGTGTCTGTGTAAGAGTAGGGAGCAGAACCAGACTTGTAATGACAAAACACCACTTCTTGCAATCCATCCTGCTTATCTGTAACTAGAGACAGATTAGTCTTGACAATGGGCAATGGACAGTCTGCTGCTCAGAAGGGAGACACCTAATGGCCATCACCTTACTGCAATTTTTCACTAAAAAAACTATTTTGAGGGTAAGCTATTTTGCTTATTAGATGTAGACATCAAAAGTGACAAAGTTTGCTGAAACAGTAGTAACAAACAAAAATAAAAGTAATTTATTTACAAAGTATAAATGAAATGTTAAAGAACAATTTAAAATGTCTTTGCATAACCATTCCTAAAAATCCTTACAACATAAATTATTATTATTATTATTTATTTATATAGCGCCATTAATTCCATGGTGCTGTACATGAGAAGGGGTTACATACAAAGTTATAGATATCGTTTACAGTAAAAAAAACTTACAATGACAGACTGGAACAGAGGGGAGAGGACAATGTCGTACATCGTACAATGGTGCATGACATTGTTATAATTCACGACAATGTTGTGAATTACCAGAAGTATAACCTAGCATTCTGATCAGTAAAGCAGCAGATGTATGGGTACGTTATGTATAACAGGATGAGATCATGAGTACATAAAGCAGAAAATGGAAGGTGCGTGACTTAGATACTTGTACTAGTAAGCAGGGAGATAACAATCTGGACGTGCATTACCATGGGAACTGGATGCAAACACAGAACTGAGGAGAACCATTGTTGTGAGGATAAGGAACAGTGAGAATTGGAGAATAAAGGTCAGTAACGGAAGTTGGGAAACAGAATCCGAGGATACAGTGTGTACAATAATTCGCTCTGTGTTCAGAAAATCTGATCAAAAGATATGGAAAATGTCACTTTTACTTGGTGAAAAGTTATTTCCTTTTATAAAAATAACTTGCTAGTATCATTCCAGCTTAACAAGATGCCAAAGTATTAATAATAATTTTATTTTTATAGCGCCAACATATTCCGCAGCGCTTTACATTATAGAGGGGACTTGTACAGACAATAGACATTACAGCATAACAATAAACACAGATCAAAGTAGATACTAAGAGGAATGAGGGCCCTGCTCGCAAGCTTACAATCTATAAGGAAAAATGAGAGACACGAAAGGTAGATGGTAACAATTGCTTTCATTGTTCGGACCAGCCATAGTGTAAGAATCCGGTGTTCATGTAATTCTGCATGAACCAGTTAACAGCCAAAGTATGTAACAGTACAGACACAGAGGGCTATTAAATGCATAAAGCGGGAGAGAACATAATATGAGGTACCTGATTATGGTAAAAAAAATTTTTGAATGGGCCAACAGGGATAGTTAGGTTAATGCGTTGAGGCGGTAGACCAGTCTGAACAAATGCGTTTTTAGGGCACGCTTCAAACTGTGGGAATGGGGATTAATCGTATTAACCTGGGTAGTGCATTCCAAAGAATTGGCGCAGCACGTGAAAAGTCTTGGAGACGGGAGTGAGAGGTTCTGATTATTGAGGATGCTAACCTCAGGTCATTAGCAGAATGGAGGGCACGGGTAGGATGGTAGGCTGAGACAAGGGAGGAGATGTAGGGTGGTGCTGAGCCATGGAGTGTTTTGTGGGTGAGGGTAATAAGTTTGTACTGGATTCTATAGTGAATGGGTAACCATTGTAATGATTGGCACAAGGTAGAGGCATCAGTATAACGATTGGTGAGGAATATGATCCTGGAGGCAGCATTCAAGACAGATTGGAGAGGGGAGAGTTTGGTAAGAGGGAGACCGATTAGTAGAGAGTTACAAAAGTCCAGACGAGAATGAATAAGAGAAACAGTAAGGGTTTTTGCAGAGTCGAAAGTAAGAAAAGGTCGAATTCTAGAGATGCTTTTGAGGTGGAGATAACAAGAGCGAGCCAGTGATTGGATGTGGGAGGTGAATGAAAGCTTGGAATCAAGTATGACCCCAAGACAGCGGGTATGTTGCTGGGGAGTAATGGTGGAAGCACACACGGAGATGGCAATGTCGGGCAAAGGTAGGTTAGTAGAGGGAGGAAACACGAGGATTTCCGTTTTTGACAGGTTCAGTTTGAGATAGAGGGATGACATGATGTTGGAGACAGCGGTAAGACAATCACTGGTGTTTTCTAAAAAGGCAGGCGTGATATTGGGAGAAGAAGTGTATAATTTGGTGTCATCAGCATAAAGATGGTACTGGAAACCAAATCTACCGATTGTCCAATAGGGGTGGTATACAAAGAGAAAAGGAGGGGGCCTAGGACTGATCCTTGAGGAACCCCAACAGTAAGGGGAAGATGAGAGGAGGAGGAACCAGCAAAAGATACAGTGAAGGAACGGTCAGAGAGATAGGAGGAGAACCAGGAGAGGACGGTGTCCTTGAGGCCGATGGAGCGGAGCATAGTGAGGAGGAGCTGATGGTCCACAGTGTCGAATGCTGTGGAGAGATCCAAGAGAATTAGCATGGAGTAATGACCATTAGATTTAGCAGTTAGTAGATCATTAGAGACTTTAGTGAGGGCAGTTTCAGTAGAGTGGAAAGAGTGGAAAACCAGATTGAAGAGGGTCGAGAAAAGAGTTATCTGAGAGAAAGCGAATAAGACGGGTGTGGACCAGGCGTTCCAGGAGTTTAGAGATGAAGGGAAGATTAGAGAAAAGTCTATAGTTAGCGGCACAGTTTTGGTCGAGGGACGGTTTTTTAAGTAATGGATGTATGATGGCATGTTTAAACGAGGAGAGAAAGATACCAGAAGAGAGAGAGGTTGAAAATTTTTGTTAGGTGAGAGGTGACAGCAGTGGAAAGGGACTGGAGGAGATATGATGGAATGGGGTCACTGATGCAAGTGGTAAGCCAAGAAGATGCAAGGAGCCTGATTACTTCTTCTGTGACTGGATCAAATTCAGAGAGTGAGCTAGATGCAGTAGGGGAGGAAGGACAGAGCATGGTATGAGGGGATTGGGAGATAATTTCCTGTTGGATGTTGTCAATTTTTTCTTTGAAATAATTGGCCAGATCGTCAGCATGGAGATCCATGATTGGGGCCTGCACTTTTGGGTTGAGTAGGGAATGAAAAGTGTCAAAGAGACGTTTAGGGTTATTGGATAGTGAGGTGATGAGGGTGTTGAAATAGGTTTGTTTGGAGAGGTGAAGGGCAGAGTTGTATGTTTTAAGCATAAACTTGTAATGGATGAAATCTTCGGGTAGATTAGATTTTCTCCACAGACGTTCTGCGCACCTGGAGCACCGCTGCAGGAAACAGGTTTGCAGCGTGTGCCACAGTTGTCGCCATCTGTGTCGTATTGTTCTATGTATAGGAGGTGCAATTTGATCCAGGGCACTTTTCAGGGTTTCGTTGTAATGCTTCAGTGCAGAATCTGGACATGAGAGGGAGGAGATAGGGGCCAATGATGACCGCAAGTTCTTCATAAGTTTCTGAGTGTTAATGGCTTGTATGTTTCTATATGTGTGGAAAGTCGGGGTGACCTGAGCGGGATGGCAGTTCTTGATAGAGAATGAAAGAAGGTTGTGGTCAGAGAGCGGGAGAGGGGAGTTTGTGAAATCATCCACTGAGCAAAGCCGGGAGAAGACCAAGTCGAGGGAGTTCCCGTCTTCATGCGTGGGGGAGTTAGTATGCTGCAAGAGGCCGAAAGAGGAGGTTAGAGATAAAAGGTGAGAAGCAGATGGGGAGAGGGGAAGAGCAGTAGGGATGTTGAAATCACCCATGATGAGGGTGGGGATGTCACAGGAAAGAAAATGTGGAAGCCAGGTGGCAAGGTGGCAAAGTACTATAAAAGCCTATACAAAAGTCCCCAAGTTTGCACAAATTACAGACTGTGACATACTATAGTTTTCATCTGTGCGAAAGAAACACTCAAATAAGTGAACAGCTGTACAAAAAAAAAACAGTGGTGCTTTTAGCCTGCACTTTATTATAGACGCTTAACACTTGTGCTTTCCGCTATGATAAGGTTTTAGCACTGGCTATCTTTACATGGATCAGATTTCTACACCTTGTAGACACAACTCCTAACTTAGTTACTTATGGGAACATTTAGATAAAAGGTTTTAGATGTTTTGGCTTATAGGGGTATTCCACTATGGAATAGAAGACCTGGGGTCACAGAAGGCCGCCTTCCACCTAACCATATAAAGTAGCCAATGTCCAAGGAATCTAAGATCACATTCACATGTTCAGTATTTGGAGAGTTTTTTTACACCAGTATTTGTAAGTCAAAACCAGGAGAGGAACAATCAGAGGAAAAGTATAATAGAAACACGTCACCACTTCTGAATTTATCACCCACTCCTGGTTTTGGCTTACAAATACTGAGGGAAAAAACTCACCAAATACTGAACGTATGCACGTTGCCTAAGGAGTAATTGCTTGGATCAGAGTTACCTGTAGAAGGCTAGTTACCTGAGCCCACTCCATAGACTCTCAGTGTACATCTACGTTACAAGTTACTCAGGGAAACTAAACATAGAAACTGCACACACCAAGAAAAACGTCCCAGCAATTCCTCTTAATCTGCTTCTTCCCCTTCATCCCATTTTTTGTTATATTACACTTAAACCTGAGAATTATATACAGAAAACTTCTTTATACAACCTAGGATCTTAGCCATGCCCCTTTCCTCATAGTAATGTTTGGGTCAAACCATCCTTCCTCTCCTCTGACTGCTGCAGGAGAAAAAAATTGTTAAAGGCACATCCACTGACTAAGTGCTACCCTAACAACCATGCTTAAGCAAAAAATGGAACCAACTGGGAGCACAAACTGACAGTATAAACTAAGCACCAAGCCATGCGAGGAATATAGCTGCTATAAACTCGTACCTTTAATGTCCTAATAACATCTTATGTCCTGCAAAAACTGAAATTTAATTAAATATGCTAATTACAGTTCTGGGTGCACCCTTGGTGTCGCCAAGCAGCTTGGTGTACCATTCCACCCACTGGTTTTGCATGCCCCACCTTCCTCACTCATGATTGACAGCACTGGCTTGCCTAGAGAAAGCTCAGATAAGCCAGCATGATCCACCACCAGTGAGGAAGTGTCACGGGTGTGTCGCGGCGGAGATCGTCGCGATTGCACACCCTGACTTCGCACAGCTGAGTTTCTGGTGCTGGGTGTTTTTCAGCACTGAGGGAGTTAATTCTTTCTCTCTCGATGCTGGACAGACCAGCCTCGCCCAGCTGCGATTGATGTTTTGTTAATTAGCTTCCTTCATATACCTGCTGGTCTGCTGGGGAAGTTGCCGGTGAAAGCATTCATTCAGACCAGCAGAGCGGATCGTTTCTGAAAAGACTTAAGCTAAGAGTGCCTGTTGTGGTTTTTCCTCTCCTCGCTTATTGTTTATCTTCTTAACCTTTTGTGTTCCTCTGTAGTGGAAGTTTTGTATGCAAGGCAGTGTTTTCTTTACCCCCTGTCTGTCTCGTTTGTATTTGACTGTGTGTAAGCTGTTACCTGCCCATTCCCTGTGGTGGTAATCAGGGTCCTTCTCAGGACTAGATTACAGTGGTCAGGGATCTACAGGAGACAGGGTTACGCTGGCGGCCTGGACCTCTGTACCATTAACAGTACCTCCAGGTAGAGGGACTAGTCAGGACCCCAGTTCAGGGTCAGCATAGACCCCGGTCCACCTCTATCCTGAGACAGCGTTTCACGTGCACAGTATAGACCCACAATACATTGGATATTATGTCAGGTAAGACATTGCTGGCAGATTCTACGTATACAAGTTGATATTTTCTATAATATGAAATATAGTATGTTGTCTCATTAGATATATGTTACTATCATAGAATATATCTGTTATACGTCGTGACAGGAAGGCTGAGCATACAAAACCAGTAAGTGGAACGGTGCACTGAGCCTCTTGGCCACACTAAAGGTACTGCCACACTACACAATCCCGCTAGCGATCTCGTTAGCGTCGCATACTAATGAGATCGCTAGCGGGATTGTTTCTATATCGCTAGTAGCTACCTAATTTAGCGATAACGTTAAGGACGCTATCGCGGTTAGCGATCTCCTTAACAACTTTAGCGGTACAAAAGTACCGCTAAATCGCTAAAAAAGGTGCCACACTCAGCGATTAGATACTTACCAGCGGGACGCCAGCGATGAAAATAGGGTCCGGAACGATCAGGATGACGGACGAGATCACAGCAGGGGCCACGTCGCTGGTAGATGCCGCACACAACAACATCGCTAACGGGATCGCTAAATAGTGACGTTTTTTAGCGATCCAGTTAGCGATGTTGTTTAGTGTGGCATACCCTTAAGGGTGCACCAAACACCCTAATTAGCATAACTGATTAAAATTCAATTTTTTTCAGAGTGGAGGAAGTGATTTTTACACTAAAAACGTGATTTTATTTTATAGGGCTCTTTCCCCTATGAGTTTAGTTTATGTTGTCAGTTTGGAATGACAGACTCCTTTCAAACCATGTTCTTTGCAATATTTCTACGAGGCTAGTTCACGAACATGACTAACAATGGTTGCCTAATTATCGTCTGCTTACTTTTATCACTCGCTTTTAGGCTTGGGGCTCCTGTTTTGTAGCTGTTAGACACTGAAATACAAATAAGAATGCATCCCATCCATGCATGCCCCAGGCAGGGGCATCCTCAAAGTCTACACAAAAGAAAGTTTCCCCTCCGTAACGGAGGAGGTTTTTCTCTCTTAGAAGTGGTGTTGGTAAAATGGTCATCAAGGAGCATGGATGAATTTATTATGGAGTTTCTTTTAAATTTCTAATAAAATGTAAGACAACGCAAGAAAATTCTATAAGCTTCATTATAGTTCTATCTAAAAACAATTTAAGTTAAGCAGAGTTTCACTTGACAATCTAGATGCAGAATATTTTTATACTAAAATTTATTTTATGGTCAAAACTGCATCTTATAATTCTTAACTAAACTTTCCCAGGACGTGTATAGGAAGTGGTATGTCTAGTAGGACAGGACATGGATATTAGTGACTCATTATTTCTTGGCTGCAGTGTACGCAAACACCTGTTCACAACTCGGAGCTGCTCCCCTGTACGAGAATGCTAAAAGCTAAACTCTCAAGCAGAAATGTCGGGACTATTTTCAAATGCCTGTGCTGATAACACTAGTATACTCATTCATGCTAGATATTTACCCATCATCAGTGGAATATCAGGAAATTATAGCTACAGCATACCAAGAAGTAGAACATATGCACCCACATAGCCAACTCTGCATTTAGTATGGATACATCTTACAGAACTGAGGACAGCAGATCTCTGTTCTTCTGATAGGGGGACCCAGTAGTTGACCCTTAATAAACATTTGACGCTTATCCTGCATGCTAAAGCGCAGGTAGTTAAAAGGCAACGCTCCATATACATGAGAAAAAGCAGCAATACTAGTCTGTGTGTGCCTCTGTGCTCATTCTCCTGACCTTTCCCCATTCCATAGACTTCAATAGGCAGTTGTAATCTGACACTTCAGTGAGACAACAGTCTGACTTGTTTTGACTAACAGATTTTTGCTGTTTTTTAGAGATGAATTCAGGGGGCATTAGGATGAGAAAATTTGACTTACACGTGGAAAAA